>QEPC01005651.1:654115-701933 GCA_003113815.1 Sphenodon punctatus | reverse complement strand
AAAATAATGCAGAATCGCGGAGTATCGCGCGAAATTATGCGAGGCGCAAACAGGGATGCCGAGGTTTAGGAATGGAATCGCGGAGCGGTAACAGCTGATTTTGCATCAGCCCTAATTCCGAACTCACCGAACGCATCCGAACCGAACGTTCGAATTTGAGTTCGGTTCGCACGTTCAGTTCAGTTGACTGAACTATTAGATTTCGGTCCAAACTCCAAACTTCCAAACCGCGTTCACCCATCCCTAATTTAGACAGGTACTTCAGTTTTACACAGTGAATAGCCTCACTGAAACCAGAATTCTACTCTCAGGCCATTTTTACACATGACGCATACACATTTGTTTGGCATTAAATGCACAACATATTAGCTGCACATTTAAGTGCCTCTCGCATGCGCTATGTCTCAGAACATCCACATTTGAGAACCGCTGATATCAAGGTTTCCAAAAAGAGCATTTTAAAACTCCCAGAACTTGCCTGGACAGGGGGAGGGGGCCCTGAAGGAGCGCACACTCTCCTCCACTCTTGAGGGAAACTCCCCCATGCTGTCAGAAAGCATAGAGAGCTGTCTCATCTCTCTCACTCGCTTTCTTTTCTCTCTGCTGCTGCTGCTCTGAAGAGGGGAAGGGCTGTGAGCTTGCTGAGAGTGTGGAGTAGCCACTGTTGCTGCTACTGTGTGTGCACAAGCAGGCTGATCATTTAAACTACACTCCCGGTATCTCATGGGACTGGGGGAATATGTGAGTCGTATAATTTCATGAATTCCCCAGGCATGTCTTTGGCCCTTTTCACATGAGCCACCCCCACCCATCTCCATGCAGTTTTGCTGTGTGGAGATGGGTGGAGGCACCCGTGTGAATGTAGCAGGCAGTGGGTGGGGGTGAGTGCTCCTCTGCTACACCCACCTCCACCCATCCCCCATGCATGGAGCAATGTTCTCCAATGCCCCATACTCCGTGGGTGGAGGTGGGTGTGCATCCTTGGGAATGGGCACACACCCACCTCCACCCACTGTGACCCCACACCCATGCACCCACCTACCACAATCCATTTAAAAACATCCTAAAAATGGGCTCAGTGGAAATCTCAAGACACTGTGCCAACACTAGCCTCATTGAAAGGAATGGGGATATTACTGGTTTGAGGATGCCACTGTTGGCATATCAAATTAAGTACTGATGAAGGTATGGGAGATGTGTAGAGAGACCAACATTTCTTACCTGATAAAAGTTTTCTCCATATAAATTGCCTTTGAAATCTTTTCACTGATTTTAGGGAAATGATTATACAGATCACCAAATTCCAGGTTTTCTTTACTCCTACACTGTAGGGTTAACACAGAGCTTCCTTTTACGACAGATAGCATAAATGAGTCATGGCCCTAAATGGGGTTATGTTATCTGCAGATGATGTCATAATTTCAATTTATATTGGATATAATTAACATGCCTCTGATGCTATCTGGGGTCATGGGATTATGTTCAAGTCTCAAAATAGACTCTCAGGTGACTGTTAGATGAGCTGCTGGGTGAAGCGCATTCTTCAATGTGCTTCCTGAAAAGCCCCACAGGATGAAGTAGCCGGCCACCATAGGAATTGCCGCTTGCACAGTCTTTTTGCAGGCACATTTTTGAAGCCTTGATATCAGGGTTTCCCAAATGTACCTTCAAAAAGACCGCGCGAGCAGTGATTCCTATCACAGCCGGCTACTTCCGGTGCATCTAAAACGCACCTCGTCGGGCTTTTCAGGAAGCGCATTGAAGAACGTGCTGCATCCAGCTGCTTGTCTAAAAGCAGCCACAGAGGCAAAAAGTTTGGAAACCACAGAGTTAGCATGTAGGAAAAGGAAATCCTACATTTGCTTTAGGTAATATCTTGCTCTCTTTTTGTGGCTGTCAGATTTTTCTCCATGTCCTACAACTATATAAAATAGCAGCTCTTGCAGTTCTCCAATGATTTTGTGATACCTTCTGTGTTAGAGTGGCAACTCAAAATATCATTATACCTACTATGAAAATAGGAACATTGTAAGTAAATTCCTCAGATTAGGATCTTATATTTCCCTTAGGGTAAAAATCCTTATGCTAAAGCCCATGCATGTTCAAAATAGTTGCATTCTGTGCTCAAGGTATCCAAAGTTTTTAACAGACTTAAGTAGAACAATAATGTAATTCTTTGCCATCTCCATTGGCTTTTGTAGTCTTCACTATAAGAATCTCCTGTTGAGGTTCCTGTCTTTCATTTTACCACCCACATTATCAAAGCTAGAGTTCTGCCAATGACAAAGAAGTTTTTATTATCTCATACGCTTTGTGGAAGGACTCTTTTCTCATGTTAATCTAATTTGGTAGGAAACATGAGCTCCAAAAGACACTTTGAGTCAGAGGAAAGATACTGCTGGCATCAGAGGGTGTCAGCACATGAGACATTGCCCCACATTTGCCCCCATTAGCCCTGGATTCACCTGCTTGTGTGTCATGGGGCTGCCAGATGTTTGCCCTGGGGCTGCCTAAAAACCACTCCACATGATGTCATCTCTGGAAATGTGGACCACTCCAGGCAACTCCGGGCAACTCCAGGGAAACACACTGCCCCGAAGTTCACTTCCTATGTGTTGGGGCACCCATGGGACACCCTCATGACTACCCTGTGCCACCACCATTCTGCCTGTTGTGGCATGTGCACATGTTTAGCACCATTGAGTTATGGCCAGAAACCTAGGGTGCCCGAGTAGTGACCACAACTCTACATCAGAGAAGGAGAGGAGCATGGACGGACCACAGCAGGGAGGAACACCTGCACTTTTGGTGTGGTCTCACATGGAGTCTGAGGGCAGTGGCTTCAGGAGGGTCCATGGAGCAATCACAGGCTCTGGGGGACTCCCCTCTTGTGTGAAAACACCCAGTGGCTGAAAGGAGAGCAGATATGGGAGGAAAGTTCTTTTAGGGATGTGCAAACAGAACTGGGTTGGGAGGTTCGGTGTGAAAACTTAGTTCAGGTTCGTGCTTTCAGTCCCACAGAGTTTGGACCCCCCCCAAATGTTCAGAAAGTTTGGTCCCACCTGGAGGCTTGGGGCACTCCAGAGGGGCCCGTGGGGGCATGGCAGGCCATCGGAGACACAGCAGCAGCAGCAGCAGCAGCAGCAGCAGCAGCAGCAGCAGCAGAGACCTGGAAGGCTTGGCGCTTGGCATCCCGGCTTGCCTGGGCAGACAGGCTCAGCGCTTGACCCCTGGAGGTGCCCATGGCATCATGGCTGGCAGTCAGAGACCCAACGGCAGCAGCAACAGAGGCCGGGAAGGCTTGGGGCTTGGTGGTTGGCCTGGCACCCCTCCTTTTCTGGGCATTGCAGGCTGCCATCCATCAGTGGAGCAGCCAAAGACATTGGATTGCCCAGTAACAGAACCCATGGCACAGCAGAGGCAGCAGCGGCAGCAGCAGCAGCCATGCAGCATGGCATGAGCAGCAGAAGGCAGACTGAGGCAGTGTACAAGCTTGGCAACCTGGGTGGGCAGACAGACAGCATGGCATGAGAGGCAGTAGGGAAGGCAGGCTGGGACCTTGGCAGGGCACTCACATAGGCTGGGAAAGACTGTAGCATGAGAGAGAGAGAGAGAGAGAGAGAGAGAGAGAGAGAGAGAGAGAACCAGTCAGATAGGTGGACCAAAATCATCTAGNGAGAGAGAGAGAGAGAGAGAGAGAGAGAGAGAGAGAGAGAACCAGTCAGATAGGTGGACCAAAATCATCTAGCCAGAGGCCATATGGCAGGCTTACAGCTTCCCAATGCCATCCTGCATCATGAGGTCAGTCAGATAGGCTGGCCAAGGCCATCGAGTCAGAGAGAGAGAAAGGCAGGATGGGCACCGGGCATTGGGAGGGATGTACAGCACCTCAGCAGCAGCATGTCAGATTGAGGAGGAGCCCCATCCCAAGACTGCCCCTGGCATGGGATGGCGCATGCCACTGCACCATGAATCCATGTCCAGGGGCAGGTTGGGGAAACCCAGCAGTGGAAGTGTCACCTTAATGAAGAGCAACTCCTCCACCAACATGGCCCCAGTCTCAGGTGGTGCAGTAAGCAAATGTCCCCTGCCATAGAGAACACCCGCATGCTGGGGACATTTATTGGTGGGCAGGACAACAGACCCTTGGCCACTTCGGACAGGGCCAGCCACACATCTCTCTGAGAGATGTGTCAGCACCATGTGCTTCCCCTCCCATCAGCGCTGTCAGTGGTGCAGCAGCAGCAGCCAGTTGAGGCCCAAAAGCATCAGTGCACCATGGAGGAGTTGGGGTGTGGGCAGCTGCCAAGTCCATCGGCAGCTGCAGGACATGGAGGGTGGTGTGGCTTTCAACTGAAAGACATGTGCATGTTGGGGGAAATGATTGCGGTCAATGGGCAGCCCTTCTCGGTTGTCAGGGACATGGGGTTTAGGCGCGTGACTGGCCACCCAGTTTAAGCTTCCCTCGTGCACCACCCTGAGTCAGCAGGTAGTGCCAGCCTTGTACTGGGCTTTAAAGGAGCAGGTGAAGTAGTAGCTGGCAGGGGCTGGGGGTGCCACCATCCACTTCACCACTGACCTGTGTTCAAGTAGGAATGTGCAGCATGCCTACCTGTCAGTGATGGCGCACTGGTGGCAGGACCCGAAGGCAGTGTTTGGCAGTGGCAGGAGGAATCCCGAAGCAGGGTATAGGTGGGCCCTGCTTCGGACGGAAGTCATGGACGCTGTGACCCCACACTTCTTGGAAGATTGAGGCAGTCCTGACTGCCATGGTGAGAGAGTGGGTCACACCAGGTGTGCTCTTCACCAAGGGGTGCATGGCGACCGACAACGTGGCCAACATATTGAGGGCAGTCCACGTGGGGGGCTTCACCAGCATCCCTTGTGCTGCACGCACCCTTCACCTGGTGGTCAGGGATACTCTGAGCTTGGGGGAGAAGGGGGTTGGGGCAGGCACCCTTATCTCCCTGATTGAGTGGGGGAGGAAGCTGGCCAGTTTCTTTAACCGGCGCGTGAAGGGAAGCGACCTCCTCCAGGAGAAGCAGTCTGATCAAGGATCATAAGTGCACCAGCTGATGCCGAATGTGTACACCAAGTGGAATTCCATGTTCCTGATGCTCAAGCGGCTTCTCAAGCAGACAGCCGCCTTGCATCAGGTTCAGCTGGTGACAGACAGTGGGGCATCTCCAGGGTACAATGAGGTGGAATGGGAGATCCTGGTGCCACACGGTCTTTATTCTGAGACCGCTCCTGGCAATGACAGAGACCATCAGCTCCTCCACGGCCACCATCAGCCATGTGACCCCTCTGGTCCAGAGTCTCCTCAGGAGGCTGGAGGAGATTCTCCAGGAGAAGGATCATGGTCCTCAGGGCAAGAAGCTGGCAGCTGAGGCAGTTGCCCTGGTGCAGCAGATGAAGGCAGGGCTGAATATGTGATTTGATGAGCTCCTGCAGTGGGAGGAATATGTGTTGGCAACCATGCTGGACCCCAGGGTCAAGGGCAGTGTGGCATGGCAGACAGCGCTCTATGGCCTCTGGAAGGGGGACCTGGTGGAGAGGGTCCAGCAGGCAGAGTGGGCTCTTGAGAGTGTGTGGCAGCAGGAGCAGGAGCAGGATGTCCCTGGGGATGGGGGAGGGAGCAGCCACCCCTTTCAGCCGGCGGGGTCTATCCCTGCCCCAAGCCCTAGCAGTAGCAGCACCAGCAGCAGGCTGAGTAGCAGCAGCACGCACTCCTATTGCTTCTGGATGATGTGTATGGACAGCCCTCCCTGCCTGGAACGTAAGTCCCAGAACTCAGAGTGGGTCCTGGGACTGGAGTGGCTGTTTCTTGATTCAGTGGAATGATGGCTCCCCTTGACTGTAACGTAGGCACCAGAAGCCTGATGGTGGGTCCTGGGACTAGAGTGGCAGCTTCTGGAGGACATGAATGGACAGCCCTCCCTCCCTGGAATGTAGACCTCAGAATCCTGAGGGTGGGTCCTAGGACTGTAGTGGCTGCTTCTGGATGAAGTGGAATGACGGCTCCCTGTGAGCGGAATGACAGCCCCAGAACCCTGATGGTGGGTCCTGGACTCCTGGGCCAAGAGTGGCAGCTTCTAGATGATGTGGATTGACAGCCCACTGTGCCTGTAATGTAGGTCCCAGAACCCTGATGGTGGGCCCTGAGGCTGGAGTGGCTGGCTTTTTTTTGATGCAGTGGAATGACAACTCCACATGAGTGGAATGATGTCCCCAGAACCCTGATGGTGGGTCCTGAGACAGGAATGGCAGCTTCTGGATGATGTGGAGGGACAGTCGTTCCTGCCTGAAATGTAGGCCCCAGAACCCTGAGGGTGGGTCTTGGGGCTGGAGTGGCAGCTTCTAGATGAAGTGGAATGACAGCCCTCTCTGCCTGTAATAGGTCCCAGAACCCTGAGGGTGGGACCTGGAACTAGAGTGGCAGCTTCTGGATGATGTAGATGGACAGCGCTCCCTGCCTTGAACGTAGGTCCCAGAACCATGAGGGTGGGTCCTGGGGCTGGAGTGGCTTACTTGATGAGGTGGAATGATGGCTCTCTGTGAGAGGAATGATGGCCTCAGTACTCTGACAGTGGGTCCTGGGGCTGGAGTGGCAGCTTCTGGATGACGTGGATGGACAGCCCTCCCTTCCTGGAACATAGGCCCCAGAACCGTGATGGTGGGTCCTGGGGCTGGAGTGGCAGCTTCTAGATGAAGTGGAATGACAGCCCTCTCTGCCTGGAACGTAGGCCCCATAACCCTGAGGGTGGGTCCTGGCGATGGAGTGGCTGGCACCCCTGCTTGACTGGGTGTTGCAGGCTGGCTGACATTGGTGGAGCAGCGGCAGAGGCCCAGCCAGGGCTCGGTGGCTGGCACCCCGGCTTGGCCTGGCATTGCAGGCTGGCTGGCATTGGTGAAGCAGCGACAGAGGTCCAGCCAGGGCTCGGTGGCTGAAACCCCTGCTTGGCCGGACACTGCAGGCTTGTATCCTACTCTCAGGATCTCAACAAGCTATTCTGACAATTGGTCAAGCCTTGTCCAGTGATGAATCACGTGGCCACCCAGTGCCAGACATTGGATTGCCAGGCACAGTACCACGGCATAGCAGAGGCAGAAAAAGCAGACATTCAGTTTCTGGGGCACAGAACCCATGGCAAAGACAGCAGAGGCAACATTGGCATCAGCAACATACATTGGATTGCCCAGGCACAGAACCAGTGGCACATACAGCAGAGGCAGCATTGGCAGCAGCAGCAGACATTAGATTACCGGGGCACAGAACCAATGGCACAGACAGCAGAGGTGGCATTGGCAGCAGCAGCAGACATTGGATTTCCTGGTTTCAGAATCCATGGCACAGACAGCAGAGGTGGCATTGGCAGCAGCAGCAGACATTGGATTGCCAGGGCACAGAGCCCTTAGAACAGCAGAGATGGCAGCAGCAGGATTGGCCTGTGCGCAGCACCCATGGAGACAGGATGGTAGGATTTGCAAAGGGAAGAGGTCCCATACAGCAGTAGATGGCAGCAGCAGGATTGCATGGGCACATTTGAATTTGCCAGGGCAGAGTACCCATGGACCAGCAGACAGCAGCAGTGGGATTACCAGGCCAGTAGGGCACATCACCCAGGGTTGTCAGGGGAGGCAGAAAGGCACCTTGGCATGAGAGGTAGGTAGGTTGGGGCAGGACTTCAGCTTTGCCCACAGGGAAGGCAGACAGGCAATTTGGCATGAGCAGAAGGCAGACTGAGACAGGGTTCAAGCTTGGCACCTGTGTGGGAGGGCAGACAGGCAGCATGGCATGAGCATCAGAAGACTGGCTGAGGCAGGCTTTGATCTTGGCCACCTGGCAGGGGGCAGATAGGCAGCGTGGCATGAGCAGAAGGCAGACTGAGGCAGACTTTGATCGTGGTCACCTGGGCAGGCCGGCGGGCAGACAAGCAGCATGGCATGAGCACTGGAAATCTTGCTGAGGCAGGAGGCTTTGATCTTGGCCACCTAGGCGGGTGGGTGAACAGGCAGCGTGGCATGAGCAGAAGGCAAACTGAGGCAAGCTTCGATTGTGGGCACCTGGGCGTGCGTGCGTGCATGCAGGCAGCGTGGCATGAGTACCGGAAAGCTGGCTGAAGCAGGCAACTTTGGTCTTGGCCACCTAGGTGGGAGGGTGTATAGGCAACATGGCATGAGCAGAAGGAAGACTGAGGCAAGCTTCGATCTTAGCCACCTGGGCAGCCGGGCGGGAAGACAGGCAGCGTGGCATGAGCATCAGAAGGCTGGATGAGGCAAGCTTTGATCTTGGCCACCTGGGCGGGCAGGCGAGCAGACAGGCAGCGTGGCATGAGGAGAAGGCAGACTGAAGAAGGCTTTCATCTTGGTCACCTGGGCGGGTGGGCAGGCAGACAGGCAGCATGGCATGAGCATCTGAAGCCTGACTGAGGCAAGGTTTGAGCTTGGCAACCTGGACTAGTGGGCAGACAGGCAGCATGGAATGAGCAGAAGGCAGACTGAGGGAGGCTTTCATCTTGGCCACCTGGGTGGGTGGGTGGGCAGACAGGCAATGTGGCATGAGCATGGGAAGGCAGACTGAGGCATGCTTTGATCTTCGCCACTTGGGTGGGTGGGCAGATGGGCAGCATGGAATGAGCATCGGAAGGCTGGCTGAGGCAGGGTTCTAGCTTGGCAACATAGGTGGGCGGGCAGACAGGCAGCATGGCATAAGCATCAGAAGGCTGGCTGAGGCAGGCTTTGATCTTGACCACCTGGGCAGGTGGGCGGGAAGACAGGCAGCGTGGCATGAGCAGAAGGCAGACTGAGGCAGGCTTTGATCTTGGCCACCTGGTCGGGCGGGTGGGCAGACAGGCAGCATGGCATGAGAGGCAGTAGGAAAGGCAGGCTGGGACCTTGGCAGGGTACAAAGATAGGCTGGCGAAGACTGTGCAGCACGCGCAATAGAGAGCCAGTAAGATAGGTGGGCTGAGATCATCTAGCCAAAGGTCGGATGGCAGGCTTACAGCTTCCCAATGCCACCCTGCATCATGAGGTCAGTCAGCTAGACCATTTGAGGCCATCTAGTCAGAGAAAGAGAGAGAGAGGCAGGGCAGGCACCGGGCATTGGGAGGGAGGGACAGCACCTCAGCAGCAGCAGCCCAGATTGAGGAGGCGCCCCGTACCAAGACTGCCCCTGGCATGGGATGGCGTGTGCCACTGCACCGTCAATCCATGTCCAGGGGCAGCTCAAGGAATCCCACCAGCGGAAGGTTTAACTTAAGGAACAGCAAGTGGTCCAACAACTTGACCTTCAGTCTCAGACGGTGCGGCGAGCAAATGTCCCCCGCCATGGAGAACATCCACTCACTGGGGACACTCATTGGTGGGCAGGACAATAGACCCTTGGCCACTTTGGCCAGGGCTAGCCGCACATTGGTCTTGCAAGCCCAGTAGACCAAGGGATCACTGCTGGGTTCAATGTATGGCTCATCCTCCGCATAGCTCTCCACTGCTGCTGAGGTGCTGTCGTACTCCCTCACATAACTCTGCCTGGGCACCACCTCCACCACAGACCTCAGCCACACTGCCTTCACGGCTGTGCACAAGCCCATACGAGCTGCTGCTGCTGGCAATAGGGGTGCTTCTGCTGCTCAGCCTGCTGGTGGTGCTGCTACTGCTAGGGCTGGGGGCAAGGATATATCCCGCAAACTGAAAGGGGTGGCTACTCCCACTTCCACTATCCCCATGGGCATCCTGCTGCTGCTGTGTGCTCTCCAGAGCCCGCTCTTCCTGCCAGACCCTCTCCACCAGGTCACCCTTCCAGTGCCCATAGAGCGCTGTCTGGCTTGCCATGCTGCCCTTGATGCTGTGGTCCAGCATGGTTGCCAAAATGTATTCCACCCACTTTAGGAGCTCATTGAACTGCACCTTCAGCCTTGCCTTCAGCTGCTGCACCAGGTCAATCGCCTCTTTCACCAGCTTCATGCCCTGAGGGCCACAATCCCACCCCTGGAGAATCTCCTAAGGAGACTCTAGACTAGGGATGGGCGAACGTGGTTTGGAAGTTCGGAGTTCGGACTGAACTCGATCAGTTCGGTCTACTGAACCGAACTTCCAAACCAAACTCGATTTTTGAACCGAACCGAATTTCCAAACTTGGCTCTGTTCACCCATCGCTAAAAGATAATATTCTATTTAGTCCAATGAGGTTTGAATTTGTGAACTTTGTTCGGAAGTTCAGAGTTTGGACCAAACTCGAATAGTTCGATTGACCGAACTGAACTTCCGAACCGAACCGAATTTTTGAACTCAGTTCTGTTTGCCCATCCCTATTCTAGATTCTGTCGCTGATCTCTCCTTCGATCCTCATCCTATATCAGACCACTTCCTTGTCTCTTTCAACATTTCCCACTGTCCCCCCTACTCTTCCCCTTCTCTACGCCCCTTCCGTGACCTTCAAGCTATTGATCCCCTGGACTTTGCCTCCTCTCTCTCTCCCCTTCTTCCTACAGTCTTCTCTTCCTCCTCCCCTGACTCCGCTGTCTCTGCTCTCAACGCCTCTCTCTCCTCCACACTTGACTCCCATGCCCCTCTCTCTTCCCGCCCTGCCTTCTCCCACAACCCCCGTCCTTGGCTCACCCCTAGTATCCGCCACCTCCGTTCTTGCACTCGTGCTGCTGAACGACTCTGGCGCAAATCCCATTCTCACGCTGACTTCCTTCACTTCAAATTCTGTCTCTCCACCCTTACTTCTGCTATCTCCCTTGCTAGACAACACTACTATGCCTCCCGCATTGAGTCCTGTTCTCGGGACCCTCGCCGCCTGTTCTCTACCTTTGACTCCCTCCTCAAGCCTCCCTGTCCTCCCCCTCCTTCTTCCCTTTCTGCTCAGGATCTTGCCTCCTTCTTCACCTCCAAGATAGACAAGATCCGCCTCGACATCGCTTCCCACTCCTCTCTTCCCACTCCCACCCCTCTCCCTCCTCCCCCTCCTTCTCTCATGTCCTCCTTCTCCCCTGCCTCCCTTAAGGAAATCTCCTCTCTGCTCTCCTCCTCCAACCCTTCCACTTGCCCCCTTGATCCCATTCCTTCCCGCCTCCTCACCTCCATTACTCCCACTGTCGCCCCTTCCTTCCTGCACATCATCAACCTCTCCCTCTCTACTGGCTCTTTCCCTTCTGCCTTCAAACATGCCACAGTCTCTCCTATTCTCAAAAAGTCCACTCTTGACCCCTCTGACCCTTCTAGCTATCGTCCTGTCTCACTCCTTCCTTTTGCTTCCAAGCTGCTTGAACGTGTTGTCTACTCCCGCTGCCTTGACTTCCTATCCTCCAACTCCTCCCTTGACCCCCTCCAATCTGGCTTCCGCCCCCTTCATTCTACTGAAACTGCTCTCGCTAAGATCACCAACGATCTTCTGGTGGCTAAATCTAAACGTCTCTATTCCATTCTTGTCCTCCTTGATCTCTCTGCTGCCTTCGATACTGTTGACCACTCACTCTTGCTGGATTCCCTTCACTCCCTTGGCTTTTGTGGCTCTGTCCATAACTGGTTCTCCTCCTACCTCTCTGACCGCTCCTTTAATGTGTCTCTCTCCAACTCCGCCTCCTCCTCCTTCCCCCTCTCAGTTGGTGTTCCTCAAGGCTCTGTTCTTGGCCCTCTCCTCTTCTCGATCTATACCTCATCCTTAGGCAAACTCATTGCCTCCCATGGCTTCCAATACCACCTCTATGCTGATGACACTCAACTCTATCTCTCTACTCCCTCTCTCTCTCCCTCTGTTCAAGCTCGTCTCATCAACTGTCTCTCTGACATCTCTACCTGGATGTCTCAACGTCAACTCAAACTCAACATGGCTAAAACTGAACTCCTTATCTTCCCCCCTCATCCTTCCTCTCCTTCCTCACTGTCAATAACTATTGATGGAGTCACCATCCTGCCTGTCCCCCAAGCCCGTAGCCTAGGCTTCATCTTTGACTCAGCCCTTTCTTTTAAACCCTACATTGACTCTGTTGCTAAATCCTGTCGCTTCTCCCTCCATAACATTGCTAAGATTCGCCCTTTTCTCTCTGTCTCGTCTGCCAAAACTCTTGTTCATGCTCTGGTCATCTCTCGCCTCGATTACTGTAACCTCCTTCTCACTGGCCTTCCCCGGTCTCACCTTTCTCCCCTCATCTCTGTCCAAAACTCTGCTGCCAGGGTCATCTACCTCGCCAGTCGCTTCGACCATGTGCAGCCCCTCCTCTCTTCGCTTCACTGGCTTCCCCTTCCTGAACGAATCCTGCACAAGCTCCTAGTCTTCACCTATAAAGCTCTTCACAACCTTGCTCCCCCCTACCTCTCTGCACTTATCGCCCTCCATACTCCAGCCCGTGCACTTCGCTCCTCCTCTGTCCCTTCTCTCACCCTTCCACGCCTTCCCTGCTCCCCTAAGCGCCTTCGTCCCTTCTCACTTGCTGCCCCCCATGCCTGGAACTCCCTCCCTGTCCACATCCGCCTTGCCCCCTCCCTTCATACCTTCAAATCTCTCCTTAAAACTCACCTCTTTCGCTCTGCTCTGTCTGACTCTTTATCCTGCTGAGCCACTATTCCTATACCTACGATCGGTTTACCCTTATCCTTGCAACATGGACCTGCCTGCTGTCATTCTCATCGTAACCAAGCCAAGTACGTGCACTTGAGACCTCGCATCTTCATGAATGTTAGACCCCTTGTCTCTCCCTCTGTTCCCCTTCCTAAGTCTCTCCCCCAGCTCCTGCCTCTCAGATTGTAAGCCCTAGGGGCAGGGACCATGTCTATTTTATTACTTTGTAAAGTGCCAGGTACACTGCTGGCGCTATATAAATGTTTGTTAATAATAATAATAATAATAATAATTTGGCTGATGGTGGTCATGGAGGAGTTGCTGTTCTCTATCCTGGCCAGGAATGGTCTCAGCATGAAGAACCTGAGAGCCAGGATCTCCCATTGTGCCCCATCATACCCTGGAGGTGTCCCGCTGTCCATCGCCAGTTGAACCTGATGCAAGGCAGCTTTCTGCTTGAGAAGCCGCGTGAGCATCAGGAACGTAGAATTTCACTGTGTGGACACATCCAGCACCAGCTGGTGCACTGGGGAGCCTTGCTCCACCTGCTTCTCCCGGAGGAGGTCACTGCCCTTCACGCTCTGGTTAAAGATACCAGCCAGCTACCTCTCCCACTGCCCCAATCCCCTTCTCCTCCAAGCCAAGAGCATCCCTGACCACCAGGTGAAGGGTGTGTGCAGCACAAGGGATTCTGGTGAAGCCCCCCTTGCATACTGCCCTCAATATGTAGGCCGTGTTGTCCGTCACCATGCAACCCTTGGTGAAGCGTGCACCTGGCATGACCCACTCTCTCACCATGATGGTCAGAGCTACCTCGATGTTCTGAGAATTGTGGGGGCCATCCATGACTTCTCCTGAAGCAGGGCCCACCAATACCCTGCTTCGGGACCCTTCCTGCCAATGCCAAATGCTGCCTCTGGGTCCTGCCACCGGTATGCCTTGACTGCCAGGTAGGCATACTGTGCATTTCGACTTGACCACAGGTCAGTGGTGAAGTGGACGGTAACACCCCCAGCCCTTGCCAGCTGCTCCCTCACCTGTTCCTTCAAAGCCCAGTACAGGGCTGACACCACCTGCCCATTCAGGGTGGTGCGCGAGGGCAGCTTAAACTGGGGGGGGGGCAGGAACCCAATTAGCCACCTAAACCCAATGCTCCTGACCACTGTGAAGAGCTGCCCATCCAGCGCTATCATTTCCCCCAACATGCACATGACTTTCAGATGAAAGCCATTTCGCCCTCCACCTCCTGCAACTACTGATGGACTTGGCAGCTGCCCCCAGCCCAGCTCCTCCATGGTTCACTGATGCTGCTGCTGCTGAGCCCCCCTAGCAGCGATATTTCTCCTGCTGCTAGAGGCAGTCGGGAACTAGCTGGCAGCCACTTCCCCTACCTGCCCACTTAGCAGGACGCTTGTCCGCTGATGGAGGAGGAGGAGGAGTACAACTGGCCGCTGAAGTCAGGAGCTCACTGCCGTCCACTGCCCCTGCCTTCCCACTTAGCACCACAGCACTGTGGCATCCCTTCAGGTGCCTCGCCATGACTGTTGTGCCAAGGTTGTTCAGCACCTGCCCATGCTTCACCACCTTCTGGCACCTCCCTGGGATCATCCACCTGCACCAACTTAAAATGTGCCCAGATGGAGGATTTTTTCCCCCTTCCTGCCTTCTGGCCCGCACCAGGAGGGGCAGAACATGGTGGCGACACAGCTCAGAGGGACAGCCATTGCCTCAGCACCAGACATCTCCTCCGCAGGAATAGTATCTCCCTCGCTGTCCCTAATCTGAGTGATTTTCCCCCCTGAAGGGGACTACTGGGACCCTGAGGCTGATGGACTGCCCACCATGCTGCTGCCACTCTCCCTGTGCCCATTATAGCTGCTGCTGATGCTGCTGCTCCTCTCCCTGCTGCCATTGCCCAGGGATCAGACCCTACCTCTAGCAGCTGGGGTGGGATCTGACAGCCCTGGACTTCTGGGGATTACCTCAATAATGGGGGACACTGGTGGCCCTTAGGTAACATCCAACCCGAAGCACCTGCACCTGCTACTGCAGCTGCAGCTGCAGCTGCAGAAGAGACAGTCACAGCCTCTTGGACTGCAGACCTTCCAGTGCCCTGCGTGGCAGTGGAGGATACTGGCAGGAGGCACTGCCGAACCATGCCCCAGCTAGTGCCACTGCTGGGAACCGCTGAAGCCGGTCTCCCAAAATCAGGCCTGTGCAGTTCTCGGTGTGGTGATGCTGCTGATGCCTTCCACTTCACTGGCACATCCCCTGCCACCTCTGCCACATTCCCCATTGCCCGCCTTATGTGCAGCAGACTGGCCTCTCCTGCTTCCCTTCTCCATTCCTCCCACCCAACGAATGCACATGAAGATTTTATATATATATTATTTTTTTAATTAAATTTGTAATCTAATATTATATATATCTACACTAACTCTAACTGCTATTAACTATTCTAAAACCTATGGAACTAAATGGAATATTATCTAATATCTACAAAGGCCTAGTCCTACAAACACACTATAAAATATTAAAACTGAATCACTAGATATTATCTCTAACTATTTCTAACTAAGCTAACTCCTACATCTATCTGTCTATCTATCTATCTATCTATCTATCTATCTATCTATCTACACAGGGATGAGAGCTCACAACAAACAACACAGGGAGGGGGAGAAAACTGAAAGAAACCTAAATCAATCTAATCCTAATCTAAATTAATCCAAAAACAGGGGAAGGGAATCAGAGATGGAATATATGCAGGGAGGAGGGAAGGATTCAATGGAGGGGAGGGAGAAACAACATAGGGAGGGGTAAAAAATAAAAATAACACCTAAATCTATCTAATCTAAAACAATGAAACTATAGAGTTAAATGTGTGGGAATGGATGAAATAGGAGGAGGAGGGCAATGGATTGGGAGGAACACAAACTGTTCGGAGAGGGAGACTTCTGAAAATGCCTGCTAACAGGATTAGTGCCTAGCTCAGAAGGGGTTTGAAGGGCTGAGGGCAATGACTTTGTTACTTGCTGCACCCGCCTTACCACAAGCCCCATTGGCTCCATGCAGCCTAACCCATGGCCAATCACAGGCTGCGAAGCCAGTGGTCTGAGGAAAAGAGGGATGGTGATTGGGCACGCTGGCTGCTATTCCAAGCCTCTCCACCCCTGGAACCAGGAAGTCTGCTCCACAGCTGACCCACCCCTACCTGGGCCTTCCAGCCCTGTTTTTTCCCACCCGAATGCCTCTGAACTCACCCGAATCCAGCAGAACTGTTTGGCCACTTCCTCGTTCGGTTCGGCCATTTGGTTTGGCTGTCCAAAATGGCCGAGTTCAGGCCGAACACCAAACAGTCGAACTGCATTCGTACATGCCTAAATTCTTTCTCCCTCTTCATTTTACCCCTTTAGCATTTCAGAAGAGGAGAGCAATAAGCCTCAATATTGCTATGAGGGATTTCATTGGGTGTTTTAACACACACATTTCTCCTGGATGTTTGCTGTAACATTCAGAACTTTCTGTGTGTCTAAGTCACTCACCCAGATCTTAAACATCTGGATTTTTTAACTTCTGCGTAGAACTTCTCCCAGAACGTTTGTGTGTAAAACATTCTCCTGGTAAACTGCTTTGCTCCAGGCAGCTGTGGTCACTTGGTTTGCATGGCAGCCTGTCACATCTACAGCTGTGGCTACTTTAGGCAGTGTTTGTGTGAAGAATGCATCCAGGAACTGCTTCAGGGCAGTGTGTGTGTGAAAAATGAATCCGGAACTTACTTGTGGACTTGTAAACCCAGAAGATTGAAAAATCTGAAACTTTAACATGTGTGTAAAAATGCCCAGTGTTTCCCTTCTAAAACAGGGATAAATATGAACACAAACCTAAAACCCCATCATCAGTATAAAAATAAGAAACTAGAGTTTCTCTTCATTTCATATTTCATCTCTTCCCTCTCTTAATGTCGCTTGCTTTTATAACACTTATTCCTATGATCTTCTTTCTTGAAATCCCCTTTCTGCCAGTGGGGAGGATTGGGAATTATGGGAGTTCAGATAGTGATTTCCCCCCATAAATTAGAAACTTACACTAAAAATACATCCAATAAACTTTTGTATTACTGCAAGCAATAAACTGCTCCAGAATTTCACTTTGGCCCTTTTCACACAACACTCTAACACCGATAAAATGAGTATTACATTTTATTATACATGTTACAGGGCACCCACAGGGCAACATTGCAGCCCTGCAACATGTGCCTTTTTCACACGAGATACCTCCACCCAGTTTCTCTGGGTGGAGATGGGTGGAGGCATCTGTGTGAACCCCATGGGTGGTGCGTGGGGTGCATGTCGCTTAGTGGAGATGGGTGGAAGTGTCTGTACGAACACTGCAGGAGGTGGGTATAGGTGCATGTGTGTTCTTGCACAACACCCATCACAACCCAACCATGGAGCGACGGACTCCAATGCTAAATGTGTGGGTGGTGGGTAGAGATGGGTGTTGAGTGGGAACACGCATGCACCTACACCCAATGCCCACCGTGTTCACACAGACACCTACACCCATCTCCACCCAAAGAAACTGGGTGGAGGCATCTCGTGTGAAAAGGGCCCATGTTGCAGGGCTGAAGTGTTGCTCTGTGGGTGCCCTGTAACATGAATAATAAAATGTAACCCATTTTATTGGTATTAGAGTGTCAGTGTAAAAAGGGCCTTTGAATACAATGAAGCTGTGGTTTCCTATCAAAACTTATTGTTGAAAGTCCCCACAAAATAAAATAATCATCATCAGAGGCCATAGTTGCATCAGCAGCCTCATATTGTAGGTGGGGTGCATATTGACTTCTTTTTTTTTATCAAGACTTTTTTGAATGCGTGGTATTTTACAGGAATGAAGTCTTGGTCCAGTTATTTCTATTAACTTTTACAACCTTTCCTGGCAATGAAATGATGAGTTCCAAAGCTGAATCCTGGAAGTGGAGAATGAGATACAAGGCAGTTCAAGCTTTCTTTTATGACATAAAGCAATAATTTGGATGTGTAGAGAAGAGGTGGCAGTCTGTACTCTCAACCAGATCCATTGCCCTCTTAAAGTGCACAATTCTTTAGTGTTTTCAATTGCTTAAATGCTATTTTCACTGTCAGAGAGATGTCACCTATAAGCCACAACAGAGGCAGAATTCTGAAAAAGATGGACCAAATAATTTCCCCCAGTACAGAAATTCCTATATTCCTACAAGTCCTGATACCTTAAACGAGTGTACATAAAGAATAATGTAATTGATATCACCTGACTAATTGACTTACACTTCTCTAAAACCTGTGGGAACACCACCAGAACGAGACTCCAAATGTTGTGTGAATGATGTTAATAAACTATGGTGAATATTAAGGCTGCACATTTGGCTTCAGATAAGAGCCCTATATAGCCTAAATAGCACTATTGGGCTTTGAATTCCCAAACAAAATTGCACAAAGTAGTTCTGAGGCATATTCCCCAAGGATGGGCACAATACATTTTGCCTGTGATTGATTATCAATACCTCTTGCCTGTGCTTCTCACCCTTTTTTCTTTTTTAACACTGTGGGTGATTTTAGACAGACAGCTGTCCTTGTGCTGGCCGTGACAGCCTGATTCACTTCTGGGTGGCCTGTCCATCTAAAGGTGGCTCCACCAGATGTCCAGGCAGAGCAGGCTGTGTCTGTTCCAGGGAAGCCCCACAAATGGGGCTCTGGAACATCCCAGAACGCTGTTGGTGGAGCGGGCTGGCCAAACCCCGGGGCCGGGGGCACCAGCCAACTGTGGAGCAGTTATCCGTCTACTTGGCAAACCCACACTGCAGCTCCACTTTCAGCCAGTCAGTGCCCTGAGAAACATCATTGAGTTGCTGTTAGCACCAGCCTAGAGTGTCCCAGAAACTCTATGGTGCAGGAGAGAGCCGCACAGATGGACTACGGACTGGGGAATCTGCTGAGTCCATCTGAAGTCAACCCAGTTGCACCCCTGGAACAGCTCCAGGGCAGACTTCCTCCATGTCCATCTAAAAGCATCCAATGAGCTGAGCGGGGGAGGAGCTCATCGTTCACTTCTTTAAAAGAAGCTAACAAAAGAAACCTAAGGACACCGGTTACACTAGAACTCAGGATAACGGGTAGACAGCTATAAAACTTAGTTACCCAGCCACATTTCTACCACTGTTGTGGCAGATGTATAAACAAGTTATTTATTTATTTTATTTATTTTTAAAAAATTATTACCCTGTCCCTCCTGCTCCAGGCATTTTGGGGTGGCTTAAATATAAAAACAATAAAACAACAAGCTCAAACACAGTAAAAGAGAAGGCAAAAACAGTAGATCCCCCTCCCTAACCCCCCACCCTACACCCCATCTTCCCCGCCAAATGCCTGGCAGAACAGCCAGGTCTTAGTCATATGCCAGAAGGAATACGCAGAGTCTTCCTAGTAGTTGAATTAAAAGCAGCAGACAGGTGTTTTTCCTCCAGTAGCTGAGCATCAGGACTGGGAAAACATGACTGGTATTCCAAGTTTTTTTTTAATTATGGATCTTGAAAATGAGTTAATGATTTGATTTATTTCATAATAAAGTTTCTATTTAAAACAATAACTAAAAATAAACAGCCCAGCCTCACTGTTAGGCAATGAGCTATTGGAGCACTGGGCTACTAGATAATACACACATCATCCAATATATCAGGGAATCCACGCAGGAGGTAAAATGCTTGGAGTATGGGAAAAAGCTGTCAGAGGGAGGGTTTTATTATATATTAAAACACTTGGGCCTTAAAGATAAATATATACAGTGTTTCTGAGGTACCTGTGCCTTAATTTTAACATCTTGACCTATCACTGTTTAAGCTGTTCTTGTGACAGTCAGGACCAATTTCACAACAAAAGTCCCACCCCTCCAACCTTTTAAAGCAGAACTTTTTTGAACAACCCAGAAATGTTGTATCCTTTATGCCCTTTCAATACAGAATCTGTATTTTTAGATTGTTTTATACCATTCTGACACTTCTTGCCCAGTCCCTTGCCCAGCGGGACTTTTTGACAAATTGGCACCCACATAGAAGAGAGCTTCCGTATGCTGAGAATCTTGTAAGGCAGCAGCTCTTACATTATGATTATTGCCAATCAACGAAGAAGGAAGGAGTGTCACTGTATCTGGAGGTAACTCACTTTTTTGTCATTGTTTTTTCTTAAAACAACAACAAATAAAGGAACCCAATGCAAAATACTAACCAGGAGATAAAGTAATCGTTTTTCAGGCCTAGGCAAAGCACTTATCTGTGGCACAAATTAATACTGACCAAGGGTGAAAACAGACGTGTGGACTGCTTCCCATGGAAAATCATGGGTGATGACACAGCCCAGGTCAGAACACCAAACTGTGATGGCCGTGGCCGGGGAGCTGTTCTGCTGGGAGCTGTTCCAGCCCAGGTAGGGCTGGGAGCACAACAAATGTGTGGGCAGCTGACCCCACACACACCCCGCTCCCAGCACCCTGCCATGACAGTCAATGAGGCACACCACGCCAGAACATATGTGCTAGTCTGCTGCGGCCCACTTTGGCCCACATGGCCATCCCTTAGACTGGGCTGTGACCGAGAGATTTGCTGAGGTCACAACCCGGACTAGCCTCCAACACTCCCCAAGGTAAACCCAGGTCAAACTCTGATGGCATGCGTTTATACATGCTGGCGGGTCCTAGACCACAGCAGGCAAAGGTATGTCTCTTTTTACAAGTGCCAGCATGTTTGAAATGTGGTAAAAGGCCTTGGATGACGTATAATATTTGGGGGGGGGGAGAGGGGGAGAGAGTGAGAGAGAGAGAGAGAGAGAGAGAGAGAGAGAGAGAGAGAGAGCATGCTGTACAAATGGCAAGGTTAAACCTGATCCTTCATGTTGGTGATGAGAGCAAATTGTAATTCTGTACACACCAGGGAAATTTCCAATTAATCCCCAGCCTGAGCCCCTATGGAAGTGACAAAGGGTACCATCTGCTTTATAGACATTAAGCAGTTTATTATCCAAATCACAATAAGGCTTGCAAAAGAGACCATGTAACCTGTGATAATCGAAAGACAGTAGGAAAGAAAATATGTTCTTAAAGGAAGCCGTCTAACAAAAGGAAAACAGACTTCACAAGTTCAACACTGCTGTGTATTAGCAGTACTGGAACATCACATTAGTAGAGACAATGCTGAGAGCATACAAAGTTATGAAACAAAATAAAATAGATATGAATACAGAACCAATCTTCAGCTCACCCAGGGCCACTCCCATGAATTGGATGAGGAATCCTGAACTATTGCTACTTTAACTTTTTATAGAAATATCTTTCCCCTAGTTTTGTCAATATGACTTTCCTGAGACCTAAGTGCTGTACTTAAATGTGTGTATTTTTACCTGTGAGAGCCCTCACCACACGCAGGTTCTGGTCCTGCTGCTGAAAAAACTTGCCAGTGGCTGGCACTGGGGAGAGGGCAGGGAGAGGGCAGGGGCGCACTGCTCAGCGCGGTGTGGCCCCTCCCTGACAGGTGGATGGTTGCAGCAGCCTATGAGGCAGATGCACCTGCCCAGAAAAGCTCCAACCACCAGCTGGAGTTAGGTAGAGCAGGCGATCAGATGTAATGGCCAATTTACCACAGTCCAGGATTGCCTTCTCTGGACCGAGGCAGTGCTAACTCTGGAATGTGCTTTGGCAGAGAGCCCAGCGCACAACCCAGAGTTATCCTGCCATGGTCCGGGGAGTACTCTGCTCCCACCCACACCAAATATCTGGTGGCTGGGAGCAAACATGAGACCACCATGAGTTTCCACGTTGAGGTAAGCGTCACATTTGAAAATACCCATAGAGATACTATCTTTTAGGTGGCAGTTATATATTGGAGTAAGGCCTTTGAGTTTAGACACTTCTTGTGACATGGAAATGTGGCATTTTCTCTATGTATTGTTGTGAGGTAATGATGGGATTTAAATTTCTGTATCTAAACTGAAGACTATAATTATAATAAAGATAACCACAGAAAAGCAGATTTCATCCTTAAATACAAGGTAAGCACCAAATATAATAGGTCAATCAGATTTTTCCAGGGCAATGTACATGGTTTCTTAGCTTTTCTGGAAAAGGGTCCTGTCATATTACTTATCTATAAATGTTGCCTACCTGATTTACTCAAGGTCCACTTCTCCTGTGTAACTAAGCTAAGCACATACACCTGCGACCTCTCAGATTCATGAATGTATTCCCATCTCTTCCTTTGTCCCCTCCCGCATCTCTACTAGCCCCCCAGGGCAGGGACACTGTCTAGTTTTAACAATTGTATAGTGCCCGGTACACTGCTGGTGCAAAATAAAATAAAATAAAATAAAGTAGAAGAAGAAGAAGAAGAAGACATTAAATAAAATAAAATATCAGGCATATAGTGTTTTTGCATGTGTAATGAATAATTATAAAAAATTATTTCTATCATTGTTGCTAATATGTCACTGGCAAAGGTATAGGATACTATGACAACAGAAAATATTCTTGTTCAGAATATTTTACAAATCTTATAGCAAGGTGAAAATTCTGCTTTTATCTGCTGGAAAATTCTGCTGGAAATGAATATGCTGAAATACATAAAGGCAATGTTTGTATATGGAAAAATGTTATCTATTTAAGTGAGTTTTAAGGGGAAAGGCAGATTGTGAAAATATGTGGGTGCCAGCTAATTTTTAGAAAAGTTTAGGAAATGCATTAATTATTATTAGTATTATTACTATTATTAAATAATCTCTTCCTAGAGCTGAAAAGAGTATCCTTCAAAACGGGTGTACCTGTTGAATATGCACTACTGGATCTGCCATTTGCAGATCGGGTGATGGGAACTACTTCCATAGTATCTGATGAGTACTCTGAATTCTCTCTTTTTTACAAACAGTTTCTTTGCCTACAGAAGTGTTGGAACTACCAACCTTCCCATATCCTTTTCAAAGATCTACCAGCAAACCTGCCACTGGCTCCCCTTTGGTCCTGGGGATAGACATTGCATATTGTTTATATAAAGAACTTACAATTAGTACCTTGAGGGCCCTTCTACTGTGGCTCAGCTATGTTCCTTTGAGGTAGCTGTGCTCAGGGACCTAAATTCTATGCCACCCTCTGTCTACTCAAACCACCTTCTAGCAGCTGGCTTATAAAATTTTGGGGCATTCATACACATGGTTTCTCCCTATTTTAAATCCCAAACAGGTAGGCAAGTACTGGTCGGGTACTCACAGGGCTACCCAAAATTTGGGGTATTATTCATGGGTAGTAGGGATGTGTGAACGCGGTTCAGACATTCAGCTTTCGGACTAAACTCAGCCAGTTTGGACACCTGAACTGGTTGCCCGAACCAAACGCGGAAACCCCCGAACAGTTCAGGCATGCCCGGGTGCGTTCAGGCAGGAAAAACCTGACTGGCAGGGAGGGAGGGAAGGGGCAGCTGAGGACCACACTTCCTCGCCCCAGGGGTGGAGAGAGACTTGGACTATCAGCCAGTCTGCCCAATCACCATCCCTCTTTTCCTCAGACCACTGACTTGGCAGTCTACGATTGGCCACGGGCTAGGCTTCACAGAGCCAATGGGGCTTGTGATAAGGCGGGCACAGCAAGTAACAAAAGTAATTGCCTTCACCCCTTCCAAATCATTCTGAGATAGTCACTGATCCAGTCAGCAGGCATTTTCAGAACTCCCTCTCCCAGCAGTTTGTGTCCCTCCCAATCCATTGACATCCTCTTCCTTTTTCACCCATTTCCACACATTTACCTCATAGTTTCATTTATTTAGATTAGATTAGATAGATTTACTTGTTATATCCTGCCTCAGCCTCCCTTCTGCTCATGTAAAAGTGCCTGTTTGCCCACCCTGTGGGCAAAGTTCGAACCCTGCCTCAGTCTCCCTTCCCTACTGCCTCCCATGCCATGATGCCTGTCTGCCTGCCCTGGTTGACAAGCTCAAAGCCTGCCTCCCAATGCTCATACCAAAGAGCCTGTCTTCCCTCCCTGTGGGCAAAGCTCGAACCCTGCCTCAGCCTCCCTTCCTAGCCTGTGTGGCAATATGGGTGTGGTTCTATGTCACCTCCTTCCAGCATCCTACACTGCCATGCAGGGCACTGGAAGGCCTGCAGTCCAGGAGGCTTCAACTGTTCTTCTGCGGCTGCAGAAGCAGGTGCAGGTGGAGAATCCCACCCCAGCTGCTAGAGGCAGGGCCCAATCCCCAGACAATGGCAGCAGGGAGAGGAGAAGTAGTAGCAGCAACAGTAGCAGAAGCAGCAGCCAGTTGAGACCCAGAAGCATCAGTGCACCATGGAGGAGGAGGTGGGGCAGCTGCGAAAGTCCATCGACAGCTGAAGTAGGTGGAGGGCAGCATGGCTTTCAACTGAAGCCACGCACACGTTGGGGGAAATGATTGCGCTTGATGAGCAGCCCTTCTCGGTGGTTGGGGACATGGGGTTTAGGTGCCTGATTGGCTTCCTGGGACCCCAGTTTAAGCTGCCTTTGCGCACTACCCTGAGTCAGGCTGCCACTAACGCCTGGCAGCCTGCAATGCCCAGCCAAGTAGGGGTGCCAGCCACCAAGCCCTGAACAGGTCTCTGCTGCTGCTTCACCGATGTCTGAAAGCCTGCAATGCCCAGTCAAGGATGGGTACCAGCTGCAGTTATGGTGCCCTGCTATTCAATGTCCGCTGCTGCTGATGCTGATGTACCATGACTACTGTGGCCCTGCAATCTATTATCTGCTACTGCTGAGGCTGCCACTGCTGTGCCATGAGTACTGTGCCCTGGCAATCAAATGACCAGTGCTCCTGCCTCTCCTGATGCTGCCTCTGCTGTGCCACGGGCTCTGTGCCCTGGCAATCCAATGTCTGCTGCTGGTGCTGGTGGTGGTCTGCATGTCAGCCATTTGCTTTTTGCTCTTGTAGACCAGTATAGCTTGGATGAGTGTGCCAGCAAGCAGAGGTTCGGTGTCCATAAGATTCACCACTGGGAAAGGCTTGCCCAATTTGCAGTAGAGCTTTTTGGACTGTTGAGTATGATGCCAGCCTGCAACACCCACACCCAGCAGCAGTAGCAGCAGAAGAGGCCGGGAAGGCTTGGGGCTTGGTGACTCTGTGGTATGGCACCTGCCACTGATGCATTATGCGGTATGGCCAGTAGGGCTCCCTTACTGGCCATACTGGCCATACCGCATAATGCATCGGTGGTAGGTGCCATGCCACAGAGCATCATGGTCATGCACAGAGTGCTCGTCAAAAATCCAGGCAGCCTGCAATGCCCGGTCAAGTAAGGGTGCCAGCCACCAAGGCCTGGCCGGGTCTCTGCCGCTGCTCTGCCGATGCCTGGCAGCCTGCAATGCCCAGCCAAGTAGGGGTGTCATGCCAGCCAACAAGCCCCAAGCCTTCCTGGCCTCTGCTGCTGCTGCTACTGGGTCTCAGATGGCCAACCATGTCCCCACGGGTACCCCCAGGGGCCAAGTGCCAAGCCTGCATGCCCGGGCAACCCGAGGTGCCAATCCCCAAGCCTTCCCGGACTCTGATGCTGCTGCTTCTTCTGCTGCTGCTGTGTCTCTAACAGCATGCCATGTCCCCACAGGCACCCCTGGAGCATCCCAAGCTTCCAGGCGGCTGAATTTTCCAAATGTTCGGGGGGACCGAACCCCGCTGGACCGACCAATGAATCCGAACTAAGTTTTCGGGCCAAACATCCGTACCCTGTTCTGTTCACACATCCGTAATGGGCAGTTAATTCACTCCTCATTTCATTTCTACCTCCCAAAACTATAGAAAGATTGCATACTGGTTGTCATCACACACATGGCAATGTTAGAGCAGTCAAGATTCAGACTGATCATTCAAGATTAAAATTACCCCATTTTGCAAGTGAAGCCACCTTAAATTCAGGTTTGTTCATATATGCTTGTGTTAAGAGGAAATAACTTCCTTAACTAACAGTAGCCTTGGTATTGTTCTTATGAGTGGATAGATTGTAGAGAGGCAAAGGAAAGGTTATTACTTGACAATAAATGTGGGTTTTCCAGGAATGGGGGTTGTTAACTTGGACTGGTGCTTATCTGAACAGATAAGGCAGCAAGATTTATAGCTCCAAGAGTATTCTTATCACCTGTTTATATGAGCAAAGTCTCAATTATTTATTAATTATTATTATTATTAATAATAATAATAATAATAATAATAATAATAATAAATCTTATCCCACCCCCTCCTGCCAAAGGCAGCTCAGGGCAGCTTACAATGTAAAAGCATATCTCTCTCACCAAATGCCTGGCAGAACTGCCAAGTCTTACACTAACACCTGAAGGAGGGAAGGCCCTTGGCCAAATTAATCTCTGCCAGGAGGGAGTTCCACAACCAAGGTGCAGCAACCAAGAATGCCCTCTCCAGTGTGGGGCCCCACCGAACATGGGGGACCTCCAAAAGGGCACCCCTGGCCGACTGCAATGGCCATTCCAGAACCTGGGTAGTGATGCGGTGCTGCAGGTAGGTGGGGCCCAGGCCATGTTGTGCTTTAAAGGTCAATACCAACACCTTGAATTGGGCTGGTAGGAAACCAGAAACCAGTGCAGAGAATGGAGTCTGGCCGCCGCATTTTGCACCAGTTGCAGCCTCTGGACCATCACTTTGAGTAGCCCCTCATAGAGTGTTACAATAATCAAGTCTTGAGGTGATGAAGGCATGGATGATGGTGGCAAGATTGCAGTCTGAGACATAAGGCTGTAACCAATGCCATCACACCAGATGTAATTTGGCAAATACACTCCTCGCCACAGCTGCTACCTGGACATCCAGGAAGAGCTGCAAATTGAGGAGCACCCACAGACTACCAACTTGAGGAACCAGGATGGGGCGCACCCCATCAACGATGGGGGCCTCCACTCCCTCAGCCTACCCCACCAGTATCATCTCCGTCTTGTCGAGATTCAACTTCAGGTGGCTCGTCCTCATCCAGTCCCTCACAGATGTCAGACACTGGGTAAGCAACAAGACTGCAGGGCCTGAGTCTTCTGAAAATGAGAGGTAGAGCTGAGTTTCGGTGGCATATTGATGACAACACATGCCAAACCCTCTCATGACTTCACCCAAAGGCTGCATATACACGTTGAACAGGAGGGGGGACAGAATAGGACCCAGTGGGACTGTACATGTGAAATCCTGGGGAGCAGATGTACAATCACCCAAGACCACACGGTGAGTCCTACCAGCCAGAAATGAGTGGAACCATTCAAGAATGGTCCCGCCCACCCCCATCACGATCCTGCAACCAAGTTACCAAAAGCTCATGGTCAACGGTATCAAAAGCAGCTGACAGTTCTAACAAGACCAGAAGGGTCGACTGCCCCCAGTCTAAAGCACAGTGCAGTTCATTGACCAAGGCCACAAGTGCAGTCTCGGTGCCATATCCTGAATGAAAGCCAGACTGTGAGATGTCCAGGAAACCAACCTGGTCTAGATGATCCTGGAGCTGCTGGGCCACCACCTTCCCGAAAAACGGAAGGGTAGAGACAGGTTGGTAGCTGGCAAGGGCTTCAGCATCAAGGGATGGTTTTTAGAGCAAGTGTCACAACACAGCCTCCTTAAGAGACCCTTGGACCCTGCCCTTCTCAAGGGAGGCATTGACCACCTGTGCCAGCACCCACCCCAACGTCTCCCTGGTGGCCTTAAGCAGCCAGGATGGGCAAGGATCTAATTCACATGTTGTGGCCCTAACAGCCCCCAGGACATCCCCCGCATCAGCAGGGGTCACCGACTGAAATTGAACCCACAAAACAGGACAAGCTGGGGCATTCATAGCCTCTGGTTCCCCAACTGTATCAACTGTGGTGGTAAAGTCATGGTGAATGCAAATGATTTTGTCCACGAAAAAATCAATAAACTTATCACAGCTGGCCCAGGAAACCTCCACTTCCAGGTGGAGATAGGCTGGACTTACCAACCCCTTCACCACCCAGAAGAGCTCCACCGGGTGAGATTTCCTGGATGCTATGATGGCAGCAAAGAACTCTTTGCTGCCCGCAAATCCACTGCATATGCTTTCAGACTGGCTCTATGCCGCAATCTGTTGTCTTCAGTATGCGAACTACACCACCATCGCTCTAACCTCCTCCCCTCACATTTTAACTGTTGCAGGTTCTTCGTGAACCACGGGGACCTGCGGCTCTGATGTTTGGGAAATAGATGCCTGGGAGCCACCCAGTCAATGGTCTCCAATAACCAGGTGTTCCAAAACCTAACGAGGTCATCGAGCAGGCGGGCATCAAGATCAGAGGATATTTCCCCCAGAGCATTCTCGAACTGCTCCAGTTCCATAAGCCTCCGAGGGCAAACCAATTTAACCTAAGTTCAATGTGCCTATGATCTTAAAAGATTAATTTTTACCCTCCAGGTTTGAAGATATGGGACTAAGATTCTTGTGACTGGGAGACTTTCACTCTGTGAACTGAGAAATTTACAAGTTGGAACAGCAGCAAGTCTGACACACAAGTGGGCAAGTGACTAGGTGACAAATTTGTTAATAGCACACCACCTGGAGTCAGTGGCAGCTGGTGGGTTTCAAGGATGGTGGGGCACAGGGCAGGGCCAGAAGTGGGAGGGGCCATGCCAACTATAGGCGGAGCCAACAGTAGGCAGAGTCTAGTCAACAGTAGGTGGAGCAAGCAGTGCACATGCAACAACAGAGTGAGCAAAGCAAACCATCTTAAGCCAACAATATTATGTGAAGTCCTTAGCACACCACAAAAGCATCAGCGTGGAGTTCCACATGTCCCCTGGCCCCAAACATGCTACACAGTTCTGTTTCAATGTAAAAGGCAGCTGATGCAATCAAAGAGGGAACATTCATACAAAGACTATCCATTAGTGAACCAGCGCATGGCATGGTGGTCTTCTTGCAGCAGAAAAGTCTTGACCTTGGCACTGCAAAGGGGTAATTTTAAATGCAGCAAACATTCCAGCAAAGATTAGAAACCCTTCCATCCAAGCCCTCTGGTCCCTTCAGCCAAAAAAAAGAACTCAGACAATTTAGGTAAAAAACAGCAAAGGGCCATTTTAACCAAGAGTAGCCATGGCCAGAGAGAGGCCCCCAAAATGGCCACCAACTTTGCATATGCTTGGGAGAGGAGGAGTTGGAGGAGTCAGCAGTGCACATGCAGAGTGAGCAAAGCGGACCATCTTAAACCAACATTATGTGAACCTCTTAGCACACCACAAAAGCAGCAGCGTGGAGTTCCACTTGTCCCCTGGCCCCAAAACATGCTACATAGTTCTGTTGCAATGTAAAAGGCATCTGCTGCAACCAGAGAGGGAATATTCATGCAAAGACTATCCATTAGCAAGGGCGTACCTAGGGTGCAATGGGCCCCTGGCCAAGAGGTCAAGATACCACCCCCTCTCTGACAGGCCTAGGGGTGTTGTTATCAAACACAGAAGACACCCAGAATGCAGCCAGTCTATTAAAAGGCATATATAGATAACCAGTTCAGTTGTGCCCCAATAATCAATTCATGCTGTCCCCACCCCATAACCACTTCATTTGTGTCCCCAGGGCAGCATGAATTCATTATATGGGGGGCACAAATGAACTGGTTATGGGGTGGGGGTTTCAAGACTGTAATGCATGCGCCCACCTAACACACATCTCCACTCACCCCTCATCTCGTCCCCATGCACGGAGCTACCGAGGAAAATGGTGGTTGCTCCATGGAAGTGGATGAGTGGGGGGGAGCGGTGAGTTCTTCCCTTCAAACAATGAGGCCAGAGACTTCAAACAAGTCCCTGGTCTCTCCCCTCTTGTAAAAAAAGGAGGCAGAGTTCTCTCTCTCTTCCCCCTGCCCTCCAATCAACTTAGGGAGGAAGGAGCAAGGAGGAGTTAGCTCTTTCCTTCCCTCCTCCTACTCTGGTAGGGAAGGGGCTAAGGGGAGAAATAGGAGCTATGGGGTGACCAGAGCATTTAGAAAAGGTGCTTACATACCCCCTAGGCCTTGCTGATTGGCTGCATTTCTCCATAGGAACCCAGCCAAGGAGCACCTGGCACCTCCTCACTCCCTCCCCAATCCTCCAGAAAGCACTGCTTTTCTAGGCTGGTACCCAGCACATGTTTCCTGAGTGCTTGGGGAGGTCCTGTAAGTCCCCCACCTCCCTCTGGCTCTCTGGCCAGTGAGTGGAAAGCGCCAGTGAGTGGAAAGCTAGAAGGAGGGGGGAGCAGCAGGAGGAGGATGTTTATCCCCTCTCCCTCCTCCCCTTGCAGAATGACTGGCAAACACCAGTAGTTCTTTCCCTGCAGGCTTTGTTTACATATCAGCTGTTAGCTTCTGTCTGCCTGACAAAGTTATGACTCATCGGCTCTGCTGGCATCCAAGAGCAAAGTTAAAATGTAAACAAAACCTTCAGACAAGCGGGGGAAACTCATCGCTGCCACTGGAACAGCTGAGGAGCATCCCCTTGCTCCCCAGCAAGCATGGGTGGGGGGACCCCTGAGGGGCTTGGGGGGCATCTACCTCAATGCCCTGGGGGAGGGGCCACCACTTCCTGGAGTGCAGACACCCACTGGAACAGAGAAGAAAGATGGAGGTTACTTAGGGTATTTTTAAACATGATGAGTCATTGAGCCGCCATGCTTAAACCCACCCCAGGGTGAACGACCTCACCCTGGGCAGGGGTCTTCTGGACCACCAAACAAATGTTCAGGTGGCCGGGGCTGGGGAGAGGGTGGGGGATGTGCGATCATGTGTCCATACAGCTCTGCCTCCTTCCTGATGTGTGGGTTCGGCGGCCTATCAGGCTGCTGCACCTGCCTGGAACTGCTCCGGCCATGAACCGAGGTTATTTATTTATTTATAAATATTTGTTAGTAGCCCCCTCATGCCTACGGCATCTCAGGGTGGCTTACAGCATAAAAACAAGGTTAGGTGGAACCGGCCATCAGACGTGATTGCCCACTCTACCACATTCCGATGACGCCTAGCCTGTACCATGGCAGAGCTTACCATGGGATGTGCACTGGCCGGGAGCCTAGCACACATTACATGGTAAGTCTGCCATGATCTGGCATACCTTCTGCTCCCACCCATGGTGCAGGAGCAGACGTCACACCAATTGGCCACGTTGGGGTAAGTGTGACCACAGGCCAGCATGTCACATTTAAAAATACCCTTAGCAGAGAAGACTGAATAGCATATGAAACTTAAATGAAAGAGGAATATACTGGTAGGTGAAGGCCTGATGCAGCAAGTTGAACAGCATGAGAAATGCTAAATTCAGATGACAAGCTGAATTATGAGACATTGCCTGCATGTCACTGTGGGGGAATAATTTGAACCCTATAGACTAACTCCATTTTGAATAGCCACATTGCCTTAGTCATAGTATAGAGTCACTTTAACATGGCTTACAGAGATGTATGCTGGGTAAAATCATACCAGACCTCTGTTCCAGAGACAGAAATGCTAGCTGCTTGCTTTAGTTCTTTCCCATAATAAAGTTGTCCTTAGAATATAGGCCCTGAGACACTAGGATGTCTTTCCTCTTTCTCTCACATAGATAAGACAGTTATAGGCTTGTAGTGATAAAGCAGGTGCAACCTTCTAGTTAGAACAGGCTGAATCATTCTCAGACACTCTTAAATGTAAACATGGTTGACTCATGTTTGGTTGTATTGTTTTGGGAACGTGTACTCTTTAAGTATGTAAACACTTGCTAACTACTGAGTTTTCTCTAATTTTCCATTGTTGTACCATATCACTTGAGTGACACTTTTGTTTATACCAGAACCCTATAACCATCTTGGTGTAATGGGAGGGGTCAGAGAACTTTCTGCTGAACCCTGTTTGGTGATGCGTGGTTCTCTCCCTGTCAGCTGAAAGGTAAACAAACAATAAAGAAGCTCTATCAGATTTCAACCATTGGTGTGAGTATGGATTTTTCCACGACATCACCTTGGAAGTCTTTGAACTGCAGAATTGTTCACTGACTCCTGTATGCAACTGAATTGACCAATTATGAGGAGAAAACTTTCCAAAATGTCCCCTTTTTATAGGCTGTCATATTTTTCATTCACAATTATATTAGTCAGGTTCCATTATCAAAATCCTTTCTTTGGCCAACATATTACCTTCAACAAAGTCTGTGTTCCTCGTGTGCATAGAGACTTGGAGTGTTTCAAGCATAAAGGAAAACTCAGACAGCAGCTAGTGGTAGTCCACAACGAGAAGGTGTTACAACATGGTTGTTGGGGCATAGTAGCGGAGTCAAACATTTATCACTGCTGTTTACCGCCAGTTTACAGAAGTTAAGATATCACAAAATCACATTGTAACTCTACTTCTATCTAATTACCAGTGGCTATTATCAACAGGTGAGGTAGTTTGTTTTAAGTGACAATCAGGTATTAACTGCTGCATATATTATCAATACTACACATAAATCTTTTGCTTTCATTTTTAATTTAGTTACTGACATACTAACATCCAGGTTAATAAAATGAGCTCCTGACCAATGTCAAAATTTTGTCTCCGTACCAAACCCTCCTCTCTCTGACACACAAATTCATCTTCTTCCATTGAACTTTCTAAGAACTTTCAACAAGGAATGTGTCATCAATTGGTATTGATGAAGTGAAGGAAATAAATAAACCTTAAAGCAGTTGTTTTATTACACATTGTCAACAGCAGAGATGTGCACAATGCAATGGATTCACTGCACAGAATTCTTGTATACTTGTTTATTGTTGCTGTGATTCACCTAGGTTTGCATACATACATGTTTTTCCTTGGGTTTGGGATCTGAAGCAATGAAATATTCTATCTGTATTCATTTACTTCAACTATTCTTCTGAAAATCAAAAATCTATAAAGGTGGATTCCAATGAATCATGTTCTGGATTCCAATGGTGAATTATAGTTCTTTGGGGTACCCTAACTTTGAATTTCCAGGAACCAGGAGGCTTTAGTACCTCAAACAAATTATTGTAAAGTTTTGCATTGAATTTAATTTTAAAAAAATTCTGGTTTGCCAAATAATAGCAAGCGGGACTTTATGTGCCACACACCTTGCGAGGCAAAGAAGGCATTTTGGAAGAGAGATTCAGCTTCCTGCTAGGAGATGGCTGCTGTGGTGGTGACAATCTGAGAGAACGGATGCTCTCATAACTGCGGTAGGCAGTTGGAGCCTAGTGGCTTTCAGTCCTCGGCTTTCCTGCCTCTCGCAAAGAAAACTCTTGCGAGAGTTGAGGCTGGCCATTTTGCTGCACCATGGAGCGAGCTGTGGCAGCTTGTAAAGGACAGACACATCTCTCCCTGAAGTGTACAAGTTGAAAAGTATGTAAGTTGGAAAAGTTAGTGGGGTTGAGATGCTGCACAGGAGGGTAAAGGAGTGGAGGGGGGGGTCAAGGATTAGGACGAGGCGAAGGGCCTCACAGATTGAGTCCAAGAGGGAGAGGTTTGGAGCTTGGGCCCTTGGGCTGTGTCCAGGGCCAGCCGGGTGCTCAGAAGAACACCATTAGGGGAGGCTTTGACTAGATCCACTCAGGGTGGGTGGCCTGGTGGGGGAGTCTCCTGGGGAAGAAGCTGAGACCTCACGGCTCCCGGGGTGACAGGGACTGAGTGTGTAGCTGAGTTGGGGGAGGCAGTGAATGAGATTAGGGAGTAACTGACTGCATTGGAAGGGAAGGAGGCACCTGGAGGACAGGGGGCCACAGGAAGGAGAAGGGTGGCAGTGAACGAGCTCATGGCTCATTTGACTGCTTTAGAGGAACAAGAAACCTCCGGGGCATTGAGAAGGCATGGGCCCAGAGGAATGAGAAGGAGAAGAGAAGAAAGGCCTCAGGTTGAGTAGCGGGGTTTTACCCCTCCCCCATATGGTGCCTTCATATGAATGTAACACCGAAAGGTGAGGGGATAGAGAGTCAAGAGATACAATTGAAGGATTTAGATGTCAATGTGGCTGGATAGAATAGTACGCTAAGGGAAATGGCTCAGTCCCTGAAGGAGATGGTGCAGCATTTGTCAGAGGTGGAGCAAAGCAGGCAAGTGGAGAGTAACAAGCAGGTGGTGCTGTTACAGGAGGGAGCAGCAGGATTGGAACTGGTTCCAACAGGTTGAGTCACCATCTGGTATTCCTGTGGCCCCAGGCAGCCTTACAGGTGAGACCCAAGTGTTAGCAAGTATCCTTCCTGTGCCACCTATACCCACTCCAATTGTAACAGAGAAGGACAGCGGGGAAGGTTTTTATTGGGATGGGGTAGATGAAGGATTGGTAAGCCTCCTGTAGTTTCCCCAAGATGGTCCCCGGCATTCCCTCCATACACAGATTTGATAGTGGGTTATGCTGGCATGTGGCAGGGAACTACTTCCCATGCTGGCTTGCAACAAGGGACATCTGTTGGTGTTATGGGGAAGACAATTGGGGGGGGAGTTAGGACACCCCCAGAAATACGTGGGTTTTGTGATACCTTATGCAGAGGTTTCTGCCCTGCTCGGTGAACATTTGCTGCATGCCATCTATGAAAAGATCTAGAAGGGGGAATATATTGACATTTTTTACCTTCTTTTTTGGGAACCAGTTCTGGATCCCAATGAAAAGGACAATAAAAGGGAGTCGGAAAAAGTCAAAAAACCAAAAGCGGATCGCAATTGGAATAATTGGATCTTCGCTTGCACAATTTATATGGGGGTTGTTTTACAGACTCAGTCATGACGAGTCTCTGCTATGTTAAAGTATTTTGATATTTTGCATAGGGTATATAATACTTTTCAGGGCCTGGGATGGCTTCGGTATGATGAAACATTCAGCATGCAGGCGGCCATTAATCCGGCCATTAATCAGATGGGACCTGCATGTGGGAGAGTTAAGGTCGGAATGTCTGTTCCAGACCTCCAGTTTAGTTAGGGCTGATAGCGAGCATGTCCTTACAAAGGTTCATATGAAAAAGGGGAACCTGAGAGCCAATGGCCCAGCAAGGAAGGGGGCTCTAATTTGTTGTGTTTTGATTTTAGTGAAAAGGGGAAGTGTTTTCATTCCCCCTGTCAGTTTTGACATGAGTGCTCCATGTGCCTGGGAAGCACTCCGTGTTGTATTGCCCAGGCTCCGGCAGAATAAAGGAAAAGGCACAGGCCAAAAAGGTTCAACTAGGGGTCCTGCAGGTTCAGTAAGATCTGCTCAGAACAAGGGCGCCCACTCCAATTAAGGTTGCAATATTGCTTAAGGTGTTCGTGTATTACGCAAAGGCAAAAAAAGCAGTTTATTTGTTGAACGGCTTTTTGGAGGGTTTTCACATACCATATTCGAGGGTGCTGGTGTCTACATGAACAAATAATTGGCATTCATTAAGAGCGATGGAGTTAGTGGCCAGAGAAAAACTTGCTAAGGAGATTCAAGGGGGTAGAGAGTCAGGGTCTTTCTCTTTCCCACCTTTTTCTTCATTTAGGGTTTCCCCTTTGGGGATTGTTCCCAAGAAAGTCGATCGGGGAGTATCTCCTCATTCACCATCTTTCCTATCCAAAGGAGGGATCGGTGAATGATTCAATTAATATGGCTTTGTGCTCAATGAAGTATTCTTCCTTTGACTCAGCCATGTGTATGCTTAGAGTGGTGTGCCCTGGTACGTTTTTGCCAAAATGCAATATAAAATCAGCATTTCTCCTACTACCAGTGCATCGGGCAGATTTTGACCTGTTAGGTTTTAAGTTTGATGGCCAATTTTATTTTGATAAGGCTATGTCTATGGGCTGCTCCATATCTTTCTCAGTCTTTGAGACTTTTAGCATGATGTTGGAACGGGCTTTTTAACTGTCTCTTATACACATCTAGATGTGTATAAGAGACAGATTTTGATAAGGCTATGTCTATGGGCTGCTCCATATCTTGCTCAGTCTTTGAGATTTTTAGCATGATGTTGGATTGGGCTTTTTAAAAAAGAACAGAAAGTTGTCACATTTCACATTATTTGGGTGATTATTTTTTTACAGACTGGGGAATGTGTGTTTCTTCCTGTGGAGTTTAGAGCATGGCAGAGGATCTGGGAGTACCTTTGGCTGTGGAAAAAACTGTAGGGCCAGTAGCAAATATCACCTATTTGGGGATTGAAATCGATCCCCATATGAGTTTCTCTTGCCTCCCAGAGGAAAAACTGGTTCCCCTGAGAAGGGAAGTTTCATGCGTGGCTCTGGTAAAGAAGGTGACTGAGGGAGTTGCAGTCCATTTTGGTGTCTCTTAATTTTGCTTTTCGGGTGGTGGCACCCAGAAGACCTTTCTTTACAGAGGTTATATAGAGCTTTGGTTGGGATAAGTGCACCACACCATTTTGTGCATATTAGTAAGGAAATGAGGGAAGATTTGCAGGTTTGGCTGGTATTCTTACAGGAGTATAATGGAGTCTCTTTTTGGAGGAATGAGTTGAGACTTCAGGAGGATTTTCAGATACAAACAGATGCTGCTGGAGTTTTGGGGTTTGGTATTTTCTTTAGAGGTTAATGGTGCACTGAAAGGCGGCCGGAGAGCTGGAGTGGAACAAACATCATCAGGGACATGACATTTTTTGAACTTTTTCAGATTGTGATTGTGGGTAAGCTTTGGGGTCTTGAGTTGGAGAACTATGAAGTATATTTTTGGTGCTATAATTTTGCGGTGGTGTACGTGATAAATTCACAATCATCACGCTCTGTCAGAGTAATGAGGCTTGTGAGGGTGTTGGTCCTGGAATGTTTGTGTCATAATGTCCTGTTTATAGATAGGCATATTCCAGGGCTGGAAAATAATATTGCTGATCCCTTTCTCATTTTCAGACAGAGCGTTTCAGGGAGTTAGCACTGGAAGCTGCAGAAACTCTGTTGAGAATTAGGGATGTGTGAACGCGGTTCGGAAGTTCAGGGTTCGACCCAAATTATTCGGCCTATTTGCAAACACCCTGAATCTGAACTGACCCCAGCCCAAACTGACCGAACAAAGTTCGGGTTCTGAATGCGTTCAGGAGGGGGCAGGGAGGAACCTGGTTTTCCCTCCCCCCCTCCAGGCTGCGTGGGTAGAAGGGGCACTGGGGAGCACCTACCCCCCACTCTGCCCAGCCTGGAATTTTTTTTTTAACCCCACCCCAGGGATTGCCCTACTTGGTGGTGCCGGGGCAGCAGTAGTGGCAGCGGTGGCGCCAGCGGTGGTGCCAGCGGTGGCACCAGCAGTGGCGCCAGCGGTGGTGCCAGCGGTGGCACCAGCGGCGGCGGTGGCACTCTGGAGCACTTCAGGCCTCTACTAGGCCTTCTGGGTCAAACCGAAAGGCCTAGTAGCTGCCTTAAGTGCTCGGAGTGCTGTCGCCACTGGACCCACCAGACCCACCATTGCTGCAACTGCTGCTGCCGGACTCAGACCCCGACCCTCCTGGTGGTGATGGGGCCCTGGCCTTGGGTTTGGCAGTGGCAGCAGAAGCAGGTCCGCCAGCGGCGGCGCTCTGGAGTGTTTCAGGCCACTACTAGGCCTTCCATTTTGACCTGGAAGGCCTAGTAGTGGCCTGAAGCGCTCCGAAGCACTCCGCCACCGGGACCTGCCGCCACTGCCACTGCCACTGCCACCGCCGGACCCAGGACCGGAGCCCCGGCACCACCAGATAGGGTGATCCCTGGGGTGAGGGGTTAAAAAAAAAATCTCAGGCTTGGCGGCGGGGAGGGAGGTGCTCCCTGGTGCCCCTTTCACCCGCGCAGCCTAGAGGGTGGGAGGGAAAATGTCCCCACCAACCCAAACGGGTTTGGCCGAAACGGGTGAACTGAACAGTTTCCTGATGGTGCCCCCACTCCCCCTGCCCTGTCCCCATGTGCCCCCACTCCCCCACCCTGTCCCCATCTGCCTCCACCCTGTTCCCATGTGCCCCTACTCCCAGTTAACCCCACCCTGCTCCCCCACTGTCCCCATGTGCCCCCACTTCCCAGTTAACCCCACCTCCACTCCCCCACTGTCCCCATGGTTTTGCCCCTTCACTTACCGGCATATACCAAGCTCATATTTTAAAAACCATGTGACGTTCATGAGCCCCCACCCTATATAAGGTACCTTCCCTCCTAAACCCAACATTTCCTTCCAACCCTGAGGTCATAGAACAGAATTCCATGTGGGGCTGGAAGGGTGGGCATTTGTGAGAATGTTCTGACCCATCTCGAAGAACCTTGTTTACAAGGTAGCAACCTTCTGTTCTTCTTCGAGTGACTCCTCCCAGTCTCACAAATGTGAGAGTACCAAGCCTAGCCAGAGGCGGTGGGGAATTTTCTATGTTGTAACCTGGACCAACAATCTTTATAGAGTAGAGTCATAATTTATTTGTGAACAACAGGTAAATAGAAATACAGTTGCAAAGTTTCATGTGAAAACAGTTAATAAAGATAGATAAACACAACTCAGGATAACAGTTGTGTCTGATTTACTGTTACTTAAATACTGAAGTAAGGATAGAGTTCCCCAACGTTGTATGAGATTGGGAGTATAAATGTAGGGCATAATGTTTAATGAAGGTGTTCTGAGAGTACCATGTTGCTGCCCTACAGATTTCCTGGGGTGACACTTTGGCAATAGCTGCAGTGGATGCTCCTACGGCTCGAAGTGTGTAGATTGGGGGGAGGAGGGAGCCTGCTTGCTAAGTATGCCAGGGAGATAGTTTGGACCAACCATTTAGAGATGGTCTGGGTGCCTCACCCCCCCCAATGTGTCCCTGAGACATGCCCCCTCACTGTGTCCATTAGCCCTCCCCACCCACCCACAATGTGTCTCTGAGCCATATCCCCTCACTGTGTCCCCTAACCATGTCCACCCCAATGTGTCCCTGAGCCATGTCCCCTCATTGTGTCCATTATCCCTGCTCACCACCCCCCACTCTGACCGTTGGCAATGCCCCACCCCCATTACCCACACAGTCCCTATTCCCAGCCCTTCTTGTGATTTGTGCAGTGGAGGTGGATGCAGAAGGAACAAGAGTTGTTGGCTGCGGTGGCAGCAGCAGCTGGTGGAGAAGCAGGATTCGTCAGCAGCAGAAGCAGCTGGAGGAAGCGGCGAAGGAGGTGGCTTTGGTGTCGGTAGAAGCAGCTGAGGCAAAAACTTCCCTTCTACATTCCTCTCTATGGTAAGGGAGGACTTCCTGCTGGCATGCGCTTTCCTCTAGGCTGTTTCCGATCAGACACCAAAAAGCCTGCACTTGTCTCTATATGCGCTTCTATAAAGGTAGGTTTTGGCTGCCCCCAAATGCGTTTAAAAAACAAGCGGAAGGACTACTAAAAAAGCGCATGGAGTCATTCCCACATCATTATAATATGTGGGGGAAAGGAAAATGCGCTTGTTTGCTGTATGTGGGAATGTACTTTCCGTTCATGCACCCAGTCTTGGTACCACAGTCTTGGTGCTTACCCAATGCCTGGCTGATGTTAGGAACTGGATGAGGGTGAGCAAATTGAGACTGAATCCTGACAAGACTGATGTGATGATGGTTGGCCGGTCTTGTGACTGGAATGAAGGTATACTCTATGGGTGCCCTGCAACATGTATAATAAAATGTAACACCTATTTTATCAGTGTTAGAGTGTCTGTGTGAAAAGGGCCTTCGTCAGGTGCAATCTTTAACTTTCCCATGAATGGTAATGTGGATTCCTGATTTTAAATATTTTAATTTCCATCTCCCCCTCTTTTCTAGCTCTGACCCAGCTCCATCTGGATTCTACTGAAGTTTTTTAGGGACATTTTCTTTAAAACTGACTGTCCATCCTGGCCCTTACATGTTGTAGAACTCTTTCAATGTATGTCTCTCGTGGAGTTGGGCAAGTTGAAGGGGGAAGAGTAAATGTGTTCAACTCAAACTAATTGTGAAGGAGAAGGGGAAAAAAAATGTAAAAATTAATTATCTGATTTTATATCAATAACTGGGCTGCGTTCCCATGTGCAGCGGCAGTGGTGGCAGTGGAAGGGATGAGGGAAGACGCAACAGTGCAGAGGAGCTGGCTGACACGAAAAGAGCTGGTGTAAAAACAGGGATCTGCCGCGGCTCCTCTCACGCATGTCAAGGCGCAAAATCCTGTCCTGACATTTGCACCGGCTCTTTTTCTGTCTGCTGGCTCCTCCACACTGCTGCCACTGCCACCGCAGATGGGAATGCAGCCCACATCTCAATTTGGCATTTATTGTCAGGAAAATTCTGTAATTCTTTTTTTTTTAATTAATCACAACTCCATTTGCAATTTTATAACAAAGAAATTTTAGATGTTTGTGTAAAAAAATAATAATGAATGACTTAAAACTCAAAATCCATGTGAATAAAAAGTTTTCAGTCTTATAAAAATAGCTGCAAGATTGACAAGCATGACTGTTTGCATCTTGAGTGGAACATTATGCCTAAGTTATGAATGACCGAAAGAGAGAAAAAAATCCCTTCTCAAATATCACTATGGTTTTACTAGGTCAACATTAGAAAAGTGGCATGATCTAAACACTTCATAAAAATTCCAAAAAAGTCATTACTGAAAATGAATGCTTATTTATTCCTATTAATATAAACTGGCCTTCCTCTAATTTCATTAGAGGTGTATTGATTTAGGACATCTGACAGTCTGGCCACAAATATTATTTTTCAAGCTTGAATTTATTTATTTTTTAAAAAAGAGAAAAGATCTAGAATATATCCCTTTTAAATATATTGGAATTGCATATATCTGAATATTGCTCAACTAAAATTCCACCATCTTTCAAATATTAAAAATAAATCTCTTATTTCATAGGCTATGGGCAATGGAAGGTGTTGGAGATTGTCATCAGTTCAGCAACAGATTAAAATGTACAATGAATTCAAATGTGTGTGTGTCATAGATGGTAAAGCTAAAATTGAGAGTTTTCTAGTAACCAGGGCCATTTTTACAGGGATGCCCCCCCCCCCGCCGCGCTTGGTGTTCGGGCGGGGGTGCACATGGGGGTGCCCATGTAAATGGTCAGCAGTGGGTGGGTGTATGGGTGTCCGCTTGGTGTTTGTCCGTGTGAACACTGAGCAGGATGGGTGTGTGTGTGTGTGTGTGTGAATACTTTCATATTAAAGAATATTATTTATGTTTTCATATCAAGTAGGGATGGGCAAAAGCGGTTCAGAAGTTCGGAGTTCGGACCCAACTCAGCCAGTTCGGTCGACCGAACTGAACTTGATTTTTGAACCGAACCGAATTTCCGAACTCGGCTCTGTTCGCCCATCCCTAAAAGATAATATTCCATTTAGTTCAATGGGGTTTGAATTTCTGAACTTTGTTCGGAAGTTCGGAGTTCGGACCGAACTTGAACAGTTTGGTTGACCGAACCGAACTTCCGAACCGAATTTCCAAACTGAACCCAACCGAGTTTCCTAACTCGGTTCTGTTCACCCATTCCAAATATCAACCTCAGAATATCCAAATTATTATTCTTGACTGATGGATAGTTGCCTGTCCATTTATTCAGTTATTTCTGGTGTTATTTTGATCACTTTTGTATTTTCATTGCTTTGTTTCTCTATGGGTAAAGTCACAAGTGATGATGACTTGACTGCTGACATGACACAGCAGCCCAGAAGGACAGGGTGTGTGCCGGCAAGAGTTCAAACCATGCATACTCCCAACCAGACTGACAGCAGCACAGCCCAGGAGCAGGGAGAACAGGGAACGTGTGGCCCGCTGTCCCTACCCCTGCACTGTACTCAGCACCCTGTCCCTGACATGACAGGCAGCCATGGCAACCAATGACAGCCACCACGGTGACTGACAATGGCAGAGGTGTCCCAGGCCAGCAGACCAGCTTGGGAACAGAAATGCCAGCTCAGGGATGGCCCACTTTACCCCATCAGGTGGGCCCTATCCTGGGTTGTTACTTTGGCAATATGCCAAGGTGAGAGCCTAGGCTGACCACCAACACAACCCAGGGTACCCCGAGTCAACATCTGCAGGCCATGAACCAAATGTGATAGGGGCATGTACGGTGTCTGGCCCTGCCCTCACACTGTGGCCAGTGCTCTGCCCCATGCCACGACGGGCAGCCATGGCTGTCAATAATGGGCAGCCATGGATGCTGGCCATGGCAACCCCCCACACTGGTCTAAGTTGGCATGGAAACAGACACACCTTTTTGGCCTGCTATGGCCTGATTGGGCTTGCCCTTGGGGCTAGAATGTAGGCCCAGTTTCTTCTGGGCTCACATTTCCAGGCTAGCCACCTACCCCAATGGGGCCTGTACTGAACCCACATCTGGCAGCTCAGAAACAGACATATGTGGTGAGGTGCTGGCCCAGGGGGACCATAGCAGGTGAATCGGGCCTCTGTCATGTTTATTAACACCCTATGTGCCAAGTCCAGTCCTATACCTTACTATGCTATAAGACCCTAGCCCAATAGCTTCATAATCTCAGCTGAGTATTTTAGCTGGTCCTATAGTACAAATAAAAAATGTATTTGAAGTATTAAAGCTGTGTTAAATATTTTAGCATTATTTCCAAATAAAATAGAGCTATCTTGTGTTATATTCTAAGGAGACTAATTTTTACCTAGACGTTAGTTTTGTAAAAGTGGGCCAAAATACTGCAAATCCCCATCCTATTGAACCGCACATATGGCACCACTGTGATAAGTACGTTAACAGCTACAGTGATGTCTAGGTGAACCAAAACTGAGGCTGCAACACATGACCGTCTCTGGAACGTGATAAATCTGACTTTATACTGAGCAGGTGGCTGCTTATTTTTTTTTTTAAAAAGAACAAAACAAACAATCTGTTTTTTGTACATACCTTGATCTTAACTCCCTTCCCCCGGAGGTTCACTTCAGCCCGAGCCTAAGCATCTTCTAAAGGCGACGTAAAACATTTGTATTTGAAAAAAACATTTGGCGGGCACCGGGGATAGGGGTTTGTTGGTTTTTTAGATAGGGTTGGGGGGGGGACGTTGAGGGGAGGGTGGGAGTTTTTATTGTTTGAATTTTATTGTTGTTGTTTTATTAATTGTGAGCCGCTCTAAACCTCTACAGGAAGGATGGTGTATAAATGTAAATAAATAAATAAATAAATAAAATTAACTCTGCCTTTAAGTTAAATGTCATTTTCAGGTCTATTTTACATGGACTTCCCCACCCCCCTCGCCACATGTGCAACTGTTTGGGTGGGTGGGGCATCCACGGCCAGTGGGTGGGGGTGCATACGTGCTCCCACACTCCACCCACCTTCATTGATTCCCCACGCGCACAGGTATTTGAGACAATAGAGGTGCCTCCATGCACGGAGATGGGTGGATTTCCATGTGACAGGCCACCCTCGCATCACCCCCGCACACCCCCACACAACCACACACATTTAAAAGGGACCTCAGTCTACAATAAAAGTTATTGATCAGCAACTTGATAGTTGCCGAGCAATAACCTCTATATCATTTATTTTATTAATTAATTTATTATTATTATTATTTAGTAGTAGTAGTAGTAAGCGTTTATATACCACGAGCAATGTACCTAGCACTTTACAATTGTAAGAAAGAGACATGGTCCCTACCCTAGCGGTTTACAATCTAAAAGAGAACAAGGGGGAGACAAAGTGGGGGGGGGATGGGGGACAGAGGAAGAAACAAGGATACATACACAAAACTCATGAGGTTTTAGGTGCACGTGCCTGGCTTAGTTACAAAGGTGTAGTTACTCATTTAATGTTACACAAGAAATGATGATTCATCAGGTTAAGTCAGCAAGGGGCCGAGGGGAATGAGGAGCCAGGGAAAGCTTGACAGAAGAGGTGGGTTTTCAGGAGGGATTTGAAGGGAGGAAGCTGAGGGAATGTGTTCAGGGAGTGAGTTTCAGGCATGGGGGACTGTCGGGGAAAAGGGACAGATGCATTTTGAGGAGCAGGGGAAACATGAGCAGGCGAGGGTGGTGGCAGAGGAGGAGCGGAGCTCCCGAACAGTAGTGTAGTGGGAAATGAGTGCTGAGAGATAGGGGGTGCACAGCCATGAAGAGCATTGTAGGTCAAAAACAGGAGTTTGTGCAGAATACGTTCAGGAAGAGGGAGCCAGTGGAAAGAGGAAAGGAGGAGCTGTACACAGTCAAAGTGGTGGGCAAGGTGGATGACCTTGGCAGAACAGAAATGAGAGGAGCAAGGTGGGAATGAGGAAGGCCAGTGAGAAGGAGGTTGCAATAGTCGAAGCGAGAGATGACCTTTGTCTACCTATTGTAGACTGAAACAAACATTAGGTGATCCTAATCATTAATATAGCACCGTGGGAAATGTGAACCCACAAGTTGCATGTATTTCACCTACACTGCATGGTGCTTTTGGTGCTGAGCATCGACTCAGGAATATAAGGTAGAGCTTTCTCCAACCTATTTAATTATGGGCTGTTTTCTCCCCACTTTATTTATTTTAAATGATTTTCCTCTTCAATAGCACTGACACTGTTGACAAAGAAGGTACAGCCACCTGCCACCTCTTCAGAATCTGTTGCTGAACAACTACAGTCGTTCCCTAGGAGCTGGTTGGCGGAGAATAGACTAACCGCTTTTAGACGAGGGCATTGAAAGCGCATCCGGAGCCTTGCGTTAACAGAGGAGCCGTGCTGCCCTGCTGGAAGTGATGTGCTCCCCATTGCCGGCAATTGTGGCGGCTGGAGATGTGGTGCTTTGCAGAGGCGCGTTCTGGAGACCTCAATTTTCAGGTCTCCAGAATGCACCTCTGCAAAGCGCCGCATCTCCAGCCGCTGCTGTTGCCGGCAACGGGGAGCACGTCTCTTCCGGCAGCGCAGCGTGGCTTCTCTGTAAACGTGCAGCTCCAGAGGTGCTTTCAGCACCCTCATCTAAAGGCAGTGTAAGACCACAGGTGGAGGCAGCGACAGGTGGGCGGTGCGTGAACGGCCCATTACACGGACACCCACCCACCTCCACCCATCTCCACACACGGAGCATCTGCCATTGGTGCCCGTTACACATAAGAACATAAGAAGTGCCATACTGAGTCAAACCAATGATCCATCAAGCCTAGCATCCTGTCCTCTGACAGTGACCAATCATGATTGCATGGGAGAAAACCAACAGACACAATGGGCAATCCATTCCCTGTTGTTCACTCGCAGCTCCTGACAGTAAGAAGTTCATCCCGTAAGCTACTTGGTTAATAGCCATTAATGGACCTTCTCTCCAAGAACTTATCCAGGTCTTTTTTAAACCCAGCTATACTACTGGCCTTGACAACGTTGTCTGGCAACAAATTCCATAAGTTAATTATGCATTGAGTGAAAAAGTACTTCCTTTTATATGTTTTAAATCTGCCAGCAGCTAGTTTCATGGAGTGTTCCTTAGTTCTAGTACTATTTGGGAGGGTAAATATTATATTATTATTATTAGCATTTATATAGTGCCAGCGATGTACCTGGAGCTTTACAGAAAACAAGATAGACACAGTTCCTGCCCGAGAGCTTACAATCTAAAGACAGGAGGGGAGGAGATGGGGAAGGGGGAACAGAGGAAGAGGCAAATAACTGTTCCCTATATACTCGTTCCACACCACTCAAGATTTTATAAACCTCTATAATGTCCCCTCTCAGTCTTCTCTTCTCTAAGCGGAAGACACCAAGCTTGTCAAGCCTCTCTTTGTACAGAAGCCGTTCCATACCCTTTATCATTCTCGTTGCCCTTCTCTGTACCTTTTCTAGTTCAGCTATGTCTTTTTTGAGATGCGGTGACCAGAACGACACACAATATTCCAGGTGCGGTCGCACCATTAATTTGTAAAGCAGCATTAGGACATCCTCAGTTTTATTCTCTATCCCTTTGCGAATAACTCCTAACAGTCTATTTGCTTTTTTGCCTGCGTACTGGGCTGGGCTGAGGATTTCAGTGTATTGTCCACAGTCACTCCCAGATCCTTTTCCTGAGTGGTAACTCCTAGCTTAATACCCAGAATTGTGTACTCATAGTTTAGGTTATTTCCCCCTACGTGCATCACTTTGCACTTATCCACATTAATCTCATCTGTCATTTGGATTTACTCCATGCGTAGGCGATGGATGGAGGTGAGTGGAGTGTGGGAGCGTGCATGCACTCCCACCCAACCGCCATGGCAGTCAGAAGGATGCCCCACCACCACCACCCCAACCACACATGTGGGGGGGGGGGCATCCATGCAAAAAGGGCCTAAGAATGGTCTCTCTCATAGCCTCAGTCCTGGAGAGGAGACCCAGTATGACACTTGTGTCATGTCATGCCAGCATTTCAGCAGTCAGTGAAACAAAAGAGGACTCCTAACCAAACACCTCCCACATACCTGGGATCTACTGCAAAAGCAGGCAGAGAAAGCAATTTGAAAGTTATTTGTGTATTGTGCATGTTGTGTTTCATTCAAACAACGTGAAGATGTTTATTGCTCGAACAAAACAATGTCCAAATAATTAAATATGATTTTTTGAAATTGATCCATAAATTTCTAGATGTCAGAAAACACTCTTGTCTTTTTTCCTTCTACACAGATAAAAGCTGTAGGTTCACACTCCCTCTTTTTCTTTTCCTTTTCTTCCCCCCATCTTCCTTGTTCTGCTGTCGCCCACTACATCTGTCAGCTAAGTGAAAGCTAATAACTATGTGCCAACCTCAAATGAGACAAGATTCACACTCAAGCTGGGGGACTCTCTTTGGATCCTGCAAAGGAGCACTTTAAGGGTCATGTAATTACTAGGAAGTTATCAAAAAATTACCACTGTTGCCTGTTACGTGGGTGGGGATAAGGTGCCGCCCTGTTGCGTGGCAGAGGAGAGAGGCAATTGATGGCATGCAAATTAACCCAAGAGGATATGTCTCTGTGCTCTGCATTTAAATAAGTAGAACGGGAAGGCAAAATCAGAGAGCATGTGCTTCCTGGAAACTGACATATCTAGGACATTGGCTAGAATATATAGTCAGCCATCTTTCTGATGTTTCATTGACTTTTACAATTCATTTCCATTTCCACTTATAAGAAAGTCATGCTGCACAAATTAGAATATATTCCATGTCATGCTTCTATTGGTTTACTCTCTTGTGATTAATTTTTCAAAAACTGATTCATTTATTTATGTGCTAAATGCTAACAATTATGACTTGGAAAATATCTCACTGAAGTCTCCTTCTTCCATTAAAAATTATGGTGACCAATTTCTCTAGCCTCTGAGTTTCCATCCTGCAATGTAATTCGCCTTCTTTTCTGAGCCCGCCGTTATTGTATGTGTGTCTTTTGCTTCTGCCTAAGAAGGAGGGACAAAATAAAGAGGCTTTATAGTATTTTGAGAGTTCATTCTGAAGGTTTTGGAAAATGTAGAGTTCTGCTTACTGGAAAATGAATTCCTTCAAAAATATTTTATTCTGATTTAATCAAAACTTCAGACATGTCAACCAACTCTTTTGAGATTTTCCCCAACCTTAGTTGTGACCCATTTTCTTAAATTGCTTCCCTCTCCCCCCGCCCCAGCAGTTAATGAAAGAGGCATGCACTGCATTCAAACAATATAACTACTGTAAACTCGACACTAGCTTAACCAAATGCATAACTCTAAAAGGGTTTAATGAAATATTCATTCAAAGCAGAGAAATAATTATGTTCTTGAAAAATTTTCTGGGTTCTGCTTGGTGAATATATCCCCCTGATATAATGGCCCTTTTTACATGGGATGCTGCATGGGGGGTGGGGGTGGAGGAGGGGGTTGGTGTTCGCACCAGTCTATATGCAGAGGTGGGGGGGGTGTAAATGGGCACACACTGGTGCACACCGACACCCCACACACACCTCTACCCATCACTCATGCATGGAGCAACTGCCATTTTACCCAATGTTCCATGTATGGGTGATGGGTGGAGGTGGGTGTGGACACGTGTTCGCAGGAGCACGCACGCATGCTAGGGATGGGCTAACGCGGTTCGGTAGTGCGGTGTTCGGCCCGAACTCGGCCTGTTCGGACAACCGAACGCGAACACGAACACGAACACAAACACACCAAACAGAACCGAACACCGAACGGCGAAATGGCGAACATACCGAACATATCCAAACACCGAACGACGAAATGACTGAACAGTTCGTTCAGTTCGAATCGTGTTCGGTTGTGTTCGGGTGGCTAAAACGTGGTCTTCTGTCAGGTCACTGGAAGGCCAAATGTAGCAGGGAGGGGGAAGTCATTTGACTCAGCTAGGAGCAGACTTCCAGGCACCAGGGGTGGAGGG
>QEPC01005651.1:600313-636612 GCA_003113815.1 Sphenodon punctatus | reverse complement strand
CCCCTACCATTTCCTCGCCTGTAGGTGATCCCCATATTCCTTCCCAGTACCATGACCTGGCGATGGTTTTTAGCCAACAGGAAGCTTCCGAACTCCCTCCGTATAGACCCTATGATTGTCCCATCGATCTTATGGAAGGTAGGGAACCCCCTTATGGGCACCTATATAATTTATCTCCTAGTGAGACCGAGACGTTACGCAATTATATTCAAGAAAATTTGGCTAAGGACTTTATTCGCCAATCTACTTCCCCTGTTGCCCCCCCCCTCTTTTTTGTACCTAAGAAGGAGGGGGACCTCCGGCCCTGTATAGACTATCGGGGATTAAACCAAATTACTATTAAAAATCGTTACCCACTTCCCCTTATTTCTGAACTCCTTGGTAAACTCCAGGGGGCGACCTTTTTTTACCAAATTGGATCTAAGGGGTGCCTATAACTTGGTTCGTATCAGAGAGGGAGATGAATGGAAGACAGCATTTCGTACGCGATTCAGCCATTTCGAGTATCGAGTCATGCCATATGGACAATGCTCCCGCCACCTTCCAACATTTCATTAATGATATTTTTAGAGATCTGCTCAACTTATATGTGGTGGCGTATCTTGATGATATTCTCATTTTCTCCTCCTCCTTTAAAGATCATGTCCACCATGTACGGACTGTTTTGGAACGTCTTCAGACTCACAAATTGTATTGTAAATTAGAGAAATGCCTTTTTCATGCATCATCAGTCCCCTTCTTAGGATTTATTATTTCTTCGCGGGGTGTACATATGGATCCGGGGAAACTGGAAGCTATTAATCACTGGCCGGCCCCTACCACTGTAAGGCACTACAAAGGTTTTTGGGTAGCGTTAACTACTATAGACAGTATATTCCTCATTATGCTGACCTCACAAAACCTCTTACTCGGCTATTACATAAAGGGGCATGGTTCGAGTGGGGGGCCCCGCATCAGGATGCCTTTACTTCTCTCAAACAGGCATTCATGTCAGCCCCACTATTGCAGCATCCAGATGTCATGTTACCTTTCATAGTGGAAGCAGATGCCTCCGACATTGCCATAGGAGCTGTGTTAACACAAACCCATGGTCCTTCCAGATGTCGTCTTCGTTGCGCCTTTTATTTGAGGCAACTGACTCCCGCAGAAAGGAACTATCCTATCCTGGACAAGGAATTGCTGGCTATTAAGGCTACCTTTGAGGCGTGGCAACATCTTTTGGAAGGGGGCCCCCATCCAGTACTCGTGTACACTGACCATAAGAACCTGACATACCTTCAGTCAGCCCGTATCAACAACCCTAGGCATGCCAGGTGGGCTTTGTTTTTTGCACGGTTCTCTTTTTCTATACAGTACCACCCCAGGTCCCAGAACACTATGGCAGATGCCTTGTCCCGATACCATACACCAATTGAAAAGGAAGGTGACCTTCAAGGACCAGTTTTCTCTCCACGAGCATTTGCCACTACTCTCCCTTCTTTGGCTCACTTACAAAGGGTAAGTTCAAGGGAGAAACCTTTACCCACATATTACCAGAAATTGTGGTTGTTATATTATAAAGGAAAGGTGGTTATTCCCTCCAAATTCAGACCTCAAGTCCTATGGGCCCACCATGACTTCCCCCTTGTAGGACATCCTGGGATACAACGTACCTTAGCCCTACTTCAGAGATCCTTTTGGTGACCCTCACTATACAAAGACGTCAAACAGTACGTCCAGGGATGTTCTACGTGTGCAAGGACTAAAATTCCCTGTTCTTTACCAGTGGGATTGCTGCAACTAACAGAGTGTCCTAAAGGCCCTTGCAAAAAATAGCCTTACATTTTATTGTAGGGCTCCCAAAGACAGTAGGGTACGATTCCATCTTAGTTATTGTCGATTATTTTATGAAAATGGGACATTTTATCCCCTGTAAAGGGTTGCCTTCCACTCCTGCGACTGCTCGTCTTGTTCTCCGTGAAGTAATCTGGTTGCATGGTATACCAAGAGAAATAATATCGGATAGAGGTCCACAGTTCATATCTCGCTTCTGGAAAGCCTTTTTCACCCTTATAAAAGTCAAGCTTCGTCCTATGACGGCTTACCACCCTCAAGCGAATGGACAAGTGGAAAGAATAAACCAACATATCGAACACTACCTACAATGTTTCTGTAACTACCTTCAAGAGGACTGGGTCGACCACCTCCCACTCACTGGATTTACCTACAACAATGGCCCCAATTCCTCCTTGGGGGCTTTGGCGTTTTTCATTTCCTATGGGTTTCATCCTCCCCTCTGTTTGCCAGAGGCACCCCTCACGTCTGTACCCGCTGCAGGGGCTTTGGTGCACTTAATTCACAAAGTCCAGCGGACGGCCCAACATTATCTACTGAAGGCACGTCTCCGGTATAAAATAGCTGCAGATAAATGAGGACGCCCCAGTTCCTCCTTTCAGGTAGGAGATATGGTTTGGGTACGGCATCATCATTACCCCTCTTTACGCCCCTCTGCAAAATTGGATGATGCCTATTTTGGGCCTTTCCCAATCACCCGTAAACTTAACCCGGTCACCTATATGTTAGGGCTTCTGGCCCACCTGCGAATCCACCCCTCCTTTCACATTTCCCTCTTGAAAAAGGCCATTTACCCCACCTATACTATTCAACAAGATACCCCGGCCCCTCCTATTCTTCTCCCTACTGGTCCCGAATACGAGGTCCAGGCAGTTCTGGACTCTCATATTCTAGGTTCCCATTTATATTATTTGATAGATTGGAAGCATTTTATAGGCCTTCTGAGTGCTCCTGGGAACCAGCCATGAATATTCATGCCCCTCGACTTATCAGCAATTTCCACCTCCGTCACCCCTCTAAGCCAGGCCTCCCCACCCGGGGGAGGAAGGAGGGGGCTTGGATGGGGGGTACTGTCAGGGCAATTGCTGCTGGCAGTGGATCAGAAGCATGAGGACTGTTGCTTGGCAATGGCCCGACAAGCGGAAGCCCCAGAAGGGCTGTGAGCGCCACTGCGGGTGGGCGGAGCTGCCCCACGCTTCAGGCATGCTCCTGGCTCCACCCACAGCATGGGGAGAACATCATGTAGCTCAGTGGCAGGTTGGGGCCCTGCCCTGAGCACACCTGGCCCTGATTAAACCTTTCCTATAAAAGGAACTGGCAGGGCCTGAGTTCCCCGCCGGTAATCACTTGTGAGAGACTGGCCCCTGGTGTCCTGAGAGCTTTTCTGGAGAACCTTTGACTTCCTATTGACTTTCCTGTGAGCATGCCCGTGAGTGTTTGGTCCTTGTGTTCCCCTTTCCCTGTAAGAGTGCAACTGGGTAAGTGAGTGTTTGTCTGTGTTATTGTCATCCCAGAATCAAGAGCAGTGCTATTGTGTGGTGTGGGTTCCCTGTTTCCTTTTACCTTACCCCTCTGATCCATTCCTAAATATTATCTAAGGCCTCCCTGTATTGAGTGTATCCGGCCCCTCCCCCCCCCCCCCCCGCATCCTTGGGCCCTATCAGCCCTTCTTGCCCTCCCCTCCCCAGGGCCTGCCCCTCCCCTTCCCCCTCCTACACGATTCATCACATGGTGCCCTGGGCCCTGTATATACCCCCGAGAGACTGTACCTCCTCCCTGCATGTTTCCTTTCTATCTCTGGGGCAATTGGCTACCTCTCGTTGAGTCCTGATGATGAAAAGGGTTGCCATCTAACTAGGGGGGAAAGCCCACCTAACACCCTGAGGGACATTCTAGCCTTCGATAGAGAGTCCGTCCTGAGAGGTAGCTGCCCTTTGGGTCTTATTTCCTTGTCCCTCCCTTTCTCTTCCTCTCCTTCCCCCTCCTCCCGTGACAAGGCCTTTGTAGTTAATTATTAGGATATTCCATTTAGTTCAATAGGTTTTAGAATAGCTAATAGAAGTTAGATTTAGTGTAGAGATAGATAGGTATATAAAAAAAGAAACAACCACTCCAGCCCCAAGGCCCACCATCAGGGTTCCGGGGCCAAGTTACTGGCAGGGAGGGTTGTGGCCAATATGTATCTAGAAGCTGCCACTCTAGCCTCATCATTACTCACACTGAGGTGTGTCATTCAAACGCATCAAGAAACAGCCACTCCAGCCCCAGCACCCACCTTCAGGGGTCTGGGGCCAAGTTACAGGCAGGGAGGGCTGTGGCCAATATGTATCTAGAAGCTGCCACTCTAGCCCCAGGACCCACCATCATGGGTCTGGGGCCATCATTCCTCGCACAGAGGCGTGTCATTCCACCGCATCAAGAAACAGCCACTCCAGCCCCAGGACCCACCTTCAGGGTTCTGGGGCCAAGTTACAGGCAGGGAGGACTGTGGTCATTGGCTAATATGTATCTAGAAGCTGCCACTCTAGCCCCAGGACCCACCATCATGGGTCTGGGGCCATCATTCCTTGCACAGAGGCCCTGTCATTCCACCGTATCAAGAAACGGTCACTCCAGTCCCAGGACCCGCTGTCAGGGTTCTGGGGCCAAGTTACAGGCAGGGAGGGGTGTGGACAATATCCAGAAACTGCCACTCTAGCCCCAGGACCCACCATCATGGGTCTGGGGCCATCATTTCTTCTCTCTAACACAAAAAGGTCCAAAACATGAACAAAACCCAAACCACTTAGAAATCAGTTAAAACCAAGATTGGAAAGACTCCAGAAACAAGCAGAGGTTTAAAATTAACAACCTTTACTACTAAGGCAGTACAAACTTACTCCTAGGGCATTACCCACATATGCCATAAGACCAGGCCATGTATTTGTCCCAAAAGTCCATAAGGAGTAATACATATTAGGAATACATTAGCTGCAGAGTATCAATGCATCAATTATAAAGACATACAGACATTCCAATTGACCACATTGTATCCCAAATTAACTCAGTTTTAAAGGAGATCCATAAAAATGAAACAAAGTAGGTTGTTCTGAACACAATTGTGTTTCTGACCCCCTTATTATGGGCCATTTTCAACAGCACACAGCGTGGCATCAGAACTTGGGGTTAATCTGTTGGAATAATAAAGCATATTTAAATCATTTATGCAGTTGTCCATTCATTGTCTCTCATCCAAATGATATACCACTTAAAATTATGGTTTACCTTCTATAACCATCTGATTTCCAATTGAATCATCAAAAAGTAGGCCTGGAGGGGGCAAGTGAAATAAGCAAATAAGCAGCCTATACAAAAGTCAAAAATTCTGTAGGGAAACTTAAATCAACCAAAAGCCCCAAACCTCCAGCCAAAGATTCACCCTCCTGCTCTGATGCAACACAACAATGGAAGTCTCCAGACAGGAACTCAGCAGCCCAATAGCTGTCCCTGTAACAAATCAGGCTATTTAACTCATCACCATAAACTGCCATATGGTGTAATTGCACTATAATGCCTCTGTTTGAACCACATAGTTCAAAAGGATTTGCAAAGTCCTACAAAGCTTTATAAACCCAAGTTGTAATGCATCGGGGAAGTCCTCTCCAAAGGAGAGGAAAATCCCAACCCAACTCATCATGAAGAAGCTCATTGTTCTTAAGTGTCACTTCCAAACTGTAAGCTCCTCTTATTCCTTGTATCTTTCATTTTCAATTCAAGGTCCATGTCTGTAGATGAGGAGAGTTGTCAGTTCCAGTGCAAGGACGCTTCTAAATCAGATAAGCTCTCCTGCAAACATGGAGTCAACAAAAAACCTGTTGGAGAGAATACCCCGCCCTGCACCCTGTATAGGACAATCATAGAGCAATCTCCTTTGAAGTAAAATACAGAGTTAACATTGTTCTTACCACTTAGAATAACATAGGGAGGGGGTCCCTGTACATTATAACAAGAGACTAGCAATTCCATTGTAAAAATACCACAAAAAATGGATAACAAACCAAGCAAAAATATTTAAACCCATAGTTGAAAATAATAAGTCACTGACTGAGTATATACGTTTTTTAGCAAATAATTCTGCCCCAATCAATGCCCTAATTTAGTCCAATAGGTGTTAAAGACTTTAATCTCAAGATCCATCTAGCTTCCAATTTTAATAATTCTCTTTCAGATTGATGAGTCTCTACACAACAAAAGGACAGATTATTTTCAGAGTGTTGGAGATCCATAAAATGCTGTACTAAAGGCTCCAGCAATTTTTTGCACCTAATGTTGGATCGGTGTTCAATGATCCTGTCCTTAATTGGTCTAATGGTTTTGCCAACATAATTGAGACCACAAGCACACTGGATAATATAGATGACTCTTGAGCTTCGGCATGTAAATCTATGCCGAATAATGTAATCATACTTGAGGTAAGATGAAGAGAGAACCCTGTTGGTCATATTTAGGTGGCAGACACTACAGTTGAAGCATTTAAAATTGCCCCTCTTTCTGCCCCTATTCTTATTAGGGTCCCCTTTATAAGCACTGTGGACCAAATAGTCCCCCAAGTTCTTAGTTCTCCTGTAGGAGAATAGGGGATACTGACTGCAACGAGGGATATCCTTAAGGAGATGTCAATTGTCTAATATTTGTTTCTTAATCACCTGAGCCCCCAGACTATAATACATAGTGATAATCATACAGTTCTGTTCCACTGTCCTGTTTTTAGGGACCAAAAGGGTGACCCGGTCAGTATAAAGTGCTCTATAGTAGGCCTTCTGTAATAGATCTCTAGGGTAGCCCTGTTGCAGTAAGTTATTGTTTTTTGAAGGCAGAAATGGAAGAATTATTCTGTCTCACCCTCATATATTGGCCTACAGGTATATTTCTCCTCACATGCACAGGATGATAACTATCAAACAGCAGGGTGGAGTTTACATCGGTCTTTTTTTTGTACATAGTGGTCTGAATAGAATTCTGTACTATTTCCACCCTAACATCCAGAAATGAGATAGAGGTCTGGCTATATTGCAAGGTAAATCTGTGTTCTTTTGTTTAGCTTCAATGAGCTCTCATTCTTTTTTGAGCTCCACTAGTGTGGCCTCATGCATCTTTCCTATTCTGTCACTGATTTCCTTTTCAGCAACCACTGAACTCTGGCAGCTTCCTGTCAGCATTAATACATGAAACTTTTGTTGTTGTTGTTGGTTGTTGTTTTGTTGTTGTTTTTCAGCTCATGCTTTCCCATCATAGGCATAATTATTAATTTTGTTCCAAAAGGCTGTTCCTCTGTTCCAACAATAAATAAACAAGGTAAGTATTTATTTATGAAAACAAAAAGGGCACTTTACAGAAAGATAGAAATAGAGGGGATTCACAGTGTTTGCCTGGCAAGAAACCTTCCTTACAACAACAACATGACACACACAACCAAAGAAGAGCAACAAGCCCAGACAGTCTGGATTTTTCCATAACTCATAATCACTGATATGTTCTGTGTTTGGGATTTCTTGGAGCTCCACCACTCATGTCGATTCCTGGTCATTGATGTTTCCTTCTGGGGGTCCGCTGGGGGTGGCTCATCAAGGAGCTCTGTCTCATCAAGCCCTCCCATGGACCCATAACAGTCTTCTTGTAAATCTGCAGATGAAGTATTGGTAAGTGGGTCTACTACGTCCATGGTGAATTTGTTATAAACTAACTTGCTGTCTGGTAGATTCACTTCCTGTTATCACAGTTGTAATAGATGAGCTAGTGAGACTCTCATCCTCATCTTTATCGTCTTCAGTGACAGAAGCAGCTCCACACCATATAACTCCTGACCCGCAGACCTTTGGACAGACAACACAATAGTGCATGCTCAGAAATTAATCAAGCAGCATTAATATTAATATTCGCAGTTCTTGCGGTTGTTTTCAGACCACCCTCTACCCGCACAGTCACCTGTCCCAGGGCTGAGTCCCACCGCCTTCCCCCCAAAGTCACCCATACCAGGGCTGAGCCCATGTCTGTGCCCCCACAGACACCCATCACAGGGCTAAGCCCACCACCTCTACCCCCCCCTCACACGCTCTGCCCCCACAGTCACCCTTGGAGGATTCCTGGCACCTACCCCCGAGTGGAATCCAAGCAGAGGACCACATACAAACTGCACATGAGGAGGGGAATCCATGCCAGGGAACCACCATTCAAAATAACACATTATAAAGCCATTCACTTACCAATAAGCAGCTCCTAACTCCACCCCCCCTTTCTCTTTCCTCCATAACTCAATGAAAAAACGCATTTAGGCATCATTCTGATGTGATGAATGAGTGTGAGCAGACTCCTCCTCTGCCATCCTCTCTTCTTCCTGACTCACTGCTATAGAGTGGGGAAGCAAGGCGGGTCACTTCCCATCCCATCAGGTCACTTCCCATCCCTTTTACGCATGTCTTAGGAGACGTAATGCTGCGTTCGCAGTCATGACATGGGTAAGTGCGTTTTTAAGGACACGTCTGTTCTCACCGCTCTCATTATGCACATATCTAACATTTGCATGTCTGTTATCTTTCCTACTTTAAAAAAATGTGGGTGTTTAAACACGGGGCACTTGTAAAAGTAGGGTTTGGATACCTTGACATCCACATTTTAAATAACCGGTTTCAAGCAGAAACATGTGGAATGTACATTCTGACGTTCAGGAAACCAGTGCAAGAAAGAAAATGGTGAGATTTTCCTGAACATGAGAATGCTCCTTAAATGTTTGCTAACTCCATGTACATCATGTAAAATAGGTGTTCTTTTTCTGACACAAAGCTTTGTTAGCAATAAGCTTTTAATTTGTACTGTGAATTTTTGGACTATATACTTTAAACTTCTTAGTGGAGCTTGAGAAATTAAAAACCTGAATCTGAGCTCAACCCTCCAAGTTTGGATTCAAATCTGAACGGAAGGTTTTCAGCATGTTCCTGTTCCTCATACCCATTTTAGCTAATGCTTGCTTGTCTATCTCAAACCAGCAATGAAAAACTTGAAGACAGCAGAGAGAATGGTTATTTGGTCTGTAACTGATGAAAAGCAGGAACTGTAGGGTGCCAGACATAGTTATTTCTTTATTTATTTTAACAAATTTTGCTACCCCACCCCTCCTGCTCCAGGCAGCTCGGGGCAGCTTACATATAAAAATAATAAAACAAGCTAAAACAACACAATAAAAGAGAAGGCAAAAAAGTAGATCTTCCTCACACTTCCCTAACCCACAACCCCCACCCCACCCCACCCTACACCCCATCTCCCACGCCAAACGCCTGGCAGAACAGCCAGGTCTTAGTCATATGCTGGAAGGAAGGGAACACCGGGGCCATCCTGGCCTCTTCTGGGAGGGAATTTCACAGTTGAGGTGCAGCCACCAAGAACGCCCTCTCCATAGTGCCCTCCTCGAGGACCTCAAGGAGGGCACTCCCAGCTGACCACAGGGTTTGCTCCAGAACACGGAGATTGGGGCGATCCTGTAGGTAAGCTGGGCCAAGGCCATATAGGGTTTTAAGTATCAACACCAACACCTTGAATCGTGCCCAGAAAACCATAGGCAGTCAGTGCAGAGAACGGACCATAAGTGTAATGTGTATGTTTGTGACTGGCTGTTCGGTTTCGTGTGTTTTGACTGTTTGTGTTTGGTTTGGCTGTGTTCTTTTGGTTGGTGAGTGTTGGTGGGTGACTGTTGTTGACTGTGTGTGAGCTTTTTTGCGGGGGAGGAATGAAGAAGACTGTTGTCTTGATTCCCTGGCTGGGGGATGACTTGGTGCTCCTGGAGCTGGTGCTGGTGGAGGAGGAGGAGGAGGAGGAAGTGGTGGTGGTGGCTGGCTCCTCGGATGAGGAACAAGCAGCGGACACAGGAGGTGCTGCCAGGTTTGTAAACTTTGAGGACAAGAAAGGCTCATAGGCTCTATCCATTAGAGTGAGCTCACTGGTGTGTGGGTGGGTGCATGGGTGGTGGCATCAGTCAAGCAGAAACAGTGGGCATCAGCAGGTAGCAGCAGATATCTGCCACAGAGAGAGAGGGTACTGTAGTGTGGGGGGGCTCTTCCAGCATTCAGGCACGAGTAGGATTGAAGCGGTAAATCCCTTTTCCATTCTTCTATTTCATTTCGCCATTGCAGAATTGCCCATGATATTCCACAGCTTTTCCGCAGGCATTCCGCTAATTCTTCTGGCATTCTGAAAATTTGGAAACTGTCGGAACAAGCATTTTTTGCTACTTCACAGTGCTGGTGGAAATTGCAGAAGATAGAAACTGTCAGAAAAACCATTATTCCACTATTTTCACAGTCTTTGAAAGTAGCGGAATGAAAGTAGCAGTATGGCAGAATTAGCGGAATGAAAGTAGTGGAATGAAAATCTCTATCGCATCATGCTGCTCATTGTGGAAGAGCTTTTTCCATTGGAAAAAGTTACCGCAGTGGCTTGCCGCTTCAGCCCTAGGCACGAGCATCACCCCCACCCAAACATGTGCCAGACTTAGCAAGGGTCTCCACTCTCCAGTTGCCATCCCTACACACACACACACCCCAAATAAGGGCAGGATTTGCATGTGCCAGCCAGGGTCTCTCCATTTGCCATCCCTCCCTAGCAGCACCCCAAGAAGGGCAGGATTTGCACGTNTGCCATCCCTCCCTAGCAGCACCCCAAGAAGGGCAGGATTTGCACGTACCAGCCAGGGTCTCTCCATTTGCCATCCCTCCCTAGCAGCACCCCAAGGAGGGCAGGATTTGCATGTGCCAGCCAGGGTCTCTCCATTTCCCTTCACAAGCACTCCAAGGAGGGAGGACTAGAGGCATCATCATAAATGCATAATATTACTTAGGTGTTGTGATTGTGTTCCTGTTTCTGAGACGAATAGGATTCCGGCGCTGGTGCCACACCATGCAGGACACCCAGATGGAGGTCACCAGTGCCACCCCCAGACAGTCGGAGGACAAGGGCCAATGTCTGGAATTACTATGATAAGGAGAATGGGTACACCGTCTGCAAGGTAAGGCACGGGGGCTGGAACAACAGGGTATGCATATGCAATATGCATTGCCGTCTATGACCTGTTAGGAATGGAAGTCCACTGCAGAGAGAGATTGACCACCTACCCACTTGTGGAGACAGAATGCAGGCAGGGCTTGACACAGACCATTAGTCTGACACAGTATGGCACTTCTTATGTTCCTATCTTGTTATGCTCTTTAGATCTGCAAGAAAGATTTCCGGAGGCAGAGAGAGGGGACCACATCGGGGCTAATCTCCCATATTGAGAAGCTCCACTGCAAGATGCTGAGGTAGCAGGAGGACTCTGTCATGACTGTGGAGCCTGAGCAACAGTGCCAGAAGGAGGGGGGAAAGGCAACCCAAAAGCAATGTCATGTAAGCCCTTCCCTCTCCTTCAGCCCTGATGTGGAGTCCCATGGGCCCGGTGAGTCTGCTGCAGTCAAGGCCTTTCAGGCCGAAGTGGAGAGGTCTGGCCGCCACATAATTTCCAGTGTCCGCTGCCTGGAGAACCGCCTGGTGGAAAAGTTCCAGGCTCTCAAGGTGGAGAAGAAACAGGTGGAGGCGTACTCCAAGTACGTCTCTGCCGAGATGGAGAGGCTGGAATTCTACAACCAGGAGGTCTCCAGGTGGCATCAGGATGTGGAAGGGGCCGTGGAGTTTGCTGTGGCCCACGGCTATGAGATAGAAGAGCACAGGGCGGCTGCCCCTCAGCCCTGTGCTGTGCCCTGCTGCCTTTTATCTTTCCCCCAAGTCCCGGGTGACAGGATCAGAGACTAATAGTTTCCTTTATAAGTTTCCTTTCAATGTTTGGCATTGGTTTCATAATGTTGTTGTTGTTGTTTTGTTGTTGTTGTTGTTTAAATAGTTTTAATAAAAGTTGTTATATTTGTTGTTACGAGCTTCGCTTGACCTGTCCAATCTTTTATCCCTATGTGCTGAAGTTCTGGGAGGCAGGTGGCACAATCTCATACAGCTTGTCGATCCCTACCAGCAGCATCTGGCTGGCTCCACATGTAGCGTAGTTAAGGTATAAACCCAAAGATGTGCCAGGCAGCAGCAGGGTCTCAACTTGCAGACAGCCCCCCAGGAGTGGTAGGGCTTGTGTCTGTGTGAGTGTGCCAGAGAGAAAGAGAGACAGGTTCCTTGGCAGCAGGCAGCGGAAGGTGGTGGTTGGAGGGGCTTGTATTTCCAGCCGCTTCAGCAGGCATCCGTGGGTGGGTGCGGAGGAGTAGGCTGTTGGGGGGGCAGGCTGGCATGCGGGGACCAGGCTTCTGGATGCAGTGGAATGGAATGCATCTCCCAGAGACTGGAATGATGGTCACAGAATCTCATTTATGGTTCCCAGAATGGGCGGGCATGACTGATTCAGGTACAATGGAATGACAGCCTATGTGAGTTTAATGATAATTATTTCCCTAGAATTAGCACATGGATGGGCACACTTCATTCAATCAAGCGGGGTAGTAGCAGCAGGTACAGGAACGCACACAGACGGGCAGGCAGGCACATATAATACATTGTGTTATATTGATATATTCCATATCATTCTGGTAGGTTTGTTGCTGGATGTGGGCAATGGGCATTGATCCGGTGCATGAGCACAGATAGGAGTTCTTCCTGGTTCTGGCAGGTGGCAGCTTGAGCTGGATACACCTCTCCCCCTCCACCACCCCCATCTCTCTCATTCTAACAGGGAGCCTCTCTCTCTCTGTGTCCATATAGTGCATGTGACAGCATGGGTGGGATCATGTCTGTATCTCCTTCTAGCAGTGGGGAGACTCTCTCTCTATCTCTCTCCATGAACAGCAGGTTGCATAATGAAAAGGTGGAATGACAGCACCCTGTGAGCAGAATGACAGGGCACATGAACCCTGAGGGTGGGTCCTGGGATGGGGCTAGAGTGGCAACTTCTAGATATTGGGCACAGCCCTCCCTGCCAGTAACGTAGGCCCCAGAACCCTGATGGCAGGTCCTAGGGCTGTAGTGGCTGTTTCTTGATGCCATGGCACAGACAGCATATAGGCCTGGGGGCCATTGGCACTAGCATCACTAGACATTGGTTGTCAGGGTACAGAACCCTTTGCCCAGGCAGCATATAGGCCTGGGGGCATTGGCACTAGCATCACCAGACATTGAACCCTTTGTCCAGGCAGCATATAGGCCTGGGGGCCATTGGCACCAGCATCACCAGACATTGGTTGCCAGTGTACAAAACCTTGACACAGACAGCATATTGGCATGGGGGCTATTGGCACTAGCATCACCAGATATTGGTTGCCAGGGTACAGAACCGTTGGAACAGACAGAATATAGGCCTGGAGGCCATCAAGGGACATTGGTTCGCCAGGGTACAGAACTCTTGGCACAGACAGCATATAGGCCTGGAGGCCATGGGCACCAGCATCACCAGACATTGGTTGCCAGGGTACAGAACACTTGCCATAGACAGCATATAAGCCTGGGGGACATTGGCAGCAGCAGACATTGGTTGCCAGGGTACAGAACCCTTGGCAAATACAGCATATAGGCAAGGAGCCATTGGCACTAGCAGCAGCAGACATTGGTTGCCTGGGAAGGCAGTCAGATGGCATGGCATGAGTGGCAGTCAGGCAGACTGAGGCAGGGTTCGAGCTTTGCAACCTGGGTGGGCGGGCAGGCAGGCAGCATGGCATGAGAGGCAGTAGGGCAGGCAGGCTTGGTCAGGCTTCCAGCTAGGAAACCTGGGTGGGAGACAGGCACCTTCGCATGGAAGGCAGGAAGGTGGACTGAGGCATGCTTTGAGCTTGGTGGCAAGCTGGGCGGGCAGACAGGCAGAGTGGCATGAGAGGCAGTAGGGCAGGCAGGCTGGGACATTGGCAGCAGGGTATTCAGATCGGCTAGAAAAGACTGTGCAGCGTGAGAGAGCGAGAGTCAGTCAGTGTTGTATAGGCAGGCCAAGATCGTGTAGCCATAGGCCGGCTGGCAGGCTTACAGTTTGTTTCCCAATGCCACCCTGCGTCATGAGGTCAGCCAGATAAGGCAGCCGAGGCCAGAGAGAGAGAGAGAGAGAGACAGACAGAGACAGAGACAGAGAGGCAGGGTGGGTGCCATGCATTGGGAGGGAGGGACAGCACCTCAGCAGCACAGGAGCAGTAGCCAGATTGAGGAGGAGGAGGAGGAGCCCCGACCCAAGACTGCCCCTGGCATGGGATGGTGTGTGCCACTGAACCATCACTTCTTGTCCATGGGGCAGCTCATGGAATCCCAGCAGTGGAAGGTTGACCTTCAAGAAGAGCAACTGCTCCACCAACTTGGCCCCCAGTCTCAGGCGGTGCAGGGAGCAAATATCCCCCACCACAGAGAACACCCGCTCCCTGGGGACACTGATTGGTAGGCAGGACAAGATACCCTTGGACACTTTCAACAGGACTGGCCACACGTTGGCCTTGCCAGCCCAGTAGGCCAAGGGATCGCTGCTGAGATCAATGCATGACTCCTCCTCCAGGTAGGTCTCCACTGCTGCTGAGGCGCCATCATACTTCCTATGGTAGCTCTGGGTGGGCACCACCTGCCCCAATGCCCTCAGCCATGCTTCTTTCCCTTTTGTGCTGGGCCCCATGCTCCCCAGAGTGGCCTGCACACAGGAGGAGCTGCTGGCAATAGGGGTCCTGCTGCTCCTGCTGCTCATCCTTCTGCTGGTGCTGCTCCTACCGCTAGGGATGGGGGCAAGGATAGACCCAGATGGCTGGAATTGGGGAGGGGGCAGGGCCACGCAGCTCAACGTGCGGCCGCACAGCCCCACCCCCCCCACGTTCCCATGGCCACCCGCTCTCTTGGGAGACGGGCGGGCTCCGCAGCCAATGCAGCCGCAGCACCTTCCTGCATTGACCATGGCCCAGAATCCCACCGCTGCTGTCTGGTGGACAGACGAGATGATCCCCATGATCACCGGGGGTGGGAGTGGGAATCACATTGAACACGCAAATGGAGATGGTCCGGGCAGGACCTCCGTTTGTGTGTTGAATGTGATTCCCCCCCCGTGATTCACGGGGGTGAACATCTGGCGGGGAGCTTCCATTCCCCGCAACAGACATGATGCAACCATGATCACCATGTGGGAATTCCCCGTAGCTGAGCATGATCTTGTAATGTCTGAAAATACCCAATGACAAAAATAATAACAAAATCAACAATGATAACAAAAGTTGTTATTCATTTTATTATTGCCTGGCAGTTGTTTTTGGAGGGGAAATGTGGAGAGGAGAGGAGGGAGCAGATATCTCGGGGCCAGAAATAGTGTTGAACTCTTGAACTGGGCCTATGATGGGAGGGGCAAGCAGTCATCAAGGATACAAATATGGTAAAATAAATAAATAAATAAATAAACAAACATGTAGTTTATTTATATATTATATACACAATCTAAGATAAACTAAACTATGTATATTACAGTATATTCCTAGCCTATAAACCTAATAATATATATATATATATTAGGTTTATAGGCTAGGAATATACTGTAATATACATAGTTTAGGTTTATCTTAGATTGTGTATATATTATATAAATAAACTACATGTTTATTTATTTATTTATTTATTTATTTTACCATATTTGTATCCTGCTCTTACCCCTCATCTGTACCAGATGGCCAGGGAGTGGGTGACGGAGCAACTGGCCAGGGCAAGTGTGGTCGTTGTTCATTTCACCACGGACATATGGAGCAGCCAAAATGCACAGCATGCCTACCTGGCCCTAACTGCTCACTGGTGGCAGCTTCAGGGGGCAGAAGGAGAAGCAGTTGATGGCATGAGTGAGAGGGAAGAGTACAGGTGAGTCCTTCTTTTCTGCCCAGTTTATGGACAATAGCCACACTGCCATCAATATTATGGAAGCCTTGAACACCATGGTGGAGTGATGGCTAAGGGAGGCACCATTCACCAGGGGTTTCGTGGTCATCACACAGCCAATATGAAGATGGCAGTGAAGGATGGCGGGTTCCAGTACTTTCCCTGTGCTGCCCACACCCTTCACCTGGTGGTGAAAGATGCCCTGGCCCCGGTGGAAGAACAAGGCAGATGGCAGCTGTAGCCCACTTACCCTGTTGATCAAAAAGGGCAGAAAGATCATAGGGTACTTTAATAAGAGCATGAGGGGTGGGCACCTCCTGAGGGAGAAGCAGGTGGCGCTGGGGGACCAGCAGCACTGCCTCATGCAGGACGTGAGCACAAGGTTGAACTCTACCTACCTCATGCTGGAGCATCTGGTGGAGCAACAGTGGGTCCTGCATGAGGTAGCCCTTGAGGGGGAGATTGGTGGCAAGACTGCTCAGTTGGAAAGAATGGGTCATGATGGCCTAGACCATGCATGTCCTTAAGCCCTTTAAGGACATGATGGAGACCCTAAGTGTGTCGACGGCCACCCTAAGACAGCTCACCCCCATGGTCTGTAGTCTGGTCAGGCAAATGGCAGGCTTCCTGACTGATCAAGGAGGGTGGGGGGTGGAGCGGCACCTTGTACCAGAGGTGGTGGCCTTGGTAGAAAGGTTGAAGGAGGGGCTCAAGAGGCAGTTTGACCACCTGATTGGGAAGGAGGTTTATGTTCTGTTCACCATACTGGACCCTAGGGTGAACGCAAGTGTAGTATTTGCATGGCAGACTGAGGAAGCATGCTCTGGTGGAGAGGGTGTGGGCAGTAGAGAGGGTTATACGGTGGCAGCAGCAGGGCTGTGAGGAAGGGCAAAGCATCAGCAGGAGGGAGGAGATGCACAGCACCAACAGCAGCAACTCTGATAGAGCCAGCAGCAGTAGCTCCTCAGTGTCCATCACCCACTGGACCACTGCAGGGCAGGTAGCGTGGGCACATGCAATTGGGGAGGAGTTTGGCAGCAGCAGCAGGCAGAGGCAGAAGGAGTCTGACAGTTTGGAGATAGCAGTGCCAAAGTACCTAGAGGAGCCTGTGTTTGATCACAGCAGTGATCCTCTGCAGTACTGGATGGAGAAGAGAAAGACCAAGGTGGTAGGCCCTGACCAAGGTGGCACAGCAACTGGTGTCCTGCTCACCAAACAGCATGCCAAGTTAAATTGTATTCTCTCAGGCGGGACACATCATGAGTCCCCACCATGAGAGGCTGGGCACTGGGCTGGTAAAGCAGTTGCTGTTCCTGAAGGTCAACCTGCTGTTGCTGTGTTTCCCCGAGCTGGTTGTGGACTCAGAGACTTTCCTTAGGTCTCTCACTTGATGCCTCCTAATCCCACCCCTCTTGCCCAAATGCTGGATGGGGCTGCTGCACCACCACCCCTCTCTATTATTCTGCCACCCCCCAGGCAATCTCTGCAAATTGTCATTCTGTAACATAGGGTACTGACAGCTGCCATTGCCCCCTGCCATTCCATCTTCCTCACATGGTGCCATTAGGCCACTCTGGGGCACACTCTGCAAGTTGAAGCCTTGACTTTGTGTCAGGTAGGGATCTGACAGCTGTATTCAGAGATTTACATGCATGGACTGGATTGGTCAATGCCACTCACTATACAGAACCAGAGAGCGGGGGGTTCCCGCTACTAGAACAAGAGAGAGAGGGAGACACGCTGCTGCCCATGCTGCCACCCACCATACAGAACCAGGGAGAGGGGGCCTCCCCGCTGCTATAACGAGAGAGAGAGAGTGTGTCTTTGCTGCCCATACCACCACCTGCCATACAGAACTAGAGAGAAAGAGAGAGACAGAGGGGGGGGGGCACTCCCTGCTGCTAGAATGAGAGAGCAAGACACGCTGCTGCCCATGTCCTGCCATGGAGAGGAACTCCTCACTGCTAGTATGAGAGAGAGAGAGAGAGAGAGAGAGGTGCATCCTTTCGTTACTAACGAAAGCAAAAACTACAGTTTTTAATAACGATAACTAAAAACAAAAAATGACATGGGGCCCTGGTGCACACCCCTAGTGTACACTGGGTAATGTACAGTGTGTATATAATATTTATATAAATACTTAAGTATAAAGGGTTTAACTGTTTACAATTATTATTATTTTTATCTTTCATAGCAAAGAGCAAAATACACCTCACAAAGAGGAAGGTATCGTCTCTCCCTGAAGGACTTGCCATCAGTGATTAAATTATTATTTATCATTTACACAACACCCACTGCCTCATAGGATAGTAGGAACTGAGGGTAAAGACAGGGAGCATGGCTTCTGGTGGCTTTGGTATAGAGTTTGGAGTTTTCATTGAGGACCCACCAGTGTTTTTTCCCAAATTCAGAAAGCCAGTTAAGCCTAGTCCAGTGGTTCTCATATGGGGTTGGGATGGGACCATGGAAGGTATTCCAGGCTGGAAGGGGGAAAGGCATGTGAAGGACCACAGCTGGCAAATATATAGCTGAACTCTGACTGAGCTAGGGTGAATCTCTAGAATATTAGGGTGGCAAGAGGAAGAGAGAAAGAAAGCAATAGGAGGATGGGAAGGAGGAGAGGGAGCAAGGTGTGAGCATGTGTGTGTAGTGGGGGGAGGGACCTCAATTAGCACAGAAAAGTAGAAGGGGGTGCAGTTCAAAGAAGTTTAAGAATCACTGGCCTAGTGGTCCTAGGGGTGTGCATGTCGTTTTCATTATTACAATAATAGTAACGAACATTATCATTTTTGCTATCGTTATTACAATAACAAAAATGACAATGGATAATAATGACATCAATGTCGAAAAAGACAATGTCGTTATCGTTGTCGTTATTATTGGTGCTGTGGCAGTTGGGTTTTGGAGGGAACATGTGGAAAGAGGAGGAGGGAGCAGACATCTTGGAACCCTAAACAGGGTTGAACTCTAGAAGTGTGCTTTTGTTGGGAGGGGCGAGCAGCTCAGCAGTATCTGAGGGATATATCACTGGCCAATGAGCAGTGCAAGCAGGCCCCAGCAGTCTCATGGCACTCTGTGATTGCTTAATGCCTGCTGCCTCCCACAACCAATCGGGGGGCTCTGGGGGAGGGCACTGCAATCCTTTATAATGGAAGGGCCAGACTTTTTCTCTGTTTTGTGAGAGCTCTGCTTGTCAGTTTGCATTTATAGAACTGTGGTTCTGCTTCCACACAAAAAATCCTCCCTAGCCCTCATTGTATTAATATCTTTCCTTCCTCATACCCTACATTTTACCTTCTCCCTTTCCCTTCCCTTCTCCCCCCTGTACATTCCATATAGATAGGTAGTACAGATTAGATATCGATATAGATATATATTATAGACATATAGAGTAGATTCAAATATTTATATAGATAATTAGATAAACATTTTCCTTTTCCCTTCCCCTGTCTCCCTTAGATTTAGATAAATATTAGTTGTGTAAATATATAGAGAGATTAGATATTATATAGGTATTTAGGCTAGTCTGTTTTATTATATATATTAGGATTATAGGATAGGCACATTGTATAAATATAAGTTAGGTTTAGGTTAGGTTTTGTATCACATACATTACAACCCTCTGTTGGGTTGAGAAAATTACATATGATTGAGAGCTCTGTTCCTCAAAGAGGTTTTGGAAATTGAGGTTCTTGAATAAATTGGCATTCTTCCACATGTATTTGTGGGTGTTGAAAAAGATATACTGATAGTTCACTCATATATGCCCCTGAAGAAGGATTTATTAACCCAAAACGCGTAGGACTTATGTATTTCATAATGTGAATATTTGGTTACATTGGTTGTAATCCTTGCTCCCCCCAGAGTTGGACTCTCTGTTTGCTCTTCTTGTGAATATGGAAATGAGAGATACATGGAATACTTGGACTGAGACCAAGATATCAAAATTAGGTTTCTCTAGGGTTTCACTTCTGCCGATGGGCTTTAAAGCAGCAGCAGAACTCCTTAAAAGGAGGATACTAGACCAGGAAGCCCAAAATGAATTAGGTTATTGGTAACTCAAAAGGTGGCCGCAATGTACCCGGACCTACGTTTATACTCCACCTTGGATCATTACCTATTTATGTGGATGAATTTCAATCCCAGGCAGGTTTTAACCCTTTTTCAAATGGAACTCTTTCCATCTGCCATGCTTGAAGGGTGATTCAATAAAGTCCCATGGGAAGAGAGGTATTGTCCTCACTGCCCAGGTTTATAGCCTGATACTTTAAAGCATGTTCTCTTCTATTGCATCTTTTTTTCAGAAACTCGAAAGAGGTTTCTAACTCCCTATTTGAGTGATAACTTGGGATGGCAAAATGAGGGTTGCTTAAGGAAATTACTGTGTCGTTCTAATACCGAATGCTCAAAGCAGATTGCTAGATTTTGTTTTCAAGTTCTGTGTATCAAATGGAGTCTTTGTAAGGTATAACTATATACCATAAATTTGTAATGCTGTTTTCGTGGTGTGTAAATTTTATTTATTTAATTTTTATAATGTATTTCATGAGTTTTGAAAAGGCCCTGGGTGGCCATTCAATAAAGTTTGATTGATTGGTTGTATATATTGACAACATTTGGTATATATTGTTTGCTTATTTTTTTAAACTGTTTTATATATTAAAAAAGAAAAATCTTTGTAGCCACTTGCTTTTTTCTTTGGTATCAGTATCAATACCAATAATGGTATCCAAAACAAAAAATTTGTTTGATATCGATACCGATAGCAATAATGACAACAACAAAAAATGACATTTTGTTAATAACAAAAATGATAAAACAATATTTCATTTATTCATGAAAATGATAATGATAACAAAAAATGACATAGGGCCCTGGTGCACACCCCTACTAGTGAATAAAATGCTCGACTTGAACTGGGAGACAGCGTTCAAGTTCAGTTTTAACCATGAACTCACTGGCTGGTCTTGAGCAAGTCACTGTTAGAGCTGAAACAAGTACCCCCCAAAAGGGTATACTTGCTGAAATTACAGTACCTGGCCTGATGACATCAGGTACTATACCTGATTAGTCCTTGATGGGCTACCCGGTATTCCTTTTTACCACTTTTTGGGCCCGATTTTCTGACTTCCTGAACAAATTTTAATTACAAGTTTTTCAACTGCTGGTACCAATTTAACTTTTTACTGATCAGTACTTTTGCAATGGTAACCTGGTGCCAGATTGGTACTTGGGTAGCTCATTGGGCACCCAATGCTATACACCAGGCGTGAGGAATGTCTGACCCACAGGCTACTTCCAGCTCATGGAGTGATTACCTTCAGCCTGCCACCCTGCTTCTATGTTGCGTGGCCCATTGCCCACATTTCTGTGGCTCAGTCAGACTTTGGCAGTCCGCACAGCATTTAATTACACCCCAGACTCACCCAATAAACAGGGAAGCAGCCAAATCGCTGCAGCAGCACAGCCAGAACCCAGCAGCTGTGGCATGAAGTCGCCCTCTCCTCTCGGGAGTAGTGGGACTGGAAGTCAGGCTGCTCGGACAACAGCGCTCAGCTCTGACCAAACATCCCACTTCCTGAGGGTTAGGAGCTTCTGAAACCAGCCCTCCCTGCCCGGCTGTGGGGTTTCCCCTTGGGCATATATCATCTCCTACTCCCAGGGGGCCAAGGGGCCAAGCAGGTGTTCTCCGGGCCCGGGTTGCTGCTTCCATTCTCTGATCGATCCCCTGCAACTTCTGCAGCCAGTCCTGGCTGCAAAGCATGCAGCAGCCAACCATATTCTTCCTAACAGAGGAGTAACACACACAAAAGTTAATTGATAATTAGGGTAGGCACAGGAGGTGGCATTGCATATTCGGGCTCAAATTATGAGTGGCCCCAAACATGTCAACTTCTATCCAGTTCCTTAATGGACCCCCATTTTTGCCACTGTCTGCTCCCCTCAACCGTTCATTCCAAATGTGTGCTTTATTTTATTTTTAATCTTTATTTTACTTTTTATTTTATTCTTAATTGCTTTTTAATTGTGTTTGAATTATCTTTAAACCCCTAATTAGTCTTAATTAATTCTAATTGATTTATAATTGATTTTGGTTTTTTACATGTGGCCACTGGCACGTTCGGGGATTGCCAGCGCAGCTCCCAGGCCGAAAAAGGTTCCCCACCCCTGCTATACACAAAATTGCGGGTATTACCTGAGAGGAACAAATAATAAGCTACTTGTTTCAGCTCTAATATCTCTCAGCCACAGCTAAGGGCAGAACTGCGTATAAACTCTGGCCTGCACACACATTGTAATAGTATCCTTAAGGAAATATTTGTGTCCACTTCTACAAACTACTGGTATGTTTGAAAACAAGACTATTCATTAGGTAAAGAGTCTGTCTGATAAAAATGGCAAAACGGAACTCTTCACATTTTAATAGACTTTCCACTTGAAATTTAATACAGAAATCGAGTGTACCCACAGGTAAGCGTAGGGTAATTACAACTCTTGTCACGGTAGTCTTTAAAAGACTAAACGAAGAATATGCATCCCTATGAAGAGAAATGGGGACTTTCAAATGAAATTTTCTCTTAAGTAAAGGTAACAAACACTATTGATTTACTCAGTTAATCTAAAGCTAGGCAGATATTTAATTAACTCTGCCCTTGTGTTGCCAGCAATTGTAATAAAATAACTTTTATGGGCTTAAGTGGTCACAAAAAGTGCTGCTGGTCACAAAAAATCCATGTCTCTGGTGTGATGTATCCTGTTAAAATGTTGCGCATATCATTTGCATGTGTATTGAATTGCTTGGGGCTTACATAATAATGCAAATTGTCACCTCTTACAGATTTAAATTACATATGACTACCCCCTCTCCCCCCACCCCACCCCTGGGTAACTGTCAGCTTGTGGCAAATGACAACCTGATTGATAGATTCTGACTCACCCAAGAACAATTTGGCATTTCTTTGAAGCTAAGGAGTCACTATGAGTTACACTGCTCACTGATGATGATGTGATAGAAAGATTCAGCATCTGAAACTCCAACATCAGATGAAATTTAAAGACAAGGATGCAGTTATTTCACATTCTCTCCATGTTCCCATGATTAACTTCATTAGGATGAAAATTATTGAACATAATACCCACTGATTAGGCACTATGAACCACTGGATGATTGCAGTGTTTCGAAGCTGACAAACAGATCAGCTTGTCAAAGGGGCTTGAGCAATGAATGAAATCAAGGCAGTCTTTAAGCCAATAGGATGAGGGCAACATTCTCAATGTGGAGATCCACTTCAGGTTGGGGGCTAGGGGGGGGAACGCAGAGGGCAGCCACGTGGGCTGTCCTGTCCCCTCCCCCCCCACCCGGAAGTAGCAGGGGCTAAAAGCCCACAGGCAGCGGCTGGAGCCGCAGGCTGCGGCCGCAGGCTCGCGGCCGAAGGGCCGCGGCCAAAGGGCGCGGCACTTCGGGGGCACTTCTGGGGGACTGCAGGGGGGCAGGGGGGGTTTTGTGTTTTTTATTGGGCAGGCTTTTTATCTTTCAGGGCTAGGGTGGTAGGGTGGGGGTATTGACACGGGGGGAAATGTGGGGGGTGGACCCAGGGACTCCCCCTGGTGAGAGCAGGGGGAGGACCGGGAGGGTTGGGGGGGAGGGGGTGGCTCGGTCTCCCCGTGAGAGGGGGAGACCGAGGGAGAATGGGGAGGGTATGGTTGGGGGGGGAGGGTTATGGGGGGGAGGGGGGGAGGGAGGGCCGGGGGGCAAGCAGCCGGGTCTGAAGGGCCGGGATTGGGTGGACGGAGGGGAGGGCATGGCCATTGGGGTCGTGATGGGGCGCGGACGGTATGGTCCATGGGGTGGGAAGGCACGGGCCCCTAGGGGTCCACGGTGCCTGAGGGAGGTGGAGGTCATCACCCCCCCACTAAGGGGGAGGGAGGTGCCGGGTCCAGGGTCCGCGCGTGGGGGGCTGGTGCTGATGAATGCGAGGTCCGTGGTCAACAAGGCCCCGATTATCCACGATTTGATCGTGGATGGGGCCGTGGACCTCGCATGCATCACGGAGACCTGGCTGGATGATCTGGCCGGTCCAACTTTGGCGGATCTGGTTCCAGCTGGGTATGCCGTGCAGCATCAGCCCCGCATGAGCGGCCGGGGAGGAGGCGTAGCTATTGTTTTTAGGGAAGACTGGCCTGTTAGGAGGTATCCAGTGCCGGAGATTGTGGGTGTAGAGGCTCTGCACGTGGTGATCGATTTGGCTGGGGGCAAGCTAGGGGTGCTGCTGGTGTACCGGGCCCCTTCATGCCCGGCGGCATCCCTTACCGCTCTAGCGGAGCTGGCCTCGGAGGTGGTGTTGGGCTCCCCCAGGACTTTGGTTCTGGGGGACTTCAACGTCCACGCCGATGCCGGCCTTGTTGGGGCGGAGCGGGAGTTCATGGCCGCCATGGCAACTATGAACTTGTCCCAGGAGGTGATCTGCCCGACCCACGTGGGGGGACATATCCTCGACCTGATCTTCGGCTCTGGCCTTGAGGCGGGGGGTCCGGTTGTGGGGGAGGTGACAGCGGTGCCCTTGTCGTGGACGGACCATTACCTCCTTCAGGCCGGTCTTTTAGCGCGCCCCCTCCAGAAGGGGAAGGGACCAGTTAGGATGGTCCGCCCTCGGAGGCTGATGGAACCCCAGCGGTTCCAGGAGGTCCTGAGGGAGCTTACCCTGGATGTGGACGGTCACTCTGTGGATGAGCTGGTCCGGCATTGGAACATCTTGCTGGAGGAGGCCATTGACAGGGTGGCTCCGAGGCGCCTTCTGCCTCGGTCTCGTCACCGCAGGACCCCTTGGTTTACTGAGGGGCTGCGGTGTATGAAGCGTGTGGGCAGGAGGCTAGAGCGACGCTGGCGTCGGACTCGGTCTGTCTCCGATCGTCTTCTCCATAGGGCCCATTTGCGGTCCTATGTGGAGGCTGTGAGGACGGCGAGGAAGGAATTCCTCGCCGTCCTCATAGCGTCTGCGAAGTCGCGTCCAGCGGAGCTGTTTCGGGTGGTGCGGGGGCTGGTTAGTCCGGCCTCCCTCCGCCTGGATGGGGACTTGTCCCGGGCCCGCTGTGAGGAGTTTGTCATCTACTTCGCAGACAAGATCGCTCGGATTCAGGCCGATTTCGACGCTGGGTTGATAGCAGTAGGGGAAGAGCGCGGGGGGGCGGAGGGTCCGTCTGGTCCATCTTTATGGGGTGAGTTTCAGGAAGTGACGCCGGCCGATGTGGTGGATGTCCTGGGGTCTGTGAGGGCCACGTGTTGTCAACTAGATCCGTGCCCGTCCTGGTTAATAAAAGCTTCCGGGGAGACGTTGGGGACGGTGCTGGCGAGGGTGGTGAATGCGTCCCTTCGGCAGGGGAGGTTGTCGCCTTGCTTAAAAGAGGCTGTGGTGCGCCCCCTGCTGAAAAAACCATCGTTGGACGTAGACGCGCTCGCCAGCTACCGACCTGTCTCTAACCTTCCCTTTTTAGGGAAGGTTATTGAGCGGGCAGTGGCGCTCCAGCTCCAGGGTCATCTAGATAATATCGGGCTCCTTGACCCTTTTCAATCTGGGTTCCGCCCCGGCTATGGCACCGAGACGGCGTTGGTGGCCTTGGTGGACGACCTCCGCCGGGAGATGGATGCGGGATGTTCGACATTTCTCATCCTGCTCGATCTCTCGGCCGCTTTTGACACCGTGGACCATGGGCTGCTGTTGAGACGACTGCGTGACCGGGGGGGTCTGGACGGGACTGTTCTTGAATGGTTCCGTTCATTCCTCTCGGGGAGGAGCCAGCGGGTGGTGTTGGGGGAGGAAACATCGAGCCCCCGCGCCTTACCGTGTGGCGTTCCGCAGGGATCGATCTTGTCTCCATTATTATTTAACATCTATATGCAGCCCTTGGGGGAGGTCGTGAGAGGGTTCGGGGTGCGATGTCACCAGTATGCTGATGATACTCAGCTGTACCTCTCGTTTTCTACTGACCCAGACCCTGCTGTCTCGGTGCTATCCCAATGTTTGGAGGCCGTGGCGGATTGGATGCGGCGGAGCAGACTGAAGCTCAACCCAGATAAGACGGAGGTGATGGTGGTGGGGAGGGCGAAGGGGGTGGTGGCCCCCCTGGTTGGGGGGGTTTGCCCCCCTGTAGCTCAGCAGGTCCGGAGTCTGGGGGTCATATTGGACGCAGACCTGCGGCTGGAGCGGCAGGTGGAGGCAGTCGCTAAGGCTGCCTTCCGCCAGCTTTATCTGGTACGTAGGCTGCGTCCGTATGTCTCTGGCCCGGACCTGGCCTCCCTCATCCATGCCTTCGTCACCTCGCGGCTCGACTACTGCAACGCGCTCTACGTGGGGCTTCCCTTGTTCTTGGCCCGGAGGCTGCAGCTGGTGCAGAATGCGGCGGCCCGTCTTCTTACGGGGACGGGTCGCCGGGAGCACATTACACCGGTGCTCCGAGCGCTGCACTGGCTGCCGATAGTGTGCCGGGCCAAGTTCAAGGTCCTAGTGATGATCTATAAAGCCCTATACGGCCTTGGCCCCTCTTACCTTAGGGACCGCCTCGCCCTTCGCGCCCCGGAACGGCTCCTGCGGTCTGCCGGGGGTGCCCTCCTGGAGGTCCCCCGTGTTAAGCGGGGGGCCACGATGGAGCGAGCATTCTCGGTGATAGGGCCGCGGCTGTGGAACTCCCTTCCGGAGGAAGCTCGCCTGGCCCCAAGCCTTTTGACATTTCGGCGGAACTGTAAGACCTGGCTGTTTGCCCAGGCCTTTGGGAGGGAGGGTGGGGGTGTGTGATTTTAATCCCCCGCCCATTTATCTATTTATTACTGTTTTATAGCCCTGTTTTATTGATGTATTTTATATTTATATTTTAAATGAATTTTAATTGTTTTTATTGTTGTTGTTAGCCGCCCCGAGCTGCGTTGCAGGAGGGGGCGGGATATAAATCTGAAAAAATAAAATAAAATAAAATAAAATAAATTTAAAACACAGCTATAAACTGCATGATCTAAGGACTCATGCTCATTACTCCTGTTGTTGTTACTCTTATTATGAAAGGGCTGGAATTAATATGCCATTTCACATCTGTAAAGATTATTTGGCTATTTGTTTAAAATCAACTATTTAAATAAATCTTTAGTGGCATGAGATTCACAAATTCAGTTATTTTGCTTCTGTAACTTTGTTTATACAGTAATTTGGTCTTGATATTTTGATTATTTTGGCAATGTTATTTTATGCAGTTCTGCACTATAATGCTGCACAACAATGCTATTCACTAGCCATAGTCTTGTTGGTTAACCAGCCTAGTAATTGAAATACTGAAACTTGGGGCAATTTAAGATGAAACGAGACCATGGTCAACCACAGTGAGTATCCTGTGGTGGCCGTTTGTCCCATAACATCTAAAAGATTCCCACCAGATGTTCACCACGGAGAATACCTGGTGGGATTCAAAATAACCACGATTCTGAAGGTGAGGCCGGCCTCACCTCTGGAATTGTGGTTAGATTGGCCACAATCCGGAATGGGCCAAATGTAATGTCTATTACCTTGGCCAATCACAGATCGTGGCCCAGACCGCCAGACAGGATTGGACGCAGCGGCCAGATTGGTGGCCAAGGGAGTGCAGGGGAGTGGGGCTGTGTGGCAGCACGACGCGCTGTGCAGCCCCGCCCCCGCACCGATTCCCGGTAGGAATCAGGCCGGCACATCTAAAGGACAGCTGGACTGATTCCTGACTGGGATCTGAAATGGATCCCGGTGTGTGGTTCAGCGTGGCGGGCCTCCAGGCCCGTTGCGTCTGAAATTACCCAAAGTTACCAAATAAAGTTGCCAAAATTACCAAAATAAAATTCATGGTTAAACAAAGAAACTGAAATACTGAAAATTTCTGAATAAAAAAGGATTAAAATTACTGAAATGAAAAACTGAAATGAATATCCATTCCCACAAACGAAGCAGGAAAGGAAATAAATAATGCTTTGTATCCACTTCATCAGAACAAATCTGAATATACCTAATATCTACTTCATTTAAACAGATTGGAATGTACCAAATATTGTTCAATTTGATATTAAAAATGAGTATTCATTTCAGTCTTACTGCACACAGTAGGTGTCTGCAGAAGACACCCCCAGCCGTTTTCAGTTTAGTTTTCCTTTTTGTTTACAACAACCCTTCATTTTCAGGAGTTTTCATAAACAACCCTACCATTTTAATTCCCAGCCATCTCCATTTATTTTATTTAAAACTAATTTAGAAAACAACTGCACATTTGAAAATGACTGCCAGACCATTCTGTGCATGTGCAGCCCTTTTCCAAAATGGTGCTAGCTCCGCTTTGGCAAAGGGCTGCACTGGTGCAGAATGGTCTGGTAACCATTTTGTTCATGCACAGTGATTTTTAAAATTATTTTAAAAAATGTTTAAAATAATAATAATAATAATTAATAATAATAATTAATAATTAATAAATAAAGAATGCTGCAGGTCACATGCACAGTATTTTTTATTTTTAAAATGAAAATAGATGAAAGCAACTTATAATCATTTGCTTATTCATCCATTTTTGTATTTTAATTACTAAAAGGAATTGGGCTTCATTTGTTGTAGTAATTAAAAAAACAAAAAACAAATTGGTTAGTATACCCCTAGTATACAACAGGTAGTTTGAACATGGCTAGCATGCCTTTGGGTCAAGACAACAATGGATCTAAAACTTTTACATTATTCTAGTTCTCCAGAGAAGAAATAACCTTTTGCATATCATCCACAAAGTTCAAGGCCTTTTCAAATTGTTGTCTTTAGTTCATTATCTGAGCTTACAATTGCCATAGTGCAGGGCACTATGATGGCCCTGCTGAGATGTCTGACCTTCTTCATCTCACTTTCAAAGTCCTGGCACTTGTAATATCTTAAAATGGACATCTACATGTTGGCAGAAGACCATTAACATCAACCAATAGCATATACTTTATCTTTGTTATCTACCAAACCTGCCACCACAACAACCAATAATGACTCAAATACTTAAACTGATATTAATATTAAAAGCAGACACACAATATAACCACTGCCAACTTCACACAAAATGCTTCATCCACATGCTTCATCTGCTCAACTACACTTCATAAGGAAGTTGAGAGACTGCAGATTGTTGGATATATGTAGCATTCAGAACAAAGGGTGCAGCCACATGAGATGCCTTATGTGCCTTGGGAAGCCTTAACCCACTCCGGGCAGCCTTACTAGGCAATGAAATGCATCATGTGTCCAGCAGCTGCCAGATGTATCCCCCTGCCATATGTTGGAGGTGGGAGGGCAGCTGACTGCTATACGCTGCATCTGCAGAAAAAGGCCAAGGACACAGCATGTAGCAGCCTTATCCATAGGCAACTTGTGGGGGGTGCATGAGGGCATGGGCCCCCTGATTTTCATATGCCCTAAAGAACCCCTGCCTAGCCACCTGGCCAGCCCCCACTCTTGTGCCCTCCCACCATCAACAGTTACCAGTAACCCCCAAAATGGGGTAAGGCTGCCCAAGATCAGCAACTCGTGTTCACCTTCTGCCCCACTGTACGATCTTCTGCAGGGCGTTGAGCACTGTTCACTAGCTCCAGTCCTGTGTGGTCATGTAATGGCTGGGGATGAGTTAGTGGTTGAGATGGGGGAGGGAGGTAGAATAGGACAGGACAGGACAGGGCCAGGACAGGCACCCACTCATGTGGCCAGCACTTTGGTCTACCCTGTGCCATGGTGAGAGGTAGAACAGTGGCCCACCCGCCCGGTTTCCCTGTGGGGGCAGGGGGCAACCATATGCCCTACTCCCCACTCTTGCCCTACAGTGTGATGACTGTGCTTTCCTGCCATGGATCTGCGTGGGGATCAGGCCCTATGCAGCTCATGTGGCTGAACCCAAAGTTATTGATAAATTGGGAAATTACTTCCATTAGTGAAATAAACATGAAATATACACCACTTCATCTATATGAATGAAAAACTAAAGAGTTGTCAATTTTGACTATCAAGGATGAACAAGACAATTGATATTATATATATATATATATATATATATATATATATATAATTAGTAAACTAAAGTTTATTTCAACTAAAGTTTGGCTTCAAATTATACTTAAATACCCCCTTCAGATAAATAAGTAATTGTTCTTTTGATTTGTGTCTTAATGACTCAGAATCTTATAAATCAATGTTGATCTAAAACTTCCTTTCTAAATTAGGTAGAACCAAGGCAGATTTAACCTCTGTTTTTCAACAACTTCCTAAAAAGAATCCATATATGAAATTATTTAGAATTAATAGAATTTAATAAAACTTCAGTGAGGCTAATAGACTCCATTGGGTTTCATAGAGCTCGAGTAAAATGAAAATACTCCATTGAAGTGGGACAAAGATCAAGACAGGTAAAAGGTTACCATGGTCTTGGTTCATAGAAGAAAGTAGGGGTGAAGTCAAAATAATCAAGAAGAATGGAGACACGGAAACCAAAACCATCTTTCTTTAGCGTCATCACTTTGCAAGAAACAAACTTCATTTTTATTGGAGGTCCCATGACCTGCTCACCACTGATTGGAGGAACACATGGCAGCCATACTGAAAGACACTCAGAAATCTTATAAGACTGGCAGAATATTGTTGACAAAAGAAGGAGAGGAAGACACTTTATGCTAACCAACAATGCTCCTGGGCCAAGTCACCTGTGGGACTTAGTTTTTTTCTGTCCCAACTCTTTTTCTTTTATTTTCCAATCTTTTCTTTTACTACTTTTTCCTAAGTCTTTACTTTTCATTTTTAAAGCCACTTTTCATTTTTAAAGTTGTTTTTAAGGCTACTTTTCTCTCTTTTCTAATCTTTTATTTTATTTTGATTTTTACATTTTATTTTCATTTTAACTTCATCTTTCTCATTTTTCAGATATTTTAGTTTCATTTTTCAACTTCATTTTTCTCAATTTTCACTCTTTTTAAGCCTTTTTTTTTTTTTTTTTCATTTTTAACTTCAACTTTTCCCCAGGTGCAATCTTCTCTTTTAGGGAAGCACTGTAGTGGTTTCAGATAACCTGTTTCTTTTCCATTTTTAACTCAAATGGACAGAGTTCCCCCAAGTGCTTCTGTCTTTTCCCTCCCTTTTTGGATCTTCCATGCTCCTCAACCTCTGAATAAAATTATATTTTTCTTTATATTTTTTATCTTTTACTAATTTTTTATTCTTTTCAAGTCTCTAGCATAGCAGCAAGTAAACATCTTATCTTCCTCAGCAGGACCCCACAGACCCTGAGCAACTTTTATGGAACCTGCGATATCTGCTTGGTAAGATATATTCTCCAATAATATATATATTTGTAATCAATAACCTTTTTTGTGTGCTTCCATAGTGCTTTTATAGTAGCATGTAAGCCAGTTTGGCAGGGCAATAAATTGTAGTATTTTATTCATAATAATTATCTATTGTGACTTTTGGGTGAGGAAACTTAAGTTTTCCTGCGGGGATCTCTGACCCCATGGTGGAGCTAATTCCTGGGAGAATCTCAGCATAACACCCTAAAAAGGGAAGGTTAGAGACAGGTTGGTAGCTCACCGGGGCACCAGCATCAAGCAATGGTTTCTTGAGAAGAGGCTGGACCACAACCTCCTTGAGGCATTCTGACACCCTACCCTCCCAAAGGGAGGCATTGATTACCTGGGACAGCACCAGCCACACTGTCTCCCTGGTGGCCTTAACCACCCAGGATGGGCAAGGTTCTAGTTCCCAAGTTGTGGCCGGCACAAAGCTCTGCTATTGTCTCTAAAGGGGTAGCGTCGAGATCATGCTAAAAGCAAGCAATTTTTGTCCACAAAATACACTAAGAACATGTCACAGCAGGCCTTGGACGAATTTGGCTGCAGGTGGAGGCAGGTTGGACTGACTAAACTCCGCACCACCCAGAACAGCTCCACTGGACATGACTGAGCAGATGCTATGAGGGAAGCAAAGAACTGTTTCTTTGCTGCCTGCACAGCCACAGCATAGGCTCTCAAGGTAGTTAAAACATGAGCAGACTGTGAAGAACTGCAACAGGATCTTACGAGACTGGGTGCCTGGGCATCTAAATGGCAAATGAGATTTAATGTGGACAAGTGCAAAGTGATACACATAGGGAAAAATAATCCAAACCATGTGTACACAATGCTGGGTACTAAGCTAGAAGTTACCACTCAGGAAAAGGATTTGGGGGTGGTTGTGGAATATACAATGAAATCCACAATGCAGTGTGCTACAGCAGTCAAAAAAACAAACACAATATTAGGAATTATTCGGGAGGGGATAGAGAATGAAACTGAGGATGTCATAATTCGTCTATACAAATCAATGGTGCGACTGCAACTCAAATATCGTGTGCAGTTCTGGTCACCCCATCTCAAAAAAGACATAGCTGAACTAGAAAAGATACAGAGAAGGGCAACAAAAATGATCAAGGGCATGGAAGGGCTCCCGTATGAGAGGCTTGGTAGGTTGGGACTGTTCAGTTTAGAGAAGAGACGACTGAGAGGAGATATGACAGAGGTCTATAAAATCATGAGTGGTGTGGAACTAATAAACAAGGAGCTGTTATTTACCCTCTCAGCTAGTACTAGAACTAGGGGACACTCCATGGGTGGCAAGTTTAAAACAAATAAAAGAAAATATTTTATCACTCAGAGTATAATTGGGTTGTTGAATCTACAGCCAGAGGCTGTGGTAAATGCCAGTACTATAGCTGAGTTTAAAAGAGGTTTGGACATGTTTCTGGAAGATAGGTCTATTAGCAGCTATTAGCCAGACAGGATCAGGGAACATGATGGGAACTGAGGTAAAACAACAGGGACTGGATCCCCCATCGTGACCTGTTGGGTGCTTCTCCCAAGTCACCTTGATTGACCACTGTCTAAGACAGGATGCTGGGCTAGATGGACCATTGGTCTGACCCAGTATGGCACTTCTTATGTTCTTGTGTTCTCTGTTGCAACTGATCGTCTTGGGTGAATATGAAGCACACTTGTATAATATACAATAATACAACTTGCAGAACCCCCAGAGTCCGTTTCTCACCACGTAGGCTGTGTGCAGGAGCAGGTGTTGTCAGGTCCATCAGCAGATAAGCAGTCTGTTGGGATGGCAAGAGGCGTGTCAGATTCTCCAGATCCTCCATTTTTATAGGTCTGGTAAGGTTTATGTAACTTGTTTTCCAATTATCAATGGGTTCTCCAGGTGTTTTCTGTCAATTTCCTATCTTTTCTTCAGTTCGCATGCATGTTTAAGCCATTAAAATGATCTCCAGGATCACAGCCTGGGCTAACCACTAACACACCTGGGAGAAAATCAGGGCAAACATCTGGCAGGGCTCCAACAAATGTGTGGGTGGCTTGCAGGCCAATGCCATGACATTTGTTAATCTCCTTAGCAAACTTGACACTGATATAGTGCAAAACATCCTCTGGCAATAAGCAATAAGCCATGTTTTTAGTTATATATCCTTTTTGTGATATAAGAAACCATGTTATAAGTTGTGGGTGGACTTTCTGGCGCTTTCCACTTTCTCATGGGCATTTTTGCAATAGCTTGCAGTCAAGGTCTTCTACTTCCCTCTAAGAACTGCCTATTATTATTATTTTTATCTATGAGCAAGGCCTGCAAACCTTTGTCAAGTCAGAGTGGCTGCATTCATCAAGACTCAGAGACTCAGGCCTGGGCCCACAAGCAGTTCTTACTATTATTCAGCTTACCTATAGCCTGCTTTCCTTCTGTCATTATTTGAGATGACAGACTGTTGGCTGCTGCAGATAATCTTGAAAGGCTCAGAAGCATTCTCTTCCTACAAACAATAACAAAGAGTTATGGATCAGCAGGGATATTTGGAATAACGTGATTTGTGTTTTTGCATGTTCTATTAATTAGTTATTGAAATATGTCGTAGCTATTTTTCTTTCCTATTTCATCATCATTTCATTAATAGCTTTTCTTATTACTAGGGACTGAATTAATGTCATTTACGTGGAATTTTAGTGAGGTATTTGATAAGAAACAACATGCACATTGTGTGGGATTAAAATGGCTATACTCTTTATTAACAGTACCAAAACAAGTTTGGGGGGGTGGGGGGCTTCTACAGGAAGCAATCTAAGTCCAGTGGAAATTGTGACCTAATACCAAAAGGGCCTGAGGGAAAGCCAGGGTTAACCTTACTAGTGCAACACCCCCTGATGGCTTTGCCTACCCCTCATTTCACCCCAAGATACCCGACTTGGGGGGGGGGAGGTGGCAAGAGGTGGAGCTGATTCCTATTGAGGTCCCCTAGTAGGGCCTCATGAGCAGGGGAAGCAGATGCATCACACCTCACCTGGGACCATGCCTGCCCTGAAGATTGAATGACTGTGCCCCTGTCATAAGGAGATACTGGGCTACATGTAGACTACAGATCTAACAAATGTGTAAACGTACAGGTTAAACATGTATGTAATGTGAAACCTGAGAACTGGAAACTCACTTCATGCAATGGAGAAATGCAAAGTCATGCCGAATGTGTATTCAGAAAAACCCTAAACACCTCTGCAGACACTAGCCAGAGATCATTGAGTTGCAAATGGATTTCTTCCTGTGGACGTGACTGAAAGCACAGAGTCACCTCGGGGGGAAATCAAACAAAGGACTCTGGAAAGGTACTTAAGAGGGGCTATCTTTCTATCTCTCTCACTTGGTTGAGATCAGCTTGTTGAGCTTCATCTGCATCAACAGGTCTTATCAGCTAGGGAAGGGCTGGACCAAAGGAACTATGAAGTAAGGCTTTTTGGAAACTCTAAAAACGGATACCCGTCCAATCTTTCCATCGCTGGCTGTGACATGAACTGAAATACCCTTGTACCTGGATTAGGGTAAGCCTAAATCAGGAGAATCCAAGTACAGATAGGAATGCATTATTGGTTATGTTATTTTCATTTCTGTACTCTCGAGTATAATCTTGTACTGCATGCTTATTCATGATTTATTCATTAAACTTCTGTTCTTTTTACTGAACTTCATATGGTCCAATGGAACTGTTGATCATAACACTGGTGGGACACATTTTGGGGTTAATTCTGTGTTTACAAACACAGACAAACCTAGAGAGAAAGAGTCTGTGCTGGGAAACTCTGTGGTTGAAAAGGTGACAAGAAGGTTCACCCATTGCAGACTCAATCAATTCTAGAGAGAGCGCTGATCCAGTGAGAGCTGCAAGCCAGGGAAACTGAGTCACAACAGCCTAGAGTGGGGTACTGAGCCCCCAATCCCATGACAGCCCTTTAGCCTCATGAAAGAGTTAATCACTGAGTCGCATCCTTCCTTAGAGTTGCCCCCCATCCGCATCTCTGGATTCTTGTTAGTCCTTCATACATTTTGTGACTATCCACTGGACCCTTGCTACTAGGAACTGCCAGCTTAGCTTAGCTGGTTCTCCTATCCCCACCCCAGACTGATAATTTAAGACCTTGGCTAACTTCTATTTCCATAAATTATTATTATTATTATTATTATTATTATTATTATTATTTTATTTTATTTTATTAATTGGCTTCCCTGTGTATTTCATATGGATTTGTGTAACAATGGAGAAAGATCCAGCATCCTTCTCACATGTTTTAAATTATTATTATTATTATTATTATTATTATTATTATTATTATGATTATTATTATTACCGGGGAACCTGCAGTGGATCCTAAAAGCACCTAGAGAATAAATGCATTTTCAGGTGCTTTTTAAAGGTAAGAAGGGCGGAGCTAAGACAGAGGAAGCAAATTCCACACTGAGGTACTCACCACAACAAAGACCCAGTCACCTTCTCAGTTAAGGTGCAATGGCGGGATCCCCAAACAGCAGGTGGTTTCTGAGTGCAGATAACCATCAGTGTTAGCTGAAGGAGCAGATCTCAAATATAGCCAGAGCCGGGGGCCTATACTGTTTAGGGCCCCGAAAACCAGCAACACAATCTTAAACTCAATCTAGGGGTGTGCATGTCATTTTCGTTATTACAATAACGTAACAACAATTGTCATTTTTGTTATCATTATTGCAATGACAATCAATAGCGACAACGTTAACGAAAACAACAATCTCATTATCGTTATCATTATTATTAGTGCTGTGGCAGTTAGGTTTCGTAGGGAAAATGTGGAGAGGGGAGGAGGGAGCAGATATCTCGGACCCCTAAACAGGGTAGAAATCTTGAACTGTGCCTGTTGGGAGGGGCGAGCAGCTCAGCAGTATCTGATTGAGGTATCGCTGGCCAATGAGCAGTGCAAGCAGGCCCCAGCAGTCTCATGGTACTCTGTGATTACTCAATGCCTGCTGCTTCCCACAACCAATCAGGGGGGCTCTGGGAGAGGGCACTGCAACCCTTTATAATGGGAGGGCCAGGCTTTTTCTCTCTGTTCTGTGGGAGCTCTGCTTGTCAGGTTGCATTTACAGAACTGTGGTGCTTGCACACATAGAATCCTCCCTAGCCCTCATTGTATTCCCACCAATACTTTTCCTTCCTCATACCCTACATTTTACCTTATTAATTATTATTATTATTATTATTATTAT
>QEPC01005651.1:566356-585819 GCA_003113815.1 Sphenodon punctatus | reverse complement strand
CCCCTGCGGTGCCCGGCCTGCCTTCCGTGGTGTCTGGTCGCCCGTGTCCCCCCCCCCTTCCCCGTCTTTACTATCCTCCATGCCTGTGTGGGGGGGGGGAATTGGGCCAGCATGTGCTGGTGCTGTAGGTGCCCCCGAGTCCCCGGTGTGTGAGTGCGTGTGTGTGCTTGCTGTGTGTGGAACCTGTGCGCTTGCTCTCCATCTCCCTCTCCCCCCTCCCTTCCCGTTTCCCTTGCGTGGGTGTTCCCTTTCATGCCTTTTCACTTCGTTTGCCCTCAGGCGGCCATGTCTGTGTCCCGCCCCTTCCTGGGGGATTCCTGGTGTGCTTGCCATGGCTGGGAATCAGCGTAACATCTGTTGCGCTGCCCCGGGCCGTGATCTGCTGGCCTGATTCGTGGTCCAGGCCCCGTCACGTCTGTTCGGGGCTTTTTTTAGCCCCGGGGGGTGGTTGATGTCTTCACCCCCACCGGGAATCCACTGTGGTGAACCGCCCGCCTGTAACGTCTGAAATCACCCTTAAACTAAAAAGCCAGGCTCTGTAACTAGAGACTGTAGCAGAGTTACACACCTTTTGTGGAGTGGGCACAGAGAGTGACTCATAAACCCACACCTCAAGTGAGTTGAACTTGTTTTTATAGGGCTGAACGAGTACCCTTTTTTCATCTTTCTCATAAGAATTTTCACAACTTCGGGCACCAGGATCAGTTTCGCAGAAATTGCTCAGGCCTGTGATAAATACTCAGCAATAAATTTAAAGTGTACCTGGATTTCCAGAAAGCATTTGATAAGGTCCCTTATAAGAGACTCTTGAGAAAATTAAAAGTCATGGGATAGGAGGTAGTGTCTTACTATGGATCAGAAACTGGTTGAAAGATAGAAAGCAAAGGGTATGACTAAATGGTCAGTTTTCACAATGGAGAGATGTAAAAAGTGGTGTGCCTCAGGGATTGGCATTGGGAGCTGTGCTGTTTAATGTATTATTTAATGATTTGGAAAAGGGTGCTAAGAGTGAAGTGATCAAATTTGCAGATGACACCAAGTTATTCATCGTAGTTAAGACACAAGCAGATTCTGAGGAACTGCAACAGGATCTTAGAAGACTGGGTGCCTGGGAATCTTAATGGCAAATGACATTTAATGTTGTTTAATGTGCAAAGTGATGCACATAGGGAAAAATAATCCAAATTAGCGTACACAATGCTCAGTACTAAGCTAGGAGTTACCACTTAGGAAAATGATTTGTGGGTGGTTGTGGAAAATACAATGAAATCCACAGCCCAGTGTGCAGCAGAAGTCAAAAAAGTAAACAGAATGTTAGGAATTATTCGGAAGGGAATAGAGAATAAAACTGAGGATGTCATAATGCATCTAGACAAATCAATGGTGCGACCACACCTCGAATATCGTGTGCAGTTCTGGTCACCCCATCTCAAAAAAGACATAGCTTATCTCAAAAAGATACAGAGAAGGGCAACAAAATGATCAAGGGCATGGAACGGCTCCCTTATGAGGAAAGGCTTAGTACGTTGGGGATCTTCAGTTTGGAGATGAGACGACTTAGAGGAGATATGATAGAGGTCTATAAAATAATGAGTGGTGTGGAACTAATAAACAAGGAGCAGTTACTTACCCTCTCAGCTAGTACTAGAACTAGGGGACACACCATGAAACTCATGGGTGGCAAGTTTAAAACAAATACAAGAAAATATTTTATCACTCAGCATATAATTGGGTTGTGAAATCTTCTGCCAGAGGCTTTGATAAGGGCCAGTACTATAGCTGAGTTTAAAAGAAGTTTGGACAAGTTTCTGGAAGATAGGTTCATTAGCAGTGATTAGCCAGACAGGATCAGGGTACATGACGGGAGCTGGGGGAAAACAACAGGGAATGGATCCCCCATTGTGACCTGTTGGGTGCTCCCAAGCCACTGTGATTGGCCACTGTCAGAGACAGGATGCTGGGTTAGATGGACCATTGGTCTGACCCACTTCTTATGTTCTTATGTTCTTATATTCTAAAAATGTTATTAATAATAATAATAATTAATAAAAAAAATATTTTTTTAAATTAGCTGTGCATGTGCAATCCACAAACAGGACTCCAGCTATACAGCCTTGGGTCCTGAAACCTGGACCCTTTTTTCCAGAGTTCTGGTCTGCTACTATTTGGGTGTCTTTAGACATAACATCAATGGGTGTCTGAATTGAAAGTATGAAAGTTTATTTGCGGCCTAAGCCAATATTGTACAAAAAGATGATACATAAAACACAAAATACACAAAACAAAAACAAAAAAAATACACAACCTACACTGAACCATAATCCGCTGCTAAAACTTGTCCAACAAGTATAGCACTCAGAACTACTAGCTGATTACAAACAAGTACCACAAACTTACCCTCCTTAAGTGGGCTGCCTAAAATTTTAAAACAAACTACATAAATTAAATGCAAGTATCAAATACTGGGCCACAGCACTTGTAATTGAGTGGTCCACATCAGCCAAGGCCAGACACTGAAGGTTCCACTCAGTTCTCCCCGGGAACCTTTGTAGAAAGGGGGTGAGAAACTCCGAGGGTGTCTGAATTTGTATTTTGACCTTGATATGAACACCGTTTTGACCCTGTGTTCACCATATGGCGCTGCATGGACAAACAGGCCAGCTTGGGGCAAATCGGAGTTTTGTTCGCCACCCAATCAGAGCAAGAAAGCACTGCCGCCTTGTTCCCCATGTTGTACCTGCTAACAAACCACATGGAATCATTAGACACAATGCTGGCCACATGTTCAGCAAATTGTCGTTGTGATGCAATGGTGTTCATATCGCCTGTTCAACAGGTGGCCAAATTGATGCTGAGATTGTTATGGTGCTTACACACAAAGGCCAAACATTTGTTTAGGGGTTTTGAGACCCAATCTTTGTTATGTCTAAAGACTCCCACTAGCTCAACTCACTCCCTAGGTATCTTTCCCTTCATGACCTTGGAGAGGGCTGAGTGGGAGAACCTTCAGCCCAATGCAGCCAAATGCAGACTGATCTCTCTTCTCAGCTTGCACCCTCTTATAGGCCATGGGAAGGGGAGGGGAGAGGAGCTGAAGTGATGGACAGGCCTAACTTTTAAAGGGACAGGACCTGTTAATCACAAGGAGAATAGAAAAAAAATATGAAGCATTTTCATAATCAAAAATACACAGCTTACTGTTGGCATGGGTATAAGGAACCAAACAATCAACTCAGTAATGAAAAGAAATAATAGAGGGTGTAGATGCCAAAGGAGAAACTGGGGTGGGGGGAGGGTGATTGGGGTTTCAGACACCCCCATCGTGAATTTGGGTTTTGAGCAAGAGACAGTTGCCATTTTAATTTTAGTCCCCTCTGTAGCCTCCAGGGCCTGTGTGTGACAGAGATGGAGTGTGTGTGGCAGAGAGAATGTGTGACAGAGAGAGACAGCATGTCTGTAATGGCATGTAGTAACTTGGGTAAGTGATAGCATATGATGCAAGGTGCAGTGGCGGGCTGTCATCGAGGGTAGAGCTATGTCCTCCCACCCCCAAGCCTGCGCCCCACACATGTACACACACTTTGGACTCTTGTTACTCCCCCAGAACCTTCTCTGAACTCCACTGCCTGTAGAAGAATGAAAGCTAAACAATTACTGGATAATCTATTCAGGAACTCAAAATGAAGCCACGCAAGACTTTGCCTTTGGGGGACTAATTAACTATGCAGACATCTGTTGAGTACAGCAGGCAGTAGGCTTCACTAGGTTGCCTACAGTCAACTTACTATCCACAATTTAAGCTGCCCATTTTAACATTACTTTTTTTTTTCCCCCTGCAGGGTTCAACTAGGCTAAGATAATTACTGTTCTACTGTTATGTACCCCAGTTTTATTACAGCTATACAACTGTATACCATATATTAACCATGCTAAAGGTTAACTTGACTTATTTCTTCCACTGACTGGTTTTATTGTGGACTGCATCCAATGACATTAAGTAAAAAGCCATGCAATTGAGGTGTCATAAGCAATTGCACAGAGTATTAACTTCTTGTACAGCACACAGCAGCTTGAATGAAATATGGACAGCTGATATGGCCATGCTAATTACCATTTTTTTAGGTGAATGAAATAGCATTCAAGCAGCAGTCCCAGTTTTTTTGACTGTAAACAATAGTACACAATCAGCATTCCATCAGAAATAGTAGGAAAGATTTGGTATAACCACAGTTTGATGTATCAGGATAAGAACATTGAAACACATTTTATTATTGGTCACCACTGAAAAGCCAGCACTTGCGTACATGAGTTTTTGATATACTGTATCTATTTCTTATTTTAATTGAGCACACATTTGAGGTGCTATCACCTACCTTAGCATATTTTAAATGTGAAAACAGCCATGTCTATTGCCCTTGCTTAGAATAATCTCTTTTGATGAAATATTCTGCAGATAGACTGAGAAATTATATATTTCTCCCCAATTCTAATATTTCAACTTGTGCAAAAAAGACTTAATGGATGAAAACAAATGTGATGGCTCCTACCGCTATCATGGACTTCCCCGGGTGATGGTGGGAACTGTCACTCCAGTCAGGAATCAGCCCAGCTACCAAACAAATGTGATGGTGGCTGGGCCAGGGCGGCGTTGGGGAGATACACAGATGTGCATCTGCCTGACCCTGATGAGCAGCCATGGTAGCCAATAGCTACCCAGAACTGGCAGGGCAGCTAGCCCAACTGGCGTAAGTAAAGCAGCCATTCATCGATAACAGCACAATTTACCCCCAGTTGGGCAGGTGTTCCCAGGGTGGTGTTGGTGCTCAGTCTCAGCTGTGACATGGTGATGTTCTCAAGTCACAGCCCAGACTACACACCAGCACTGCCCATGGAACGCCTAACATCTGGTAGTGCTTTCTGACATGATGGTGAGTCCCACATGGGTGGGTAATGGTGGTGGGTGGGTCATGGTGGTGACCCACATGGGTCAAAGCGTGAAAATGTAGGCCATTATCATGTCTGAAAACATGCAATGTTGGTAATTTTAATCCTAAAGAAACACCCTCCCTAACCATAACTGGCTATGGTCCTAATCAGCCATGACATGAGATACCCATATCAGATCTCCAGAGACACTTCCTAGTAATCTGTTGGCATTTAAACATGATGTGTAGGGTACTTGGGGTAGCTACTGTGTGGTAGCATTCTTTAGGAGAAAATGAAGTAGTGTGTGGTATGATCTATATGGTGCAGACTTACCACCACGTCTCATCATAATTTGTGCTGGATTGCTGTATCTCCCAGCCCTCTAGGAACTTGCTGCTCAGTACTTTGGCTTTGTTCAGGTGTGACATGAGGAGTAGAGATGCCACTATGTGGCATTTCATTTATGTTTTCTGTTTAACTCAAATGAAATTTTGTAATCTTGTTTAAGGTAAACAGAAAACATAAACAGAAGAAAAAAACAAATGACATTTTATTTAAATTTTGTTTATGTTTTGCCTAACAGTGCCTGTTGCAGTGAAGCTGTCAGGCAAACCAAACAGTGTATCAATTCAACCTGGGGGGGGGGGAATAGGGAAGGAATGGGAAAGCATGATTGATATGTCTGTGGGTCAATCAGGATTGCTGAAGTAAGGCTGTCAGGAAAAACAAACTATATCACTCCCACTCCTCTCCTCTTCCCACTCCCACCCCTCTCCCTCCTCCCCCTCCTTCTCTCCTGTCCTCCTTCTCCCCTGCCTCCCTTGAGGAAATCTCCTCTCTGCTCTCCTCCTCCAACCCTTCCACTTGCCCCCTTGATCCCATTCCTTCCCGCCTCCTCACCTCCATTATTCCCACTGTCACCCCCTCCTTCCTGCACATCATCAACCTCTCCCTCTCTACTGGCTCTTTCCCTTCTGCCTTCAAACATAGCGCAGTCTCTCCTATTCTCAAAAAGTCCACTCTTGACCCCTCTGACCCTTCTAGCTATCGTCCTGTCTCACTCCTTTCTTTTGCTTCCAAGCTGCTTGAACGTGTTGTCTACTCCCGCTGCCTTGACTTCCTATCCTCCAACTCCTCCCTCGACCCCCTCCAATCTGGCTTCCGCCCCCTTCATTCTACTAAAACTGCTCTCGCTAAGATCACCAATGATCTTCTGGTGGCTAAATCTAAACATCTCTATTCCATTCTTGTCCTCCTTGATCTCTCTGCTGCCTTCGATACTGTTGACCACTCACTCTTTCTGGATTCCCTTCACTCCCTTGGCTTTTGTGGCTCTGTCCATAACTGGTTCTCCTCCTACCTCTCTGACCGCTCCTTTAATGTGTCTCTCTCTAACTCCGCCTCCTCCTCCTTCCCCCTCTCAGTTGGTGTTCCTCAAGGCTCTGTTCTTGGCCCTCTCCTCTTCTCGATCTATACCTCATCCTTAGGCAAACTCATTGCCTCCCATGGCTTCCAATACCACCTCTATGCTGATGACACTCAACTCTCTCTCTCTACTCCCTCTCTCTCTCCCTCTGTTCAAGCTCGTCTCATCAACTGTCTCTCTGACATCTCTACCTGGATGTCTCAACGTCAACTCAAACTCAACATGGCTAAAACTGAACTCCTTATCTTCCCCCCTCATCCTTCCTCTCCTTCCTCACTGTCAATAATTATTGATGGAGTCACCATCCTGCCTGTCCCCCAAGCCCATAGCCTAGGCTCAATCTTTGACTCACCCCTTTCTTTTAAACCCTACATTGACTCTGTTGCTAAATCCTGTCGCTTCTCCCTCCAGAACACTGCTAAGATTCGCCCTTTTCTCTCTGTCTCGTCTGCCAAAATTCTTGTTCATGCTCTGGTCATCTCTCACCTCAATTACTGTAACCTCCTTCTTTCTGACCTTCCCCGGTTTCACCTTTCTCCCCTCATCTCTGTCCAAAACTCTGCTGCCAGGGTCATCTACCTTGCCAGTCGCTTCGACCATGTGCAGCCCCTCCTCTCTTCACTTCACTGGCTTCCCCTTCCTGAACGAATCCTGCACAAGCTCCTAGTCTTCACCTATAAAGCTCTTCACAACCTCACTCCCCCTCTACCTCTCTGCACTTATCGCCCTCCATACTCCAGCCTGTGCACTTCACTCCTCCTCTGTCCCTTCTCTCACCCTTCCACGCCTTCCCTGCTCCCCTAAGCACCTTCTTCCCTTCTCACTTGCTGCCCCCCCATGCCTGGAACTCCCTCTCTGTCCACATCCTCCTTGCTCCCTCCATTCATACCTTCAAATCTCTCCTTAAAACTCACCTCTTTTGCTCTGCTCTGTCTGACTCTTTATCCTGCTGAGCCACTATTTCCTATACCTATGGTCTGTTGACCCTTATCCTTTCCATATGGACCTGTCTGCTGTCATTCTCATTGTAACCAAGCCAAGTACGTGCACCTGAGACCTCACATCTTAATGAATGTTACACCCCTTGTCTCTCCCTCTGTTCCCCTTCCTATGTTTCTCCTGTCTCTTATACACATCTAGATGTGTATACACTGCTGGCACTATATAAATGTTTGTTAATAATAATAATAATAATAATAATAATAATAATAATAATATCAATTCAAGACAGGGGGAGGATAGGGAGGGAATGGGGAGAACATGATTGGCATCTCTTGGTAAAAAGAAACATGGCTGTAGCCCACTGTAACTTGCTTTGGTCCATGGGCCTCTGTCACATGTGTTGTCAGGCCACCAAATGTTAGCCCAGACTGATCCTAGTCATGTTGGTGGCTGGCCCAGGTCACAGCCCAAGCTACCACTCACCTGATCATGCCAGGTGGGTTATCGTGTTTGTGTAGCCCACTGTTCCCCGCCCGCTCCAAGGGGGGCTACCCCAGGAAGTTATGAGCCATGGCTATGAATTATGAGCCATGGCTATAAGCCATGAGCCAATCAGGAAGCTATGAGTCATTTTCTTACCTTCCAATGCTCCCCTGCAGCCCCATCCCCCCAGGGCATTAGATCAGATTGCATTTGCCCATTCCCTAACAAAAGCCATGATTCCCCACTGAAATGAATTAAAATGAAATTTTAAACATAAATGAAATGAAAAATGAAACAGAAAAAAATTAAATATAGCAATTCCCCCTCCAAATCCCTAATATCCATAGTTACTGCATTGTAGCTCATGATGAGCATTCAGACATGATGTATATGGAAGTGCATGGTACTAGGGAGGGGTTTGATATCATATGGAAGTATATAGTATGCATGAAACACATACTTTTAATTATCATAGAACAAGATCTAAATGTTGACATAATAAAGAAACCCATTAGGGATGGGCTAACAGAATGCGGTTTGAATGTTCAGCCGTTCGGTTCTAAACCCGAGTTCTGGCCCAATGGTTTGGTTCAGCCGAGTTCGGTTTGGCCAAACTTGGCCAAACATTCAAAAATAGTGAAATCAAAACTGAAACCTACTTTTCGGCCCTGGAAAGACGTTTTTCCTGCCTACGAACTCATCTGAACTCGTCCAAACATGACCGAACTGTTTGGTTGTTCGAGAGTTCAGTTCGGATGTTCGGTTCGGACGTGCGAACAGACCGAGTTCGGTCCGAATTCCGAACATCTGAACTGCGTTTGCCCATCCCTAAAACCCATTACTTTCGCCATTCTTACAGAAGCTCTCTCTCTTCTGGTTCATTTGCCAAGATGCCTCTGATCAGTCTCGGTTTCTCCAGTTTTGGGTTGACTAGGATATAATAAGGTCAATTGGTTTGTCCAAAACATTACAGTCTGTCAATGATACAGCTCAGAAACAAGGATTTTCCTGGCTCTGTTTCCTTCCTATAACTATTAAATATTCTGTGCAACTGCAAGGGGATGATTAATTTTGCCAAATGAAAAAAAATAAAATAATAACCTTAAAGGCCTCTACTTAATTTGATGAAAAACTGTAAAATACCTTGTCAAATGACAGCAGTCCAGAAAACATCATCTGAAAATGGTAGATAGATGACAAAAATAATATTCAGAGCACTTTACTTAAAGTGACTAATGTTTGTGAGTGGCTTTGATATTCGTTACATTGCACTAATCTCATTTGGAATTAATACTAACATAATACAACATATAGTTCAAAAAGTATGCCATTGTAATTCAGCATTTGTTAAATGTCCCTTCTGAAGTGTTAATTTTCAGAAGCTGTTAGCAGATGATTTTTGACAATGAGATATTGCATCCCAAGCTTTATTCTTAGTAACACAATTTACTGTCAACTATATATTTTTTATCCTTAGAAGATTTCAGTTGCTAGCTTTTGAGCTTTTTCTTTCTAAACTCAAAATATTGCCTCATATTGTAACAATCAGGGAACAATCTACTGCCCATACTTATGGAACAATTTTAATATAACTGTTTACACACATACACACACACACACACACACACACACACACACACATAAACTGTAAAACATGCTGCAGCAGCTTTGATGAAGATGATTATTCATTATCCAAAATAAAACAAACAAACAAAGGAAACAAAAAATGTGCACTGCCCAATAGTTGGACGTATCATCTTTGCCTTTCCCATTTTCAGTATGTACTGTTCCCTGAGTCTCTTCTTTTGTCTCTCTGGACTAGACACCATCAGTAATTTAGTATCTCTTCAGATGGGGTGATAGCTGCTTTCCTTAGCGTGTTACTGACAAGAACAATAAGAAGAATACCTTTCCACTGTCACAACTGAATATAGGCTATAAATAAACATCCTGAGGTCTCTTTAAATCACTGGGGACCCCATGAGCAAACCAGACCTATTTCCCCACAACCTGAACCAGTTCTCAACTTTGTCATAATTGAAGGAAACACTATTAAATTATTGGAAAAAATCACACAGCCAACCTCTCCGAAATGAACAAAAAGTGAAAGAGATTTCCAAGAAAATGACTAATATCTCAAGATCTTAAAAATCTGATTACTCAAAGAACATCAAAAGGTACTAATTTTAACAAATCACTCAAAGTAGCAAAGCCTCTTTTAAATGAATTTATGTAAAGAAACAATCTATTGAAGACTAGTGTTGAAATGAATTGTTGAGTTAGTATTCATGAATATTCTTTGCATTTTTTGGATACCTATTAAAATAAATGTTCCCATCTGAAACAATATTTATTCATCCACTTATTCAGATATTTTGTTTCAGATACTCCTCTTTTTCTGCTTTTCTCAGTCATTTCAGTTTAAGTATATCATTATTCGACTGAATATCTGAACAGAATCGATCAGAAATAACTGGGTGGGAACACCCCCTGGAAGGAACAAATATCTGAACAAAGCACACACAAATACCTGTTTGTATCCACGTTGTCATGCCCCTGTTCTAAGTGGGCAAAACTGTCAGATTCTAGGTGCAGCCACATGAGATGCCTGATATGAGTGAGGCTGCATGAGATAGGGAGGGGAGGCTACTCCACAGTGGGTAGCCTACCCATGCCTGGGCATACGAGACATGCAATGCAGTGGCTTGTGTGGCCAGCAGCAACCAGATGTTCCCCACATCTCCGGGCAGGCTGAACAGCCATACCCATACAGGGTAAGGCTGCCAGGGTGGGGCAACCCATGTGGATGGGTCCCTTCTGCCCACTTCACAGCAAGCTATGAGGTGGGGCTGTGAGCAATGAGCACTGGTGACCATCGCACGCAGCCACGGCATGGCTGGGAGCAGGCTGTAGGGCCATCTGAGGAAGGGAGAAGGCAGAGCAGGGGACACACTTATGAAACTGGCGCTGTTGTCCTCCCCAGCAATGGCTGCAGCTCCGACAAGAGGAGGCCCATCTGGCTGCCCTAGAACCATCTATAGCCATCTCATCGCCCTTGCCTTGCTGTATGGCAGTGGCGATGATTGCCCGTCACAAGGCCGTGTGGGGACCTGGCCACCACTGCTTGTTAGTCACACCCAATGCCTTGGGCACCCTTACTCCACTAAAGGCAGCCTTACCACATGATGCAGTGCACCATATGGCTGGCAGCCACCAGATGTTTCCCCCCACTGTGGAGCAGGGTGGGTAGCTGGCTGCTACATGCAGTGTCCTCAGGAAAAGGCAGAGGATGCAGCACATAGCAGCCTTACCCAAAATGAGGTAAGACTGCCCAAGCTGTGGTAGCTCGTGTGTCCAGTCGCCATCTGCCCTGACGCATGGTAAGGTCCACTGTGAGGCTTTAAGAAGCCACCACTAGATCCAGTACCCTGCAGTCACATCACTGCCGGGGACAAGATAGTGGTCAGGCTAGGGTAGAAAGGTGGGGCACGGCAGGGCCTCCTGGCTTCCCCACAGGAGAGGGGTACTGTATGTCCTGCACCTCCTGCTGTCCCCACAGTGTGACAACTGTGCCACTACCCACCCACCAGGCTGCACGGGGATCAGGTCCTCTACAGCTGTTGTGACTACGCCCACTGTATTTGCCAAGGATATTTGGTCCAGTCATATTAAAAAGTCATTAGTTACCTATTTTTATTTTTAGTCCCATTTTGTAAAATCCTCAAAACACCAGTGATTTACAGAGTTTGACCTTTACAAATTCAATTTTATACCTAGGTCAGTGGTTTTAAACTCCTGTAACAAACTAGAGAGAAAAATAATATACAATGCATTGGAGTCTATGAACTTGGAACGTATCCATATTGATCATGCATGGTACATGAACCAAAAAATTAGTTGACTAGAAGCATTTGAATGGCCTTCAAGGATCAGCTGTATAATAGTCAGTAGAATAACAAAACTAAAAACTGTGTATTACATAAACTAGTTTGTCACCATGCCCAATGCTGCGACACCACCTACAGAAAGAACAAAAGCTTTTAAGAAACTGAATAGACAACAGATTCACATGTAGTGTTAGAACACTATGTACAGCAGAAACAAACATACTAAGTAAGCATTCTGTTGTTACTATGAAAATTTAGGCTGCACCCAAAATGTAGACAGAAATCATAATGTACAAGGTATAAATATATATTTATATTTATAAATAATAATGAATAATAAATAACAGACTCAAGCAGTTCAAGGTTTTGGTAATGATCTATAAGGCCCTTCATGGTCTTGGCCCCTCATACCTCAGGGACCGCCTCACCTTCCGTGCCTCAGAGCGGCTCCTTCGGTCTTCCGGGGGGTGCCTTCCTGGAGGTCCCCCGTGTTAAACGGGGGACCACGATGGAGAGGGCATTCTCGGTGGCCGGGCCGCCTCTTTGGAATTCTCTCCCGGAGGAAGATCGCCTGGCCCCAAGCCTCCTAACATTTCGGCAGGCTTGTAAAACCTGGCTGTTCGCCCAGGCCTTTTGGGAGGGTGGGATAGGGTTTTCATTTTCCCCGCCCTTATTATTATTATTATTTTTATCTCTGGATGTTTTAATTGTTGATGTTTTAAAGAAATAAATGTTTTTATGAATGTTAATTGTACGTCACCCCGGGATGCCATAGGCATATGGGGCGACTCATAAATGTAAGAAAATAAATAAAATAAATAAATAAAATAAATGTTGAATTTGTTGGTGATTAAAGATCCAAATCCTGCAATTTCCTTCAGGTTTTTGTAGGGGATTTTTTGCCTGTGTTCCATATAAAATTCAATGACTATTTTCTTCTCATCTTTATTTCGTACATTTTCCCACCATCCTGGATGTAGCTTGTCTTTCTGGCCAGCCACTCCAGCTAAGGAATAAGTAAATAAGTCAGTTCTTTAGAAAGCAACATTTCCTAACAAAACTATTGAAAGCAAGAACACTGAAAATGTAATTAACCTTTGTTTTCCCATATGACATAGGACTGGCTTGTAACATTACAATGTACCTCGAGTACATGATGGTGCAAGTAACTGCAAATAACTGTTCTGCCCTAGGAGAAGATAACCGGTAAATGAATCATTATGCAGGGCTTTGTTAATTGGAGACCCCACTCCCACTCATGAATATTGGGGGGTCGGTGCCCCAATACCCACCTGACTCTTAAATTTAGGGGAATTAGCTGAATTGGTTGGACTAGGGGTCCCCGCGTGTCTCCCGGATCAGTCTGAGGTCAGATGCACAGTACAGTCAGGTTATGTACCCTCCCCAAAAGAATAGTAAAAGGGAAAAGAGGGAGACAAAATGCTTAGTAAAAAGGAATAGTTATTTAAAAGGAATGGGAGGTATATTAAACACACACACACACAATTGGCTAACAGTTTCTGGTCTGGCTGGCGGTTTTCAGAGGGAAACACAAGCGGCGTCTGGGTAAATTAAAGTAATATGGAGAAGAGAGAGAGAAGACTAAAAGCAAAAGGAGGTTGAAGAAGGGAAACCAGGGCCAGTGGCTACCTTTCTTTGCCTGTTGCAGAGGGGACAGGCAACCCCACAATCCAGCAAAGTTTGGGGATGCAGGGGAGGGACAGACCAAAGTCTGGGAGACCCCTTAAGATCCAGACACGCATGGAGAGACCTGCATGTGTTTGCTTCCAAAGTTTTCTCAGTTTCAGAGGGGGAGCCAGGAGTGGTTATAAGTCTTGGGACAAAATATTTGGGATCAGCTTAAGTATACTACAATAGGTGAGATGGGAAGATGTGAGGGATTTCCTGGGTGGGTTTAGGTCTGAGAAAAGGAACATGCCCACAGGGGCGGGGGGGGACCCAAGAATGCCAATAGGTGTGATGGGAAAGAGGTGCCAGTGTATCTAGTTACACAAAAGGGAAGAGGCAAAGGGTAAACAAACTGGGGCCGCAGAGAAAAAGGACACATCGGGGCATAAACAGGAGGAGATTTCTAATCAGTCTGGGGACGGAGGAGAATCATGAGGAGAGTTTGGTGCTGGCGGACAATTTCCACTGATCAGGTGTGGGGGTGCTAAAACATTGGGTGCTTCTAATTGTCCATGCCTTTGGAGTCATTGCTAATCTAGATTCCATTCACCAGTGACTTCTTTAAATAGGAAGGAGGCCTTATTTCAACTGCCCCAATATTTACTCAGAGCCTCCTCCATCACCTTTTCCATGGACGGGCTGGTTTTTGCATGAAAGAACCTTTCCCTTAGGCTACCTTGTTGCTCAACCATGGCTTCACTCAGGCTTTTCTGATTTCCGATGACTCATGTCCCTCATGTCCTTTCCGACCATAGGGGGGGGCTGTCCTTTTTGGGGTGCATTCTGCACCTCTCACAACAGTTCCCCTACATGGCTACACCGTTAGCCATTGTCCTCACATTACCATTGGAAGTCCTCGCCATCGTCAAGGTGCTGCAGCCAAGCTGTGGTTCACTAGCCCTAACATGCAAAATACCAGTACAGTTTGGAAGATGATGATCAACATGATCGGGTGAAGCATTATGTTAAAAACACCAGTCGACCGGGAATCCCAGCCTAGCAAGGACTCCCACCAGGCATGCTGACCGGCGGATTTAATGTCTGCCATGATATTTGAGATAAGCTGATTCTTGTGCTGTACAGTTATAGAAGCAGCTTGTCCTGACTGCTGGGCCTTTTGCAGCTCTTGTAAGGAGGGATGGGAGAGAAGAGGTTTCAGAAAGGAAAACCTCATGCCCAATGAAACCGGGTAGACAGACTGATATAGGGAGTGAAACAGCTGCATATGTTGCACAATCCAGACCGGGGTTACATACTTAAACTCACAACCTACAATCACAGATACATTACAAAAACATCTATTGAGGAGGGGGATCATTGAGTGAATTTCTCTGCTATTAATGATTACATCGTCACATACAGTTCTAACACATACACAACCTTTACCAATGTATACTAAAGCTGATTCATTTTCTTTTCTAATATCAAAGGAACAAGCAGACTCATTACCAGGGAAGGGAGAAAAACAAAGGTCATTCATCTCTAAGTTATCATCTAAACACACAAATCCTAAATTATCTCTATATTCACACCCATGTGTATTTACAGTCTTAAAGCTACCCTCCCAGAGAAAGGTGCATCGGTTGGGATCCCTGGAATATAAAATCTTATTTTGGTCAATCTGCCACCCCAGCAAACAACTGGGAATGCTCTCAGAATTTCTGCAGCTGAGATCGTTATTATAAACAATTTCATCTGGTTTTGGGTAGAGTCATAACTCACATTCACAAGCTTCCACCAATCCTGAAGCTCGTTCTCTATTGTAGTCAATTTGGTTCAAATTAGATTTAATAACTCTAGGGGGATATGTCCCTCTTTCGCTTGCCAGATCATTCCCAGAGTTACACTTTGAGCAAAGTCCTGGGCTTGCATAGAGACCAATACAAATGAGATATTATTTTGCAAGGATTGTATTCCAGAGACTAAGAGCAAATCATCTTTTTCCAGAAACGACTCCCAGGTGGGCAAAATTCTACTGATCACTGCTTCCTCTTCTACTAGCTGCGTAAAAGATTCTGTGACTGGGGCATTAAGTTTCCCCATATCTCTGGTGGCATAAGAGACCTTGTTCATAAGTAACTCAGTGTTGGCAGCGTCTATGAATGAGGCTCCTGCTCCTATTGTTCCCAACCAATCCAACAATTCACGCCTAGCCTGAGTCCTGAGGTTCCAGTGTTGACACATGGACACCCATTTAGACCATCCTGTTTGACTAATTTAAGAAAAGGGGCACACCTTGGAACTGCCTGTGAAATGTTCATTCCGGCTAGATCCACCTGAACCTCCTTCAGAGAAATCTGAGGATTCAAAAGTATTGTCACTGGCTGGTCTACTTTGAGTACATGCGAGCCCATGACCGGGGGTGTTAATTTCTGAAGAGATGCCCCGAGCTGCTTGCAGGAGGGGCAGGATATAAATATATTAAATAAATAAAATTAAATAAATTATGGGGTGAATCTCTACAGTGTTTTGGGTCCCAATTACATATTCTAATTTATAAGCCCCTGCCAATACCTGCTCCTTCATGAAAGAAATGTGGCCATAAAAATTAAAGCAAATTACCAGTTTGTACCTGTCACAGTGAGTTCCCTCCAGTTGAATAATTCAATCAGGTGGACCTGGTTTGTGCAGCTCATTACCCTTTATCTACCACACCTGTGATTCCCATTTTTCAATTGTCTGAGAAGTCCTTTTCCCATCTGAAGAAGTCAGGGTGAACAAGAGTTCATCTCCAGTAGTTCAGGGGCTTTCAGTACCTGCAACCACCTTCATGTAGGGATATGCGAACAGATCGCGGTTTGGCTGGGTTCGGTCGTTCGGTTCGGTCCGGTTCGATCCGGTCGTTCGGTTTGGTTGCCGAGTTCGGGTTCGGTAGTTCGGTTTGGTGGAGTTCAGTTCAGTTTGGGCGTTTGGAAAAAGGTATCACTTGATCCCATGATCGCGTTGGAAATCAGAAATTTGAGTGCATGCGGAGCTGTGTGGTGAGAGAGTGTGTGTGTTGTGGCTGGTTGGGTGTTTGACGTGTTTTGGCTGTGTTTGTGTTGGACTGTGTGTTGATTTCAGTTTGACTGTTGGTTTGGCTGGTTGGAGAGTGTTGGTGGGTGAGTGTTGGTGTTGGTGAGTGAATGTTTAAAAAAAAAATGAAGAAGGTGACTAAACACCGGACCTGGGGGAAGGCTAAGGTGGTGGAGCCAGTGGTGGAGGAAGAGGTTCCTGCCACTGCTGCTGGACCTTCAGTGGTGGAGGAGGAGCAAGAGCCAGTGGGCACAGGAGGTGCTGCCACTGCTGCCAGGCTTTAAAACTCTTTTTTTACTTTGAGGACAAGAAGAATACTATCCGTTAGAGCGAGCTCACTGGTGTGCGGGTGGGTGCGTGGGTGGTGGACATCAGTCAGGCACAAACAGTGGGCATCAGCAGGTGGCAGGCGATGTCTGCCAGAGAGAGAGAGGGTACTGTAGTGTGTGGGGCTCTTCTAGCAGTCAGACACGAGCACCCCCACCCAAACATGTGCCAGGCTAGCAAGGGTCTCCACTCTCCAGTTGTCATCCCCATGCACCCCCAAACAAGGGCAGGATTTGCACATGCCATACAGCCAGGGTCTCTCCATTGCCATCCCTCCCCAGCACCCAAAGAAAGGCAGGATTTGCACGTGCCAGCCAGCCAGGGTCTCCCCATTGCCATCCCTCCCCTGCACACAAAGAAGGGCAGGATTTGCACATGCCAGACAGCCAGGGTCTCCCCATTTCCATCCCTCTCCAGTCCCCAAAGAAGGGCAGGATTTGCACATGCCAGACAGCCAGATTCACTGCCTGTGGTTGCCATCCCTAGCACCCCAAGGCAGCCACGATGGAGAACCGCCTGGTGGAACAGTACCAGGAGCTCGAACTTGAGAAAAAGCAGGTGGAGGAGTACTCCCAGTATGTCTCCACTGAGATGGAGATGCTGGAACTGTACCACCAGTCGCTCTCCAGGTGGCATGCAGTCGTGGCGGGGGTGGCATGCAGTTGTGGACTTTGCCTTGGCCCATGGGTACAAAATGCCAGAGCACAGGGTGCCCACCCCTCAGTCCTGTCCTGTGCCCCGACTTTTGCCTTTTCCCCAATTTCCGGGGGACAGGTCCGACAAAGACTAGACCCCCCAGGTTAAAAGTTAAGTTTCCTTTCTTTTTATATATGTTTGGTTTGGGTTTTATACTGTTGTTGAATGTTCATTGTTGTTTATAAGATTTTATTAAAAGTTATATTTGTTTTGTTGTTATGAACTTTGTTTGAACAGACCAATGTTTTATCCCTATGTGCTGAAGTTCTGGCAGGTGGCAGAATCTCATTGTATATACAGCTTGTCTGTGTCAGATCCCTACCTGAAAACAGCAGCAGATGTAACGTTAGCGTATTAGCCCCAATATGTGCCAGCAGCAGGGTCTCAACTTGCAGACAGACCCCCAGGAGGGGCAGGGCTTGTGTCTGTGTGAGTGTGCCAGAGAGAAAGAGAGACCAGCTCTTTTGGCAGTGGGAATCCACAGGTGGGTGCAGAGGAGTAGGTTGGGAGGGCAGGCTTGCAGGTGAGTGACGGTGGCCACTGGCCAGTCTGGCGCGAGCAGCAGCAGCACCCAGAATGGAATGACAGCCCCCCCCCCATGACTGGAATGATGGTCCCAGAATCTTGTTGATGGTTCCTGGGATGGGCAGGCATGACTGCTTCATGTACAGTGGAATGACAGCCTATGGGAGCTGAATGATGTCCCTAGAAGTAGTGCATGGTTGGGCACACTTCATTCAATCGTGCAATAAGTAGGTATAGAAATGCACACAGGCAGGCACATAATACGTTCCATATTTTTTTATATTCCCTCTCATTCTGGTATGCTTTTGCTGCTGCTGGATGTGGGCATCAGGCACAGATACGAGTTCTTCCTGGTTCTGGCAGGTGGCAGCTTGAGCTGGCCTCCCCTCCACCCCATCACTCTCATTATAGTGGGGAGCCTCTCTCTCTCTCCCTCTCTCTGGCCATATAGTGCAGGTGACAGCATGGGTGGAATGGTGTCTGTCTCTCCTTCTAGCAGTGGGGAGACTTTCTCTCTTATTTCTCTCTCTCTCTCTTGGCAGCAACCTGGGAGGACAGACAGGCATCTTGGCATGAGAGGCAGGAAGGCGGGCTGAGGCAGGCTTTGAGCTTGGCGGCAACCTGGGGTACAGAACCCTTGCCACAGACAGCTTATAGGCCTGGGGACCATTGGCAGCAGCAGCAGCAAACATTGGTTGTCAGGGTACAGAACCCTTGGCAAAGACAGCATATAGGCCTGGGGGCCATTGGCACTAGCATCACGAGACATTGGTTGCCAGGAACCCTTGGCACAGACAGCATATAGGCCGGGGCCATTGGCAGCAGCAGACAGTGGATTGCCAGGTACAGAGCCCTTGGTACAGACAGCATATAGGCCTGGGAGCCATTGGCACTAGCAGCAGCAGACAGTGGGTTGCCAGGGTACAGAATGCCAGGGACATTGGTAGCCCTGTAGGAACATTGAAAGCAGCAGCAACTGCTCCAGAACCAGTAGCACTAGAGACAGACACAGCCTCAAGTCCTGCAGGCCTTCCAGTGCTCTGCATCTGCATGGCAGTGGAGGAGGGCACTTCCGGGAGGTGCCGCTGAGCCGCTGAAGCCTGTTGCCCTAAAGAAGGCCTGATGAGTTTTGGGTGAGGTGATGTACTCGGTCTACCACTGCTGCCTGCTGCCGCTCCCCTGGCATGGCCCCTTCCACCTCTGGCATGTACCCCATTGCCTCCCCTACGGGCAGCAGACCAGCCTCTCCTACTTCCCTTCTCCATTTCTCCCTCCAAAATAATGTTTTTATAATTTGTTGGGTTTTTTGTGTTTTTTTTCATTTAAATTTTTTATCTAATATTATATATATATATATATATACACTAAATCTAACTGCTATTAACTATTCTAAAACCTATTGAACTAAATGGAATATCCTAATAATGAACTACAAAGGCCTTGTCCTACAAAAACACTGTATCTCTATCTATCTCTATAACGAAGCTAACTACTCTATCTATCTATCTATCTATCTATCTATCTATCTATCTATCTATCTATCTATC
>QEPC01005651.1:527680-563446 GCA_003113815.1 Sphenodon punctatus | reverse complement strand
TCTATCTATCTATCTATCTATCTATCTATCTATCTATCTATCTATCTATCTATCTATCCAATATTACACAGGGGAAACACAAAGAACACAGGGAGGGGTACAAAACTGAAATGAAAATCAATCTAATAATAATCCTACTCTAAATAAATCCAAAACTTAAAATACGGGAAGGGAATAATCAGGGATGGAATAAGATGGATAGGGAAAGGATTCAATGGAGGGGGTAGAGAGGAAGGAAGATTGAACACAGGGAACACAGGCAGTGGGTCACCAACTGGCTGTGGTCACGTTTCTCCCGCCCGAACCACCCGAACGCGATCTGAACTGACCGAACTGTTCTGTCGTTTTGGAGTTCAGAACCGAATCAGATTCGGTTCGGTAGGTTCTGGTTCCGTAGTCCGAACAGGCCGAGTTTGGGCTGAACTCCGAACTTCCGAACCGTGTTTGCCCATCCCTATCATCATGTGGAGAGGAGTGTCAATTGTTCAGGTAGCTACAGAGACTTTTACAGCGTCACAAGTTCCCAAGTCCTTGTCCTTGAGAATGCTGGGGTCAACGGCTCCAGCAGAAGACTTGCACCACACCCGGAGGCTGGAGTCCTTCCCTTTGGGTTCAGTGTTCAATGGAAGGGAGTAAGATAGTTTGGTCCTTTCTCTGGAGTCTCGGCATGGGCAGTTGGCTGTAGTTTCCCAAGTGCATTCAGTCTTGTTGTTTAGGACATGGAAGATGTAGGCAGAGGTGAAGGTCCAGGACTGGTTCCAGTGCGCATACAGGTTGGGCATCCGACAAACGAACTTGGTTCCTGGCTGTGCTCTCCACAACACATGCAGGGATCATGGGGCTTCAGCTCGGTTCCTTCTCTGATGTGGATCCCGGAATCACGCTCGCCACTCCAATCGCCCACCCCAGCAGCAAGGCCACTTGCATCTTGGCTTCCTGAGGGGACACACACACACACAAAAATTCCAGGGGGTGGGTCTCACCTTGAGGTGACATTTCCTTAGAAACTAGGAGGATGAGCAGAAATGGAAAAGGGAGTTCCTTCTCCCCCCATTGCTTTCTATTAGACCATTCCAATGAGGGCCCAAGGTGGCTCTCTTACTGAGGGGGTAAGGGAGAGCTAGCCGAATCTAGGGATTGAGTCTCCTGGCTTTCTTGTTGCTGGTTCTCAGAGGGGGGTGGGGGTCTTAGTTCAAAGATCCAATTTACCTTAAGGGTAAGGGTCACCAGAGCAGTCAAACAATGTCCTGCTTACCCTTGGGTAAGCTTCCTTTGCTATTCTACGTCACTCCCCCTCTGACATTCCAAGGACAGATCTATTCAAGGATGCTAGAGTCCTGCATATGCTCTCAGGTGAATTACCCCAGGAAAATTTGTCTTCCTTCAGTGAAAAAGCCATTAGAGTATCAATTCCTTCCTTTTTTGCTTTGGGGAAAGAATTACTTCACCTCAAAGGATCCAAATTTAGATTTTTCAATAAAAGAAAATATACAGTGCATTTGGTATGGGCAAACAGAATGCCGTTTGGATGTTCGGACATTTGGTCGTTCGGTTCGAAACCCGAGTTTGGGTTTGGCTGTTCAGTTTGGCGGAGTTCTGTTCAGCCAAACTCAGCCGAACATTCAAAAAAGTGCTATCGGTACCGAAACCAAAGTTTTTTTCGTTATTGATATTTTTGGCCCTGAAACCACCCCATGTGTCCACCCCTGGTGCCAGGAAGTCTGCTCCTCAGCTGCCTCCCCCTTCCAGTCACCTTTTTCCCACCCAAAGTCACTGTTATGATATGGTTTGAACCCCTAAGATGTTAATCTCCTTGCTGCAATGTGACTGAGATCAGAAATGCTTCTTTGACACAAATGTGCTAAAACATATATTGGATGTTATTGTGAATAACTCTGTGTTAAATTGTAACTAAACCAGAAGTGCCCTCTGACACAAATGTGCCAGAGTATACATTGAAGTTATGGTAAATAACTCGGTGTTAAAATGTAACCAAGAATATACACTGGATTTATAACACGTTGAATGTAACCATTAAATTTGCTTAAAACTATGTAGAATGTTAGAAATTAGGCAAGACACTGCATAGTACATGTGGTAATGCATTTGATTCAAAAGAACAGAGAGTGTCAGAAGAAGATAGTCAAAATTGGTCAGAGAAAGAACAAATGATGCTGGAGAAGTGAGCAGGAGGTCTCTTGTTCCCAAACAAACTATGTTGGTAATTCACAGGAACTGATAACAGAAGTTGAGCTGAACAAGCAAGAGTGTGGTCTTATCAGACAAATAGATGACTCTCAGAAGGATGTGCGGACTAATCCAGGGTCAGGGAGCCATGATCCCCACCTTCGGAGGGAGGCGGGGGCCTGACTCAACTGGTCAGGACAAGCCTGATATCATGACTGAGCAAGAAGGTACCCCGGATTTGGGGCAACCAATGGGAGCACTCCACAAGCTTAGTACTGACAACCCCACACTCTGGATAATCATAAGACAGCCACAGCATATAAGGCTTGACTCTGGATTAGTTCCTTGCCTTCCATGGTAATCAGCACAAGCTCTTATCAGAGCACTGCTGAGGTCGGTGGTTGTGCCCATTTTGGGGATTCCTCTATCTAGGGAATCCTCCAACTGCATCGTTTGGGCTCCCTGACTGCTTTCCTCTGGAACCAGGACCGTTTGCCTCTACTCACGTAAGAATATGTGCCTTGTATGTATTTTTAAGTAGTTCAGAGCAAGATGAAAGCAGAATGTTAGATGCAAGTGTTTCTTTGGTAAATTGATATGCTAATTGTTCTGATATCATTGAAAAAATGTCTATTTGATTGAATAAAAGACTCATTACTAGGGCTGTAGCGGAATATCGCAGCGGTAGCTATTTCCGGCGGAAACAGTGTTTCCGCAATTAGTGGAATGGCATGGCAGAGGCTTTCATTCCGCGGTTTCATTCCGCGGTTCCGCGGTTCCGCTTATTTAATTCCGCAACTTAGTGGAATCGTGGAAACATGACATTTTCGCTATTTCCGCAATTCCGCCAGCGCCAAAAAATCGCGGAATAGTGGTTTTCCGCGATTTCCGCGATTTTTCCGCGATTTTTCCGCGATTCCGCGATTTGCAGAATTCCGGCGGAATTAGCAGAATATCCGCAGAAATGTCGCGGTGTGGCGGGGGCAATTCCGAAATAGCGGAACGGAATCGCGGCGCGGTAAAAGCTGCTGCCGCATCAGCCCTAGTCATTAGTGTAACAGAAGAGGAGCAATTCCCTAACCCTCTCAAACTGAAGTATTTCCACTAAGATCCCGAGAATTGAAAGGGACCTGCTCTCTCTCTCTCTCTCTCTCTCTCTCTCTCTCTCTCTCTCTCTTTTGCAGAACTGTACAAGCAGTTGTCTCTTCTGAACAGAGATATACTGGTTAGGATACAGGCAGTTGTCTCTCCTGGACAGAGATATACTGGTTAGGATACAGGCAGTTGTCTCTCCTGGACAGAGATATACTGGTTAGGATACAGGCAGTTGTCTCTCCTGGACAGAGATATACTGGTTAGGATACAGGCAGTTGTCTCTCCTGGACAGAGATATACTGGTTAGTATACAGGCAGTTGTCTCTCTTGGATAGAGACAAACTGGTTAGGATACACAGGAGCTGAACCCCTCTTGGGCAGGGAACAGCAGAATTTCTCTCGGAACCACCCAAAGTGGAGAGGAGCAGTTAAAAAACCCCTTTCTAATTCAAAACATCACGTTTTTCCCACCCCTGAACTCAACTGAACTTTTCCAAACTGTTCGGAAGTTCGAGCGTTCGGTTCGGAAGTTCAGTTCGGTCATCCAAACAGGCCGAGTTCGGGCCAAACTCCGAACTTCCGAACCGCGTTCGGCCATCCCTCCAGTGCATTCAAGTCTATGATCCTAGACCACATACATGTGAATCATGTGTGGTTCATGAAACCAAAACATTGTTAGTTGATTAGCAGCATTTAAGTGGCTTTGAGGATTATATGTCTAACAGCCAGTACACTATTATCAACCAGCTTCAATACTGGCCAAAGAATTTCAAAATCAGAAATTTTGATAGGATACAATGGACATGTTTATCACATAATATTTTTCCTGTTTGGGATGAACTATAATTGAAAGAATAATGTACACTAATGATGTTTCTAAAGAATACTGTATACTTTGACCTGCTGACTATAGTCAGCGGGTCAAACTCAGCCATTTAATAGTTTCATGCACCTTCCATTAACACTAACACATCACCAGTTTATACCTTTTATAAATAATAAATGAAAAATAATATATTATGAACAATAATAATTAATAAGTAATAAAGTATGAGCTAGAAACCTAAGGACGGAACTTTACTTATCGTTTGCACAGGCTGGTAAAGTATTAAGCAAGAAAACTCACAGCATCCATCACAAAGTAAGTGAGGGCAGATTTGCCCCTTTCACTGGGTGCTATTAGACAAGACGCTACCCTACATGGCCATGCAGGAGCCACAGAGCCCACCACCTGTCTGAAGGTGAAGCGGCCAGATGTGCACTCCCGTGAGCACCACAGAGCACCCACTAATGGAAATCCAGAGTGCTCCATGGGGGGCAATCAAAATAGCTCCATGGCAACAGGCTACCATGGAGCCCTAGTGTCCAGCTACACTAGCAGACCGGTCCTCCGCTCATAGGCACTGTGTTTGGGGGAACATGGCCTTTACAATTCACAGGAACTGTCCAGGAGAATTCAGGAACCCAAGTTCCCCAGCACTCATGCTGGGACATGTCAATTGCAAAGTACAGTCTAGTACACTTCCCCCTACCCCATAGTCAATGGCAGGGGGAGTGTGTGGTGGCTGCCTAATTGACTGGGGTAGCCATGCTGGGAGCCACCCATTTGAATCCCTCTCCATGCACTCCAGTTGAGTGGGTACTCTGTGGCAGTGCCATGAACTTCCTGCCCCCTCATCACTTTGGTCATTTAAAAACACCCACTGTCCCAAAGCCCTGATCTTTCATCACGAGGCCATCAAAGGCCACCAAAGGCCCAAGTTAAATCAAATGTCATCACACCCACTCTCCAACACAGATGCACGTGCACACTCTTGTGATTCTCATTTGATTTCGCAGGACACACTCTCCCTTCCAGAGCTAAAGCCACTTGCAGTTTTCAGCACCAAGGCTGGATCCAGAACCACAATCTCAGTCACCACAAGAGGGGGGCCATTTTGAGTCACTGATACTTGAATTTGCACAACAGCTGTGTAATAGGGGCAGAAGCTCTGTCCATTCCCCTACCTTCCCAGAAAATTCAATTGTTGGCAGGGAGCAGGGTGGTCCGAGGCGGAAGTCCCTTTCCTTCAGTTCAGACCCCGATTCCCTCTGAAGCAGTGGTCATTTTGCTGAGGCTGTGGGAATCTTAGAGGGCTAAGCCTAAGGGTAGAAGTGCCCCTCCTACTGCATCCCAAACTTGGTACAGGGAGTGGAGGTGTCACTGTGTTTTTAAATCCATGCCTCACTAGAACTAGGGACAATACTGTTAAGTTTAGTGAATCATAGCAGGTGTGATAAACCCTGAGCAGTATTTTTGAAAGTGTCACATTTTATCAATGGTTTGTCACACAGGCAGTCACTGCTGGCTTCCACGATGCACAGTGTTGGTTCAGTCACCTGATCGGTTTTGCAGCACCCCCACCCCCAAAAGAGCATTATTATATTTATTAAAATACACCTTAAAGGAGTTTCTAAAACAGACACTGATTTTTTGATATTGGCACCAAGTTCATTGTATTCATATTACAGTTTTCTATAAATAGAATATATTAATGTTGATTGCTTTAAGTTGTGGAGCTGACCCAGTACAAGTGCGTGGCCAGTCATGTCAATCAATGCCCTGTGGACTGGACACTGACTGTATTGCTATTTAATGTGACATTTTTCCATGATATAATGAAATGCTCCTCAGCGTGTGAGACTTAAGTCTCCGAGGAACTGCAGACTGTCAGTGGTTCACAGCCACATGCTGCTAAATGTGAGAGGGCAAGTGAAATAATCTTAATATGAGAAAGAGGGTTGTAGTATTGAAAAGACTGGCTTAGTTTTAAGAACTTTTAGAGTAAGGAAAACATCTTTATACACATTTGGAACATATCTGGCACATAGCAGGCAGTTCTAGAATAACAATAATAATACTATCAAATTGTCTACCATCATTTGAAAATAAGGGCACATTCACACCTGCTGTTCCTGCAGATTTTGGCTCCAGGAATGAATCTGGAAGCCAAAATGTGCACATGGTTTGTCCAGTGCAAAAGTCCCCCCACCCCTTCACGGCTTTGCCGGCAATCACCTGGAAGAGTACAGAGCTGGATTTCCAGGTGATTGCTGACAAAGCCTTGTGGGGGTGCTATCACACCAGACAAACCTTGCATGTGTTTTGGCTTCCGGATTCATTCCTGGAGCCAAAATCTGCATAGAAGGGCATGTGTATATGGTCTAAGACTCGGTACTTAACTTTACAGAGGAGCATTTTCAGAATCCAAGGACAGATTCATGATTCAGCCTCTGCTGGTGGAGTAGGCTGGCTTCCATTTTAGGTGAGGTAAAATGCCAATGACCAAGGTACTGATGCTCAAAGTACTTCCACTGGTTGATCCCCATTAACCTTGGCTCTGTTGACAAAAATTACAACTTCATTGGGGCTCTGCTGGAGCTTGTGCTTTGAGGCAGTACTGGCTTTAGGAGTGGGCACAATAGGTGGTAGCCTAGGCAGCAAATTTAAGAGGGCAGAAAAATAAACCAGGAGCAGTCCTTCACCCAACTATATGCAACCCCACCCCACCCCCCCAGCTTGAGTGCCCCTGGTTCATTTTGCTGCCTTCTTAAATTCACCATTAAGGGTCTTCACTGTGGGGGAAGTTCCATTGTTTCTCCACTGGAGAGCTGATTAGTGAGAATCCAAGAGTGATCCTTCCAGGCTACCAGCCTGAGAGGTGGGGAGGCAAGTGGGAGGGGGAGTGAAGTGTACATATCTGGTTCTGTTTGAGGACTGGAGCACAGATGTTCAGAAGTGGACTCAATTTTTGAATGCTCAGCTTCAGAAACATAGAATTTTCTTTACAAAGTTACTGAGCCCTGGCAACTCCAACTAAATAATAATAATAATAATAATAATAATAATTAATAAAACATATGTGGATTAGAGAGCAAAATCAAAACAGTTATACCTTTTCTTCCCTATTTTACTCTTTAGTCCAGTCAACTATTTGGATGGGCTCTCAGATCTTCCTTGTGTGCTCAATCTGCTCTTTAACATTTTTTGTTGTCACAATTTTTTCTATCCTGCCATTTCTTAGTACATCTTTCTATCTTAATTTCTGCCTTCCCCTGCTTCTTCACACCTCACCCTGTATAGCCATAATGTTTCTATGGGTAATTTCAGACGTGACGAGGTCACAGTCAATCATCCTGAATCACAGTGGATTCAGGGTAGTGGCTGTGATCCTGGTATTCACTTACAAAATCCTTCACAACCTGGCTCCCCCTTACCTCTCAGTCCTAATCTCCTTACACACTCCTGCATGAGCTCTCTGCTCCTCCTCTGTCCCTTCCCTCGCTCTGCCTCATATCTCCTGCTCCCCTAACCACCGTCGTTCCTTCTCCCTTGCAGCCCCCCATGCCTGAAACTCTCTCCCTCCCTCCCCACATCTGCCTTGCCCCCTCTCTCCGCACCTTCAAATCCCTCCTCAAAACCCACCTCTTCCTCGCCGCCTTTCCCACCACCTGTTAGAACTTTCCTCTCAATATTTACTGTCTGCCCTCCCCACAGGCTCCTGCCTTACTGCAACCAAGTCAAGCACGTGCACCTGAGACTTCGCATCTGCTTGAATGTTATTTATCCCTTGTCTCTCTTTGTGTCCCCTCTCCTTGTCTCCCCCCTCCATGTCTATTAGATTGTATGCTGTAGGCAGGGACCGCGTCTATCTTATTGTTCTGTAAAGTGCCAGGTACATAGCTGGCGCTATACAAATGCTAATAATAATAATAATAATAATAATAATAATAATAATAATAATAATAATAATAATATAAATAATTAGTTCACCACATTGAATTCCTGGCAGGGCTCAAAGCTAACCACAGTTCTGAGGAAGGTACTGGCCTCAACTCCAGAAGCGTGCTTAGTTTGGCTACAATCCAGGGCAGGGCTGGGAATGGCCACGGGTAATGACTGTTACCCAGCCTCCTCCCAGAAACAGGCCTCAACCATGGGATGGGATTGAGTGCAGCATGGGCAGGCAGCCAAGGGAGCACGGGGGGGCGCGAGTGGCTGCACGTCATGCCACTCAGCCCCGCCCCCTCCGAGATTCCCCACAGTGATGAGGCCAGCACGTCTGATGAACGGCTGGTCTGATCACGGACCGTGATCCAATATGGATCCCAGTCCAGGGTTCAGAGTGGCAGGCCGAAAGGCCCATCATGTTTGAAATTATCCTGTTTCCTCCTCCTGATCTAAGCAAGTCTCCCAGCCATTTCAGTCTTGTCTCTGTGGCTTTTGGGGGGGCCGATTCCATGTCCCACATGCACCATGCACAATCCCCATGCATGTCCATTGCAAGTGCATTGTGCAGCATGGAACCGGTGTGGGACACATTCAGATCCTGCACGGAGGGAGTTTGGGATTGTTGCCACTGTGTTATTTCTCATTCCTAATGTCGCAATTCCTTTGCCCCTCTTTCAGTGATATGCCTGGTACCAACACAATAATATCATTGTCTTACTGTGATACAATAATATCATTGTCTTTCATTGCAGATGAAAAGGAGATTCATTCCAGGCTGTGGCCCTAGGTTTGGCTGGCCCGCCTTGGCGGTAGCACTCCGGGATGTTCCAGAGCACCACCAGTGGGGCTTCCACAGAGCGGGATCAGCCTGCTCTGCTTCTATATCTTATCTATATACTATTTTGAAACACCATACTATATTTGAGTTTGGTACTTTGGAATTGCAGTAGATTTCTGGCTAGTTAATATGGCTATTTTTCATACTGTCACTAGGGTCTAATTATTCAAAACAGTGCTCCTAAAATTGCCATCTATCCCTTCATCATGTTACAGTCAATCAGTACCAAGAGGAAAAAGTAGCTATCATTCTTTTATGTAACTAATTAGTGTTTTTGGGATAATTAAGATTTTAATTAAAGACATTCCCAGGTGCCGCATTGCTGCCTTGCTGCTTCTCTAAGCAAAGTATCCAATAACTGCAAAGTAGAAGAATGATTTGTGGGGAAGGAAACTTCAAAGGGTATAATCTGGCACTGAGACCCAGTTCAGACCTTTTTGATTAGAATTAGCACAGACCATGTTACATTTCCATGCAACGATTTTTCAGTGGAAACATTTCCAAATTTGCCTATCGAATCTACAACCATTTGTTAAATTAATTATCAGGACTTGTACACTCATTCAAAATGATTATTAAATGCTTCATCATACAAACTTTTAAAAGGACTTTCTACACTAGACAGTCTGATACATATTTCCACCAATATACATTTGTGTATATATAGTATACACCCTGCATGTTGTTTTCATAGGTGATAGCTAGTTTTGCATGTGGGTGTATTAACGTCAAAGCTTAATATCAATAAGATATTAAATTCTAGTGATGAATATTTGACTGTATGGAAGGGGTGTGCAATTTGTACCGTTTCTAATAGTTGTGAAAATGAATGGAGGCCCATTTGGTTTTGTAACTAAGGATAAAAAAAAATGAATGAATAAGCAATCAATTTGTTGTTTGCTTTCATTTGTTTCCATTTAAAAATAAAAAACAATTAAAAAAAACACCAATGCACGTGCAAGATGGTCACTGGAGCCATTCTGTGCATGTGCCCTCTATTCCAAAATGGTGCCAGAAGCATCACTGCCATTTTGGAAAAGGGCAGCTGGTTTGACTGACTACCCTTCTCCAAAATGGCAACAACACTGCTGATGCCATTTTGAAAAAGGGTGCACATGCGCAGAATGGCCCTAATGGCCATTTTAATTTAAAATTATTTTTTTTAAAAAGTCACTGTGCAGGCACAAAATGACTGCAGGACCATTCACGCATGCACACCTTTCCCCAAAATAGTGCCTTCACCACCATTTTGGGAAAGGGCAGTTAGTCTGCACATGCATCGTGGACATTTTGCATACGCAAATGATTTTTTAAAAACAAATATTTAATAAAATGAAAAACAAAACAAAAAAACAAATGGGTATCCCAGGAACCACCACCACCTCCCCAAACAAATCATTTTTGTCAAATGAAAATGTAAGGGTGACCTTTTGCACAAGGGAACAAAAGCAGCACAAAGAACAAACCAAAACAGACGTGGGAGAAGCCTGACCTCCAGAGCTACTCCAGGGGTGCACCCTTGCATCCAACTACTTCCAGACCCATTTGGGTTCACTTTTAATCGACCCAGAAGATTCCCCTGGCCATGGTCTGTCTTCAAAGCACCCCTCCCCCCCACACCATAGAGTTGCAGGTGATTTACCGATGCGCTATTCTGATTCCCACAACTCTGTGGTGTTTCCAGAGCAATGACTGGCCGGGAATGGAGCTACAGCATGGGTCCGGGAAGCAGATGAAAAGGAGATCCACTCCAGGCTGCTGCCCTAGGTTTGGCTGGCCCGCCTTGGTGGTAGCACTCCGGGATGTTCCAGAGCACCATCAGTGGGGCTTCCACAGAGTGGGATGAGTCTGCTCTGATTCTATATCTGGTGGGTCAATTTCAGACAGAATGGCCAGCCCAGGGATGAAGTGGGCTGGCACAGCCACCGCAAGAACTGTAGAGGTGTGCATGTCATTTTTTATTATAATGACAATAACAAAAATTGTCATTTTCAATATTTTTATTTCAATAACTAAATAGACAAATAATAATAATGAAAATAGAAATGAAAATGAAATTTTGTTTTTGAAATAAAGGGAAAAAACAGAAAAACTTATTTCTGGCTATAAACATTATGTTTCTTATCCAATTCTAATGAAACATGGGAAGGTTGTACCCCAATTGGAGGGTGCTATATGTACTAAGTTTTGACATGATTGGATAAGAGAAACCAATTTTAGAAGCAATTGAATATTGTGATTTTAAGAAAAGCTCCATAAACATTCATGGCTAGAGCCTTTTAACTTCCATTCAGTTTTCATGAAATCTGTGAATATTATGTACCTCCACAAGCTTAACACTTCTTTCAATTGTCAGAAATATTTTATAAGAACTGGTGAGGTTGCAGCTCGTCTGCATATGCTCCCAGCATCCTCGGCTGTCATCGCTCGAGGACACCACGACTCTCCTGGGGCTTGGCCTTCCTGCCGCCCCAAGCTCCACCGACCAGCGGGCCGAAAAGCGCGCGCCTAAAGGCGCGCGCCTTACAGGTACTTTTCTCCATTTCTTTTCTACTGTACTTCCCCCTCCTATCTTACTCACTAACATGTCTGCCCTATTTTCTCGCCTTTTCTTTCCCTCCTCTCCTTCTCCTCTTCCTGTCCATCTTTTTCTTCCTCTACTTTTCTCCTCCCAGCTTCTTCCTCCCCCCAACCGATCACCACTCTCTAACCTCCCCCATACATCCTTTGCTCCCTTGGCTACTTTCTCTCATTGCTCCCCTTCCACTCCTGTCTCTAGCCTTCCTCGATGCTCCCCTTCTCCCAATCTTATCCCTATTCCTCCTGTCTCTAGCCTACCACGACGCTCCCCTTCTCCCAATCTTATCCCTATTCCTTGCCTCCCCCCTCATCAACTACCATTTTTCTGCTCCCTCTGGAACTGTCGCTCATCTATCAGTAAAGCTCCCTATATCCATGATCTTTTCCTCTCTCGCTCCCTCCAGCTCCTTGCCCTTACTGAAACTTGGATCACTCCCTCGGACTCTGTCACGCCTGCTACCCTCTCCTGTGGGGGTCTCTCCTTCTCTCACCAACCCCGCCCTGAAGGACGGGGTGGTGGGGTGGGCCTCCTTCTTGCTAAATCCTGTCAGTTCCAACCAATTTCTCCTCCCCCCTCTCTCTCCTTCCATACCTTTGAGGCTCACTCCGTGCGCCTCTACTCCCCCCTCCATCTACGTGTTGCTGTCATCTACCGTCCCCCTGGTCCTCTCTCTTCCTTTCTTTCTGACTTTGAGTCCTGGCTCACTTTCTTCCTCTCTGTTGATATCCCCACTCTCATCCTTGGTGACTTCAACATTCATGTTGATGACCCATCTCAGCCCTCAGTCTCTCGCTTCCTCTCCCTAGCCTCCTCCTTCAACCTCCACCTTTGGACCAACTCCCCCACCCATACTAATGGCCATTCTCTTGATCTTGTCCTCTCTAGAAACTGCTCTGTCGCTGATCTCTCCTTCGATCCTCATCCTATATCAGACCACTTCCTTGCCTCTTTCAACATTTCCCACTGTCCCCCCTCCTCTTCCCCTTCTCTACGCCCCTTCCGTGACCTTCAAGCTATTGATCCCCTGGACTTTGCCTCCTCTCTCTCTCCCCTTCTTCCTACAGTCTTCTCTTCCTCCTCCCCTGACTCCGCTGTCTCTGCTCTCAACGCCTCTCTCTCCTCCACACTTGACTCCCATGCCCCTCTCTCTTCCCGCCCTGCCTTCTCCCACAACCCCCGTCCTTGGCTCACCCCTAGTATCCGCCACCTCCGTTCTTGCACTCGTGCTGCTGAACGACTCTGGCGCAAATCCCATTCTCACGCTGACTTCCTTCACTTCAAATTCTGTCTCTCCACCCTTACTTCTGCTATCTCCCTTGCTAGACAACACTACTATGCCTCCCGCATTGAGTCCTGTTCTCGGGACCCTCGCCGCCTGTTCTCTACCTTTGACTCCCTCCTCAAGCCTCCCTGTCCTCCCCCTCCTTCTTCCCTTTCTGCTCAGGATCTTGCCTCCTTCTTCACCTCCAAGATAGACAAGATCCGCCTCGACATCGCTTCCCACTCCTCTCTTCCCACTCCCACCCCTCTCCCTCCTCCCCCTCCTTCTCTCATGTCCTCCTTCTCCCCTGCCTCCCTTAAGGAAATCTCCTCTCTGCTCTCCTCCTCCAACCCTTCCACTTGCCCCCTTGATCCCATTCCTTCCCGCCTCCTCACCTCCATTACTCCCACTGTCGCCCCTTCCTTCCTGCACATCATCAACCTCTCCCTCTCTACTGGCTCTTTCCCTTCTGCCTTCAAACATGCCACAGTCTCTCCTATTCTCAAAAAGTCCACTCTTGACCCCTCTGACCCTTCTAGCTATCGTCCTGTCTCACTCCTTCCTTTTGCTTCCAAGCTGCTTGAACGTGTTGTCTACTCCCGCTGCCTTGACTTCCTATCCTCCAACTCCTCCCTTGACCCCCTCCAATCTGGCTTCCGCCCCCTTCATTCTACTGAAACTGCTCTCGCTAAGATCACCAACGATCTTCTGGTGGCTAAATCTAAACGTCTCTATTCCATTCTTGTCCTCCTTGATCTCTCTGCTGCCTTCGATACTGTTGACCACTCACTCTTGCTGGATTCCCTTCACTCCCTTGGCTTTTGTGGCTCTGTCCATAACTGGTTCTCCTCCTACCTCTCTGACCGCTCCTTTAATGTGTCTCTCTCCAACTCCACCTCCTCCTCCTTCCCCCTCTCAGTTGGTGTTCCTCAAGGCTCTGTTCTTGGCCCTCTCCTCTTCTCGATCTATACCTCATCCTTAGGCAAACTCATTGCCTCCCATGGCTTCCAATACCACCTCTATGCTGATGACACTCAACTCTATCTCTCTACTCCCTCTCTCTCTCCCTCTGTTCAAGCTCGTCTCATCAACTGTCTCTCTGACATCTCTACCTGGATGTCTCAACGTCAACTCAAACTCAACATGGCTAAAACTGAACTCCTTATCTTCCCCCCTCATCCTTCCTCTCCTTCCTCACTGTCAATAACTATTGATGGAGTCACCATCCTGCCTGTCCCCCAAGCCCGTAGCCTAGGCTTCATCTTTGACTCAGCCCTTTCTTTTAAACCCTACATTGACTCTGTTGCTAAATCCTGTCGCTTCTCCCTCCATAACATTGCTAAGATTCGCCCTTTTCTCTCTGTCTCGTCTGCCAAAACTCTTGTTCATGCTCTGGTCATCTCTCGCCTCGATTACTGTAACCTCCTTCTCACTGGCCTTCCCCGGTCTCACCTTTCTCCCCTCATCTCTGTCCAAAACTCTGCTGCCAGGGTCATCTACCTCGCCAGTCGCTTCGACCATGTGCAGCCCCTCCTCTCTTCGCTTCACTGGCTTCCCCTTCCTGAACGAATCCTGCACAAGCTCCTAGTCTTCACCTATAAAGCTCTTCACAACCTTGCTCCCCCCTACCTCTCTGCACTTATCGCCCTCCATACTCCAGCCCGTGCACTTCGCTCCTCCTCTGTCCCTTCTCTCACCCTTCCACGCCTTCCCTGCTCCCCTAAGCGCCTTCGTCCCTTCTCACTTGCTGCCCCCCATGCCTGGAACTCCCTCCCTGTCCACATCCGCCTTGCCCCCTCCCTTCATACCTTCAAATCTCTCCTTAAAACTCACCTCTTTCGCTCTGCTCTGTCTGACTCTTTATCCTGCTGAGCCACTATTCCTATACCTACGATCGGTTTACCCTTATCCTTGCAACATGGACCTGCCTGCTGTCATTCTCATCGTAACCAAGCCAAGTACGTGCACTTGAGACCTCGCATCTTCATGAATGTTAGACCCCTTGTCTCTCTCTCTGTTCCCCTTCCTAAGTCTCTCCCCCAGCTCCTGTCTCTCAGATTGTAAGCCCTAGGGGCAGGGACCATGTCTATTTTATTACTTTGTAAAGTGCCAGGTACACTGCTGGTGCTATATAAATGTTTGTTAATAATAATAATAATAATAATAATAATAATAATAATAATAATAATAATAATAATAAAGGGTCCTGACGGTATAAGACATTAACTTGAAAATACATTTCCAGCTGTAACATTTGTATATTCAATCCTGTTTACAAGATATTTGGCAGGAATGTATAACGTACCTTCCCTGTTATATCTGCCAAACTACAGGACAATTTGATAAATAGGGATGTGCGAACATGGTTCACATGTTCAGAGTTTGGACTGAACTGAATGACCAAACTGAACCTAAACCGACCGATCCAAACTCAATTAAAACTCAAAAATGACTAAACAGTTTGGCCGTGTTTGGATGAGTTCGGATAAGTTAGGGTGGAAAAACGTGACTGGCAGGCCCAGGCAGGCCCAGGGAGGGGGGGTGGGCAGCTAAGGAGCAGACCTCCAAGCACCAGGGGTGGAGAGGCTTGGAATAGCACCTTCCATCCTTCACCACACACCACAAACCACACACACACAAAAACAGTCACAACACACACACACACAAGCTCACAACCAATTTTTCACACAAGGGTGAAAGACAGACACCACAATCCACAAGCCAGACAGAACACATGCATTTGAAATACCATTTCCGGTTTCAGTTTTTGGTGTGATCACGAGACCGAATTATATCGATAATGATATCAAAAATAAAATCTTTGAAATCAGTATCGGTATCAACATTAATGAAAACAACATTGCACAGTCTTTGCCAGCCTATCTTAGTGCCCTGCCAATGTCCCAGCCTGGCTTTCCTACTGTCTCTCATGCAACACTGCCTGTCTGCCAGCCCAGGTTGCAAAACTCAAAGCCTGCCACAGTCTTCCTGCCTCTAATGCCAAGGTGGTTGTCTGCCTGCCCGGGCAACCCGGGGTACCAAGCACCAAGCCTTCCTGGTCTCTGCTGCTGCTGCTGCTGCTGCTGCTGCTCCTGCTGCTGGGTCTCTGATGGCCTGCCATGCTGACACGGGCACCCCCAGGGGCCAAGCGCCGAGCCTACCTTCACAGACAACCTGGGGTGCCAAGCACCAAGCCTTCCTGGGCTCTGCTTCTGCTGCTGCTGCTGGGTCTCTGACACCCTGATATGCTGCCACAGGCACCCCTGGGGGTTCGTGGAGTGCCCCAAGCCTCACAGTGGTTCCAAACTCTGCCGAACGTTCGACTGAACTGAACCAAACAACCAAACCCGAAGTCAGTTTCCAAACCAAATGACCGAAACCGAACTCAATTTTTGAACCGAACGACCGAATTCCCAAACATCCGAACCCCATTCTGTTCACACATCCCTATTGATAAAGGGACCAAATTTTATAAACAATTGAATGGTTCCCCTTGAAGACCATTATTCAGATAAATAGCAGCACATGCAGTGCCAGTCAGAGGCAGGCACCTGGCATGGAAGGGGGGTGGGGTGGGAAGAAGCTGTAGGAGGGAGGATGTGGAGCAACCCAAAAGACTGATAGACACGTTCACTGGATAATTACTGCATGCTTCCAGCTTTACAGGACTAATTGGTAGTGGCTTCAAGGCAAGCATAGAGGGCAGCCCTAAGGCGGGCATAGAAGGGACATAACTTGGACTTTGAGGATAGTATCCCAGCAATCAGGAGACATAGTTTACACATCCAGGCTGAAAAAGAATCAACAAATAGAGGGCTGTTGTCTTATACAATGCTTATATGATGAAACTATATATGCATAATTAATAAAAAACCACCTACAAGGATACATGAGATATAAACGTATCTCATGTATCTCATTTGAGCTTTGGCCGATGATCTCCACTGGGAGATGGATGCAGGAGGGTCGACATTTCTGCTCCTGCTAGATCTCTCAGCCGTTTTTGATACTGTGGACCATGGGCTGCTGTTGAGACGGCTGCGAGATATGGGGGGTCTGGACGGGACTGTTATTGGATGGTTCCACTCATTCCTCTCAGATAGAAGCCAGTGGGTGGTGCTGGGAGCTGAAACATCATGTCCCCGGGTCTTGACCTGTGGTGTTCCGCAGGGTTCCATTCTGTCTCCACTGTTATTTAATGTGTATATGCATCCCCTGTGGGAGTTTGTGAGGCAGTTTGGGGTGTGTTGTCACCAATATTCTGACGACACACAGCTGTGCCTCTCTTTGTCAATGGACCCAGGTCCTTCCATCTCGATACTTTCCCAGTGTCTGGAGGCCGTGGCGGATTGGATGAGGCATAGCAGACTGAAGCTGAACCCAGACAAAATGGAGATGATGGTAGTGGGGAGGGTGAAGGAGGTGTTGGCTGCTCCTACTGGGGGGGTCTGCACTCTGGTTGTCCAGCAGGTTCGGAGTCTGGGGGTGATTTTGGATGCGGACCTCTTCCTGAATTGGCAGGTGGAGGCGGTGGCTAAAGCCATCTTCCGCCAGCTGTATCTGGTGCAGAGGCTGCGCCCATACATCTCCAGACCCGACCTGGCCACTTTCGTCCATACCTTCATTACCTCAAGGCTCGACTGCTACAACGCAATCTACATGGGGTTTCCCTTGATATTGGTTCGGAGGCTGCAACTGGTGCAGAATGTGGCAGCCCATCTCCTTACAGGGACAGGTCACCATGAGCACATTACACCAGTGCGCCGTTCTCTACACTGGCTGCCTATAGCGTACCGAGCCAAGTTCAAGGTGTTAGTATTGGTATACAAAGCCATATACTGTCTCGACCCCTCTTATCTCGGGGACAGCCTTGCCTTCTGTGACTCAGGATGAACCCTCTGATCCACCGGGGGCACCTATCTGGGGGTCCCCCGTGTAAGGCGGGAGGCCACCAAGGACNGGCCGTGTTTGGATGAGTTCGGATAAGTTAGGGTGGAAAAACGTGACTGGCAGGCCCAGGCAGGCCCAGGGAGGGGGGGTGGGCAGCTAAGGAGCAGACCTCCAAGCACCAGGGGTGGAGAGGCTTGGAATAGCACCTTCCATCCTTCACCACACACCACAAACCACACACACACAAAAACAGTCACAACACACACACACACAAGCTCACAACCAATTTTTCACACAAGGGTGAAAGACAGACACCACAATCCACAAGCCAGACAGAACACATGCATTTGAAATACCATTTCCGGTTTCAGTTTTTGGTGTGATCACGAGACCGAATTATATCGATAATGATATCAAAAATAAAATCTTTGAAATCAGTATCGGTATCAACATTAATGAAAACAACATTGCACAGTCTTTGCCAGCCTATCTTAGTGCCCTGCCAATGTCCCAGCCTGGCTTTCCTACTGTCTCTCATGCAACACTGCCTGTCTGCCAGCCCAGGTTGCAAAACTCAAAGCCTGCCACAGTCTTCCTGCCTCTAATGCCAAGGTGGTTGTCTGCCTGCCCGGGCAACCCGGGGTACCAAGCACCAAGCCTTCCTGGTCTCTGCTGCTGCTGCTGCTGCTGCTGCTGCTCCTGCTGCTGGGTCTCTGATGGCCTGCCATGCTGACACGGGCACCCCCAGGGGCCAAGCGCCGAGCCTACCTTCACAGACAACCTGGGGTGCCAAGCACCAAGCCTTCCTGGGCTCTGCTTCTGCTGCTGCTGCTGGGTCTCTGACACCCTGATATGCTGCCACAGGCACCCCTGGGGGTTCGTGGAGTGCCCCAAGCCTCACAGTGGTTCCAAACTCTGCCGAACGTTCGACTGAACTGAACCAAACAACCAAACCCGAAGTCAGTTTCCAAACCAAATGACCGAAACCGAACTCAATTTTTGAACCGAACGACCGAATTCCCAAACATCCGAACCCCATTCTGTTCACACATCCCTATTGATAAAGGGACCAAATTTTATAAACAATTGAATGGTTCCCCTTGAAGACCATTATTCAGATAAATAGCAGCACATGCAGTGCCAGTCAGAGGCAGGCACCTGGCATGGAAGGGGGGTGGGGTGGGAAGAAGCTGTAGGAGGGAGGATGTGGAGCAACCCAAAAGACTGATAGACACGTTCACTGGATAATTACTGCATGCTTCCAGCTTTACAGGACTAATTGGTAGTGGCTTCAAGGCAAGCATAGAGGGCAGCCCTAAGGCGGGCATAGAAGGGACATAACTTGGACTTTGAGGATAGTATCCCAGCAATCAGGAGACATAGTTTACACATCCAGGCTGAAAAAGAATCAACAAATAGAGGGCTGTTGTCTTATACAATGCTTATATGATGAAACTATATATGCATAATTAATAAAAAACCACCTACAAGGATACATGAGATATAAACGTATCTCATGTATCTCATTTGAGCTTTGGCCGATGATCTCCACTGGGAGATGGATGCAGGAGGGTCGACATTTCTGCTCCTGCTAGATCTCTCAGCCGTTTTTGATACTGTGGACCATGGGCTGCTGTTGAGACGGCTGCGAGATATGGGGGGTCTGGACGGGACTGTTATTGGATGGTTCCACTCATTCCTCTCAGATAGAAGCCAGTGGGTGGTGCTGGGAGCTGAAACATCATGTCCCCGGGTCTTGACCTGTGGTGTTCCGCAGGGTTCCATTCTGTCTCCACTGTTATTTAATGTGTATATGCATCCCCTGTGGGAGTTTGTGAGGCAGTTTGGGGTGTGTTGTCACCAATATTCTGACGACACACAGCTGTGCCTCTCTTTGTCAATGGACCCAGGTCCTTCCATCTCGATACTTTCCCAGTGTCTGGAGGCCGTGGCGGATTGGATGAGGCATAGCAGACTGAAGCTGAACCCAGACAAAATGGAGATGATGGTAGTGGGGAGGGTGAAGGAGGTGTTGGCTGCTCCTACTGGGGGGGTCTGCACTCTGGTTGTCCAGCAGGTTCGGAGTCTGGGGGTGATTTTGGATGCGGACCTCTTCCTGAATTGGCAGGTGGAGGCGGTGGCTAAAGCCATCTTCCGCCAGCTGTATCTGGTGCAGAGGCTGCGCCCATACATCTCCAGACCCGACCTGGCCACTTTCGTCCATACCTTCATTACCTCAAGGCTCGACTGCTACAACGCAATCTACATGGGGTTTCCCTTGATATTGGTTCGGAGGCTGCAACTGGTGCAGAATGTGGCAGCCCATCTCCTTACAGGGACAGGTCACCATGAGCACATTACACCAGTGCGCCGTTCTCTACACTGGCTGCCTATAGCGTACCGAGCCAAGTTCAAGGTGTTAGTATTGGTATACAAAGCCATATACTGTCTCGACCCCTCTTATCTCGGGGACAGCCTTGCCTTCTGTGACTCAGGATGAACCCTCTGATCCACCGGGGGCACCTATCTGGGGGTCCCCCGTGTAAGGCGGGAGGCCACCAAGGACAGGGCATTCTCAGTGGTTGGGCCACGGTTGTGGAACTCCCTTCTGAAGGAAGCCTGCCTGGCCCCGGGTCTGCTCACCTTTCGGCAGGCATGCAAGACTTGGCTGTTCACCCAGGCCTTTGGAGGGTAGGGGGGGAGGGAGGGGTAAATGGGGGAGATTGGTGGGGTGGGGAATTTGGGGGAATTGGAGGGTAGGGTTAGGGTTTGGGTTTTTAACATTATTTTTAAACTGATGTCAGTTTTAATGTATTTTATTGTTTTACTGCATAGTTAGCTGCCCCGAGATGCCGTGGGCATGAGGGGGAGGCATAGAAATGTCAAGAAATAAATAAATAAATCCCAACAAGGGGCTATGAAATATATTTATAAGAAATGGGTGTAAATAAACCCTTAACATACAAAATATTGAGACAATTCAAAAGCAGAGTTATATATGGGTGTAAATAAGCCTTTGACATACAAAATATTGAGACGATTCAAAACCAGAGTTAACATGTTTCGACCAAACTGTGGTCTTCTTCAGAACTCCATAGTTGTCTCTCTGGAAGTGGAATAGAATAAATGGTAATGAAATGATTCCTCAATTTCATATTATACATTTTGTCATATAATTAGAATACACAAAATATCCTATAACAAATGTTACCAAATCAACTCCAAAGAAATCAACCAAAAAAGGGAGGATGGGGGGGGGGAAATGGGGGGAAGGGAAAGAAAAAGGGAAAGGGAAGAAAGAGGGGGAAGGTGGGAAGGAAGGGAGGAAAAATAGGGAAGGGGGAGCAGGGTGTGTGTGGAGAAAAGGGAGGGGGGAAGTGGGGGAAGAAATGAGGGGTAGAGCTGAACAAGGAAGTAACCCTTAACCACTAAGGTGCTTCCACCATGTCATGTGCACCATGGAAAATCGCAGAGTACTACAATGAATAAATAATAATATCACATGTATCTTTTAAAGAATATATAATAAACCAGTCCATAATGAAATATCCCTCACACATGCCTCCATTCATAATGTCAAGTTTGATAATACATACCTTAAATAGAAAGCCTCTCTATCCCTCCAAAGTAGTATTTATCCTATCGGGATGAAAACTGGAAATGCGTTAGAAAAAAATCTTTTAACTCTAATATAGGGGTCAGATCTATGATGTTACTGTCTCTACAGGTTCCTATTATAAATGGCACCAAACACACCCAAAAAGGTGTTGACACTAATACTACAAACCCTCCAAACAATTTATTTATTTATTTATTTAAAATTTATATCCTGCCCACAGGGCAGCCCGGGGCGGTGAACAACATTAATTTAAACAGTATAAATTTTTTAAACAATTTAAAAATACAATATGTGGGGGAAAACACACCCCACACCCCACCACTACCCCTCACCAAAAGGCTGATGGAACAGACAGGACTTACATATACGCCGAAACAGCAAGAGAGTGGGAGACAGCTGAGCCTCCTCCGGGAGCGAATTCCACACCACAGTGGTGGCTACCGAAAAAGATCTAACATCGGTGGCCACCCGCCTTGCCTGGGGAACCTCCAAAAAGGCTCCCACGGATGATCTCAAGGGTCGTACGGGCACATGGGGAGTGAGGCAGTCCTGAAGATAAGCAGGTCCCAGGCCGTGAAGGTCTTTAAAGGTTAAAACCAGCACCTTGAACCTGGCCCTGTGCTTTATAGGCAGCCAGTGCAGAGCCCGGAGCACTGGTGTCATGTGCTCCCTGCGACCCGCCCCCGTCAGGAGATGGGCCATGGCATTCTGCACCAGCTGCAGCCTCCGGACCAGGTTCTTGGGCAGCCCCATGTAGAGCGCTTTGCAGTAATCCAGCCTCGAGGTGATGAAGGCATGGATGACAGTGGTGAGGTCGGAGTCTGAGAGATACGTCCGAAGCTGCCAGATAAGATGTAACTGCCGAAACACACTCCCCGCCACAGCTACAACCTGAGATTCCAAGCTGAGCCGCGAATCAAGGAGCACATCCAGACTCTGCACTTGAGAGACCATGGGGGGGGAACCCCCCCAACAAGAGGAGATTCAACCACCCCCAGGCCCCCCAAAAGCCCTCGCCCACCAACATCACCTCCGTCTTGTCAGGATTCAATTGCAGATGACTCAACCTCATCCAAGACCCCACAGATGACAGGCACTGGGAAAATAAGGAGACTGTATGGCCTGGGTCGATGGAAAAAGAGAGGTAGAGCTGAGTGTCATCAGCATACTGATGACACTGTATGCCCTGAAACCCCCTCAGGATCTCCCCTAATGACTGCATATAGATGTTAAACAAGAGGGGGGATAGAATGGCACCCTGCGGGACTTCACACGTGAGGTCTCAGGGGGAAGACGTACACTCCCCCAAGACCACCCGGTGAGTTCACCCGGCCAGGAATGAATGAAACCAGTCCAAGACCATCCCGTCAATTCCAGCATGGTCCCGCAGGCGAGTCACCAACACCTCGTGATCGACTGTGTCGAATGCAGCTGAAAGGGCTAGCAGGACCAGTAAGGTCTGACGACCCTGGTCCAACGCCAGGTGGAGATCATCAACCAAGGCCACCAATGCCGTCTCCGTACCATACCCAGGCTGAAACTCAGACTGGGAGGGATCAAGAAAACCGGTGCGGTCCAGGTGTTCCTGGCGCTCCCGTACACAGCCCGTTCAATAACCTTCCCTAAAAAGCGAAGGTTAGAGATCGGCCGATAACTGGCAGGAGCATCAGCATCAAGAGATGGTTTCTTCAGCAGGGGTCTAACCACAGCCTCTTTTAGGCAGTCAGGCACCCTGCCCTCCCGAAGGGAGGCACTAACCAACCCAGTCAGTAATGGCTGTAACGTCTCCTGGCTAGCTTTCACCAGCCAGGACAGGCATGGATCTTGCTCACAAGTAGTGGCATGAACAGATCCCAGCAAAGGCTCAATATCATCAGGCACCACCATCTGAAACTGATCCCACAAAACAGAACAGGATGGGGCATCCATAGCCCCAAGATGATCCTCTGCAATAACTGTGGTGATGAAATCATGGTGGATGCGAGCGATCTTATCTACAAAGTACTCAATAAACCGGTCACAGGATTGCTCCAGGTCCAGGCGGAGGCAGGCAGGACTGACCAAGCCTTTCACCACCCGGAAAAGCTCCGCTGGACGTGACTTTGCGGATGCAATAACAGCAGCAAGAACTGCTTCTTTGCTGCCTGTCGGGCAGTTGGGTGCATGGTACAACAGCAGCACCCCGGCCACATCCAATATGAAGGGAAATGCCTTGTTGGAATTTTATTAGTGGTCAAAAACAAAAAACCAAATTTCACTGTGCCAGGACCTGTTAGAGCACTGGCTAGGCATCAGCAAAGTTTACACACAGCAAAAGGAAAAATAGCTTGAATTCTCAGTAGCAACAGCTTAGAAGTAATCAACACCTTGAATATTGTTTCTAGATTGAAAATAATCGACTTTATTGAGAAATACATTGTGATAGGAAAGGCCTATCCCTAAAATCTTTCTATCTAGCTGCCACCAGCATGGTGATCAGTCATGTTGAAGGTCAGAGGAAGAAGAAAGGAATGGAGAAAGGTCAGGAAGAAGGAGGAAGTCCAGTAGGAGTTTCCTGGGCACATCCCACCTGAGAGGGGGAAGGGGTGGGGGCTTAGAAGCAGAGATCAGAAAGATTAAAGTGACACACACACTAACTCACTCTCGCTACTCCCAATGCCCCTAGTGGTCATTAGGGTTTGTTGGTGCAAAAGGTTGATGCCATCTGGAGCTGTTTCTCCAACACCCCTTCTCAGCGCCTGTTGCACCGACTCATGACTCCCATTTGCTCACATAGCATCTGGAATCGATCCCTTGGTAGTGGCTTGGTCAGTCCATCTGCCACCATTTCTTCAGTTGGGCAATACTTCAACTCAGTTAGTCCTTCTTCCTGTGAAACTTGAACATAGTGGTACTTTATGTCAATGCGTTTCGTTCGAGACTTGGCCTTTTCCATTTGTGAGAGCTTAATGCAACTCTGGCTGTCCTCAAACATCATGGTAGGTCTTGGCTATTAATTTCCAAAGTCTAACAGCAGCTTGTGTATCCACACAACTTCCCTGCATGCTTCACTAGCTGATATGTATTCTAGTTCTGTTGATGAGAGTGTAACAAGTGACTGCTTCCTGCTAGTCCAATTTATGGCTCCATCTCCATAGAGAAACAGGTGTCCACTGGTGGACTTGCGATCAACTATGTCTTTAACCCAATCTGCATCCATGTATCCCACCAGTCTAGGGTTGCTGCTTACTGGAATCTTCAATGCGTAGTGCGTGGTGCCCTTCAGGTTTCTCCCCAGTCTTTTGAGTACGGTCCAGTCATTCTTGGTTGGGGCACTTACTTTCCTGATTAAGATTCCCACCGCTGTGGCAATATCCGGCCTTGTCACTGTGGCTATGTACAAAAGCTTGCAAATGGTATTTGGTGACTGAGGGTCTGCTCACTTGGTTCCTCTTTCATTTGGATCCTTGACTCCAGGTCTGGTAATTCACCTTTGATTGGCTTTTGTCTTTCATCAAAGTACACAATACTGCAAATTTCAATATTACCAGTTTCAACATCAAGAATTCTTTATCCTTTCCCTCCTAAAAATATCCACACAAAACTCCTTTCTTGCTTCTGTAATTAAATTTGTTTCTCTTTGCCTTTGGCACATATGCATACCCATCACATCCAAATACTCTGATGTGGTTTAGGCTAGGCTTGTGTCCAAAGCACAGTTCAAATGGAGTTTTCTGTTTGGCTTTGGTTGGCAATCTGTTCTGCAGATAGCTGGCAGTTATTACTGCTTCTCCCCAGAATATACTTGGCAAACCTGCATCTTGCAGCATCCATCTGTCCATCTCCATTAGAGATCTATTTTTCCTTTCTGCAACACCATTCTGCTCAGGAGAATATGGGACTGTAGTCTCATGTTCATTTCCCTGTTCTCTCAGAAAGGCTTTCATGTAATTTGAGATTTATTCACCTCCATTGTCTGACCTTAGTCTCTGAGGCTTTCTTCCAAACTTGTTGCTGACCAGTGCAATATATTCTTTAAACTTCTCAAATACTTGACTTTTCTCTCTCAAGGTGTAAACATAGGAAAATCTGGAGAAATCATCAATAAATGAAACTATATAATAATTTTCCCCAAAACTCCTTTCCAGAGGACCTGAAACATCATTGTGAATCAACCCCAGAGGGCACTGAGACTCTTTCTTCTCTAGCTTGTGAAATGTTGACTTCACACCTTTCTCAGTAACACAACACACACATCTGCCTGTAGTCTCTTTACATGGCTGCCCCTTAAAGTCTTTAATTAATCCCCCTTTCTCCAGCTGGCGAATTACATGAACATCATGGTGTCCAAGCCGTCGATGCCAAATTGAATCACATGATCTGTGGGTACAGCTACTTGCTAAATTTGTTTGTTCTTTCACAAAATCCACTTCAAAAAGTCCACTGCCTCCTAGGGATTCTGACATTATTAAATCACCTTCCTTTGTGACATAGCAATGTTCATCCATGAATTCAAACTTGCATCCTTTCTTAACTCCATACTTTACAGAGATTAACTTATTATTTAATGAAGGAACATAGTGGTCTTCTATGACCACTGTCACAGTTTCTCCATCAGGGAGTTTGCAAAGGATTTTTTCAGTGCCCTTCCCTTTTGAACACACTTCTCTCCCATTTGCTAAGAAAATAGAAACTGAGTAGTCCATATCAATTTCCAAGAATAATTCTACATCTTTGAAGAGATTTTCAGAAGCACCAGAATCAATATAAAAAACATTTTTACTGATTTCTGACATTGTCACGGGTTGGAGGTCTGCACCCCCACTTTACTCTATCAGCTTTCTGTGTCTCTTGCATGTAGGCAATGGCTGCCTACATTAGCATTTTAAATGTCTCTGGCCATCAGTCTGGGGTGAATCCACAAACTGTCTTTCCATTTCCTGGAGCTTCATCATGAATTGAGTTTTACAGTTCTTAATTGTAACATTACATACATGTTGAACCTATTGCTTTACATATTTACTAGACTTGTAGTCTACATGTAGGCCAGTATCACACAGGCGTGACCCTATGTTCCTCCATGACAGACATTGCATTAAAACCTTTGATTTTTCCTTTTCCCTTCTGATTCTTTCCTTCAGAACTGGCAGTTTTCTGCAGACACCCTGTATCAGCAGTAATTGGTGCTTTAGGCTTCCCCATAGTTTTTCCCTTTGGACAATTAGCACATAAATGTATCTCACTGTCACATATATAGCACCTCTTCTTGTCTCCTTTCTTTGAGCTAAAATCTGTAATCTGGTCTGTAGAAGTTTGCTTTGTCTCTGATAAAATGCTCATTGAGCCTACTGGAGAGATATTTTAAGTCAATTGTTGTATCAGATACTTCAACTGCAATTTTAAAAAAGTTTATACGAATGAGGCAAAGAATTCAAAATGAATCCCACAATTCCATTTCCTCCAAGGTCTATTCCTGAATCTTTCAGCCCTGTTGGAAGAGACTGTATCTGGCTTACATGCTCTGTGGGATCTTCATTCTCTTTTAGTCTCATATTACAGAGCCTTTGAATGATAAAAATTGCTTCGCTGGAACTTTTATGGTTATAAAGTTCTTTCAGCTTCTTCCAGACTTCACTGGCCAATTCCACACCCTCAAAGTGAACAAATAGCTTTGAACTTACAGGCATCCCAAGGATTCCAAGGACTTTGTCATTCTCTTTGTCCCAATGGTCTCAGTCAGCTCCTGCAGCTGTAGGTCTCTCTGTTATTAGCACATTATAAAGACTGACTTTTCAAGCAAGACTTCATAAGGAAATACCAGTCCTTGAAATTCACTCCTTCCAACTTTGGAATGTTGAGGCTGCCTTGGCTGTCTCCATGTTATCTCTTTTGTTCCAAAAAACAAAAACCTATAAAAAATATAAACTGTGCTTTTCTCTTCCGAGATTCAATTCGAGTTCCAAAAACTCTGGTAGGATTTTCAGGAGGATCCTGGGCACATAACCCTATGTTGGAATTTTATTAGTGGTCAAAAACTAAAAACCAGTTTCACTGCCTACTGTGCCAGGACCTGTTAGATCTCTAGCTAGGCATCAGCAGAGTTTATACTCAGCAAAAGGAAAAATAGCTCAAATTCTCAGTAGCAACAGCTTAGAAGTAATCAACACCTTGGAGATTGTTTCCAAACTGAAAATAATCTACTTTACTGAGAAATAATCTACTTTATTGTGATAGGAAAGGCCTATCCCTAGATCTTTCTATCTAGCTACCACCAGCATGGTGGTCAGTCATGTTGAAGGTCAGAGCAGGAGTGGTGGGCCCTCGAGGGTGGCAGGGGAAATTCCCCCCAGGGCTTCCCCCACTGGCGGCAAGCTCCCCGGCAGCTTTTTTTTAAAAAATAATAATCTGAGGTCGGCATCATGCTGAATGTGTGGAGCCACCTGGAAGAACCTTGTTTAGCAAGGGAGAGGTCTTCTGAAGGTCTCTGCCTTGCTAAACAAGGTTCTTCCAGGTGGCTCCACACATTCTCACCAGCTGTGTGTGTGTGCACGCACACAGCTGGTGACTCAAGATTCACACCACCCACCTGAAGGCTTCCTAAGGAAGCCTTCAGGCTCAAAAGGGAGCTGTTATCCCTTTATGCGGAGCAGCTAGAAGAGCTGTCCACTCTGCATAAAGGGCCCTGCAATGCAAGAGTGCCACAGGGGGCACTCTTGCATTGCAGGGGCCGGGCAGGGGGCATGTTCATACGGGGGCGCCCAATAGAGGTGTCCACTATATGAACTAAGAGCTGCACATTCGTCAGCAGGTCCAAGCCCCCTGCACAGTCTGGGTCCCAGCCTGTACAAGGGGCTGGGACCTGCTGATGTGCGCGCAGTTCTTAGCCTCCCTGAGTTCCTCCCTCCCTGACAGGGAGGGATGGAGGAAGGGACTCAGGGAGATGAAGAGCTGCCTGCGCATTCCCTGGAGAAGCAAAGAGAGTGGAGAGAAGTCGGCGGTCCCAGGATGATGGTGAGTAATTAACTTGTGAGGCCCAGGGTGGGGGGAGCAGGGGGACACATGGTGGGAAGGGGGAGTGGGGGGCACATGTTGGGTGAGTGCAGGCATATGGGGGAGGGGGAGCAGGGAGGCACATGGGGGCAAGTGCGGGCACACGGGGGAGCAGGCGGGCACATGGTGTGGGAGTTGGAATGTGGTTTTTGTTTACTTGATGTGCAGTGTTTGTTTTGCTGCTGCATTTGGGGGATCTGTGGATACCTTTGCATCTTTGTGGGAATAGTTTGGTTTATGGTTTTCTGGTTTTTATATGGGTTTTGTTCACTTAATGATGTGGAATGTTAAATACTAATTCCCCCCCAACTCACATGCAGCAGAGGGTGAGGGGGAATTAGTATTTAATGCCCCGTGATTCAATTGAGGTTTTGAAATCCTGAAATGTAAGTGTTATTCTGGTGATTTTAGATGTTTTCAGAATGCTGGAAATGTGATGGTTGTGATAAAATTGAGGTTTGAAATCCTGAGATGTAACTGTTAGTCTGGTGATTCATGGGCCTTAAAATCCCGCCCCCTCCTCCCCCCCACACACAGCAGAGGGCAAGAATACTGCTTCAGAAGGGACTTCTGAAGCAGGGATTTGGGTCCCTCCAACACACATGCAGCAAATTCCTTCTTTCTGAAGCAGTATTCTTGCCCTCTGCTGCGTGTGTGTGTTGGGGAGGAACTTTAAAGCCCATGAATCACATTTTTTTTGAAACCACATGCAAACTGTGTTTTGTTGCAATCCTTGATCTGGTGTAAAAACAGTGACTGGTGAGTTTCAATCTGTGGTTTTAAATAGAACCAATGATAATNGGGAGCCAGGACTTCTGGGTTCCCTGGGAGGGGAGTGGGGGCCAGTGGGTTAGATCAGGGGGGGCTGGGAGCCAGTACTCCTGGGTTCACTGGGAGGGGAGGGGGGGCTAGTGGGTTAGAGCAGGAGGTGCTGAGAACCAGAGCTCCTGCATTCTAGGGGAGGGGAGGGGGGACTAGTGGGTTAATGCAGGGGGTGCTGGGAGCCAGGGCTCCTGGGCTCTTGGGGAGGGGAGTGGGGGCTAGTGGGGACTGTGTGTGGTAAAATGGAGTTAAGGAAATCTTGAGAGAGATGTCACAGCAAGTCATGCGATATCAGTTGTGTTCAAAATGCTGGAAATGGGAAGTGCGTGGTAAAATTCGACTCAGGCTGTGACTGGGGTGCTTTACAAGGAAATTTATAAACCCAAAACACAGGGACCCATGTGTCCCTGTGTTTTGGGTTTATAAATTATGTATTTTAAGTTTGATGTGCATGTAGACTGTTTTCTTCCATCCAATGTTAACCCTGGGACCTCCTTGCTGCTTTGTTTTGCCAGTGTTGTGGGTGTTTCCCTGTGTTTTGGGTTTATAAATTATTTATTTTAAGCTTTATGTGCATGTAGACTGTGTTTTCTTCCATCTGATGTTAACCCTGGAAACTCCTTGCTGCTGTGTTTTGCCAGTGTTTTGCCAGTGTTTTGGGTGTTTCCCTGTGTTTTGGGTTTATAAATTATTTACTTTTAAGCTTGATGTGCATGTAGATTGTGTTTTCTTCCATCCAATGTTAACCCTGGGAACTCCTTGCTTCTGGGTTATGCCATGCCACTGGCCTACCGTCCCCCTGGCTCCGCCTACCATCCCCTGGCTCCACCCCCAGGCCCACCAGTCTTACTGCCCCAGTGCCCCTCAAACATCAAAACCCACCAGCCGCCCCTGGGTCAGAGGAAGAAGAAAGGAATGGAGAAAGGTCAGGAAGAAGGAGGAAGTCCAGTAGGAGCTTCCTGGGCACATCCCACCTGATAGGGGGAAGGGGGGAGCTTAGAAGCAGAGATCAGAAAGGTTAAAGTGACACACACACTAACTCACTATCTCTACTCCCAATGCCCCTACTGGTCATTAGTGTTTGTTGGTGCAAAAGGTTGATGTCATCTGGAGCTGTTTCTCCAACAATGCCTACAAATGTTCTCCCCCTAAAGTTACCTTATTAATGTTCTCAACTTGTACTTAAAGCACAAAGTGTCATTCTAAAAAATAATAAATAAAATACCTCTCTCCAGTTGTTCACTAGCACCAAAGAGAATCAGGATAACAGAGACCCTGATGAACTTTTCTTTGTAAAACTTCTTACCAATGGCACAAAACACACCTAATAGAGACTGGTGTTAGTTAAATTGGCTCTTAACCACTCATAAAGCTCTACCTCAGCTGTGGAGGGAGGGGGAGGGGAAATGAGGGGAGAAGGGAAGGTGGAAGGAGGAGGGGGGAGAAGAAGGGAGGAGGAAGAAGGGAATGAGGAGAGGCGGGGAAGGAGTATGTGGTAACAATTATTTTACAAAAAGCATCTCAATTCAACAGAATAATTCAACCCATCAGTCGTCACAGTGTTAAAACTGTAAATCCAGAATCCCTCTCTTTGAAGAAGTCTCTGTTCAAGTCTCTCACAACCTATAATGCATTCTACTACCCAAAAGTACAAGTTTTCACATCCATGTATAAACTCTTCAAAGTGGGTTACCAGAGGTGCCGTTGCAATCTTCCTCCTAAGGCAACTCAAATGCTCCCCTATACAGAGATTAACCTTCCTCTTAGCTTGTCCTATGTATATCTTACCGCAAGGGCATTTAAGTGCATAGATTACTTGTTCTGTGTTACAGTTACTAAAATGTTTTTTTAAAAACTGTAGATCAATTCAATTAAAAAGATTTAATATTCTTAATATATTTACAAAATATACAATGGCCACATTTAAAGTTTCCCACTAAGTTTCCCCCGATGCCTTGCGTAGGGAACTTCCTCGGGGAGATCATTTCTGCTCTAACGATCATTTCCCTAAGGTTTCTATTCCATTTGGGAAGGGGGCCATTCTATTCCATAGGGCCCTATATTGAGGGTGTGAGGACAGCAAGGAAGGAGTTCCTTGCTGTCCTCATAGCGTCTGTGAAGTCACGCCCGGCGGAGCTGTTTTGGGTGGTGCGGGGGCTGGTCAGTACGGCCTCCCTCCGCCTGGACAGGGACTTGTCCCAAGCCCACTGTGAGGAGTTTGTCACCTACTTCGCAGACAAGATTGCTCGGATTCAGAGCAACTTTGATGCTGGATTAGAGGCAGTAGGTAGGGAGCGCGAGGGGATGGAGGCCCCGTCTGGTCCATCTTTGTGGGGGGAGTTTCAGGAAGTGACACCGGCCAATGCGGTGGATGTCTTAGGGTCTGTGAGAGTCACCTGTTGTGAACTTGATCTGTGCCTGTCCTGGTTGGTGAAAGCCTCCAGGGAGATGTTGGGACAGTGCTGGCGAAGGTGGTTAATGCATTCTTGCAGCAGGGGAGGTTGCCGCCCAGTCTCAAGGAGGCTTTGGTGTGCCCCCTGCTGAAGAAACCATCGTTGGATGTGGACACACTCGCCAGCTACCGACCTGTCTCTAACCTCCCCTTTTTGGGGAAGGTTATTGAACGGGCGGTGGCGATCCAGCTCCAGGCGCATCTAGACAGCACTGGTTTCCTGGACCCTTTTCAATCTTGGTTCCACCCTGGCTATGGCACCAAGACGGCATTGGTGGCCTTGGTCGATGATCTCTACCGAGAGACGGACACAGGACGTTCGACATTTCTTGTCCTGCTAGATCTCTCAGCCTCTTTTGACAACGTGGACCATAGGCTGTTGTTGAGACGGCTGTGTGACTGGGGGGGGGGGCTTGATGGGACCGTTCTTGAATGGTTCCGCTCATTCCTCTCAGCGAGAAGCCAGAGGGTAGTGCTGGGAGCTGAAACATCTTGCCCCCGCGCTTTATCCTGTGGCGTTCCACAGGGTTCTATTCTGACTCTGTTATTATTTAATGTCTATATGCAGCCCTTGGGGGAGATCATGAGAGGGTTCGGGGTGTGTTGTCATGAATATGCTGATGATACTCAGCTGTACCTCTCTTTTTCAGCAGGGCCTGCCCTGCTGTCTCATTGCTATCCCAGTGTTTGGAGGCCGTGGCGGAATGGATGTGACAGAGCAGACTGAAGCTCAACCCTGATAAGATGGAGGTGATGGTGGTGGGAAGAGCGAGGGAGGTGTCGGCCCCCCTGATTGGGGGGGTTCGCCCTCCTGTAGCTCAACAGGTCTGGAGTCTGGGGTTGGTGCTGGATGCGGATCTCCACCTGGAGAAGCAGGTAGAGGGAGTGGGGAAGGCTGCCTTCCACCAGTTGTAGCTGGTGCAGAGGTTGCATCCGTATGTCTCTGGCCAGGACCTGGCCTCCCTTGTCCATGCCTTCATCACCTCAAGGCTGGACTATTGAAACGCACTCTATGTGGGGCTGCCCTTGTTCCTGGTTCGGAGGCTGAAGCTAGTGCAGAATGCGGTGGCCCGCCTCCTTTCAGGGACAGGTCACCACGACCACATAACACCTGTGCTCCGGGCTCTGCACTGGTTGCCAATAGCATGCCGAGCCAGGTTCAAGGTATTAGTATTAATATTAATCCTTCACGGTCTCGGCCCCATATACCTCAGGGATCACCTCGCCCTCCGTGCCCCAGACTGCCTCTTTCGGTCTGCCGGGGGTGCCTTCTTGGGGGTCCCCCATGTTAAGCGGGGCGCCACAATGGAGAGGGCATTCTCAGTGGCTGGGCTGCCTCTTTGGAATTCCCTCCCAGAGGAAGCTCGTCTGGCCCCAAGCCTCTTAACATTCCAGTGAGCTTGTAAAACCTGGCTGTTCGCCCAGGCCTTTGGGGAGGGTGGAAGTGTGGGTTAGTGGGTTTTTATCCCCCTACTCTTCCTTAATTTTTGTTATAATCTTGTCTTTCCCTGTTTTAATTGTTGAGATTTTTATGATGTTTTAAATATTTTAAATATTGTTTTATATGAGATTTGTTAGCCGCCCCGAGCTGTTTGCAGGAGGGGCGGGGTATAAATATATTAAATAAATAAATAAAAATAAATTTGAAAGCAAAGAGTGGTGGTTCCTCACATTGGGGAATGTGTGAAACCAGGCTGGCCAATTATCATCACAATCACTGCAGCACTGTGACTGAGGACATAAGAGAATCTCTTTTGGCTCTTTCTTAAACAGATGCTTCTGACTTTCATATTTCATATTTCATTTATATCCCACACTCTCCTGACAAGTGGCTCAAGGCGGCTTACAACAGACTAAAAATATATAAACATAAGATCCACATGGACCAATATAATCCAACACTCCACATAGGTCCCTACTACATTACTGAATAATCAATAATCTCAACAATTGCAAATATATATATATAACATCCACCCCCTACTTACAATTCCCAACATTCTCTGTGGCTTCCTGGGTCTGGTCACACTCACACTTCAGGAAGGAGGGACAAAAACACAAACCCCCACTCACCACAATACCCACTGTGCGGGCAAGGAGGGACTGTTCACATACATCCTCCATCTCCTCCTCTATAGGGGAACCCTGCCGCCATCTACCCCCATGAAAATACTCGAGGGGGTGTGTGTCCATAGTCCATCTCCTGACTCATGGCTCATCCCCTGCCCAACATATCTCTCCCGGTGCTGCTCTCACCAGTGCCAGTAGCAACCTCCCGCCGCTCTCCTTCACTGTACCAGCTTTCCCTCTTGGCTGGAATTGGGACGCATGATGGTCTTGCTGCCCAGTAACAAGTGGAGGAGAGATGTTGGGATGGTCAAAGCACATAATCAGGATATTTGGTTGACATTTCTGCTTGCAAATTAGCATCACAAACTGATCTTATATCACAGTGACACATAAGAGAATCCCTGGCATAGGCTCCTTCTCTGCAGATGCCGAGCAGCCATATAAAATTGGGACTCTTTATCATATCTTTCTGATATTTGGCAGAGATTATCCTGAAAGTGAGATATACAGCCATGTCAAATTTCATGTACACTGGTTGGACTACAAAGATGTTACAGTCAGACATACAAATAACATAAGTTAATTGCTTATAACACCAGGACCCTTAATCCAATCCTTCTGAAAGTTGGAAGAGCTAGTAAATATGGGAAGGCGTATAAACTTGCCAAGTTTCATCTACATTAAATGTGAGGCAAAGAAATTACAGCTAAGGAAGTATATGAAGATTTTTGCAAAATAAAATAATTCAACTGCTTCTAAAATTTGACACCTTTATCAAAACGTTTTGGAATGTGACACACATAAGGCCTTCCATTGGAGGTATATGCTCTCCAAGTATAACCCAAATATAGTAAAAAACCAAAAAGGTTACAGAAAAAAATGTGTTTTCCATTGAAACCAATGGAAAATGAAAACAAAAGCAAAAACAAAATCGACAATTTGTTATTTATGAAAATGAAAATAACAGATTTAAACAACGAAAATGAAAAAAATGAAAACAAAAATGACATGGGCCCTAGTTAACACCTCTATAGAGCTGCTGTCCATCTGTTTACACCTTGTATGATTTCTTTATTGTGGTTTTGGTTTTCAATTTAGGGATGCTGTGAATAATAAAAAAAAGTACTCCTGATTATTCTCCGAGGATCCAAGGAGCAGTCCAAGTGTTTGGGCCACTCCTCAGACCCTTGGTGAATACTCGGCTGAGCTCCGGTAGAGAAGGGTACACTACTCATCAAACTGATCATTAACCATTTGACAGGTCACATGACCGGAAGTCCCGCCCTGCCCGCCTGTCCCCTGGACCAGAAATCCCACCTTTGAGTGGAAGTGACGTGGTAGGAGGAAGTGACGTAGAACTGGGCAGGAGAAAGTGACATAGAACCAGGTCAGGGAAGGTGGTGGAACCAAAGGTTCCATCCCACTCCCTGTCTCCGGAAGGTTCTTACGTGTGATTGGAGGATCTGATTGGAGGATCCCTGACCCCACAAAGTCCTTGGATGAGGGTCATCTGGTCCCTCAAATTGCTTAGCTGACTGAGGTGGACCAATGAGCGAAGGTTTAATCATCCTAACCCACCCCATTGGAGAAAATTGAACCAATGGGGTGCCATTTCCAGCATACGCTGACTTGCAGAATGGGGATCATTTTGGGGGGGTCAAACAACTCAAGGGACAAAGATGTTGAGAGCAGTCCTGTGGCCAAAGTTCTTTTTAACACTCCTGTCTAGGGATGGGCGAACAGATCGCGGTTCGGGTTCGGCCGTTTGGTTCATCTGCGTTCGGTTCGTCTGTTCGGTTCGTCCGTTCGGTTAGTTCGCCGAGTTCGGGTTCTGCTGTTCGGTTCGGTCGTCCGAACAGGCCGTTCGGTTAGGCCGTTCGGCTGTTCGGTTTGGCTATTCGGTTGTTCGGTTCGGCCGTTCAGCCATTCGAGAAATGTTGTTATGGGTGTTTTTTGTATTTTATATGGTTTTTATTGGGTTTTATATGGTTTTCTTTTGTTTTTTATTTTGTTTTTTTGTTTTTGTGTCGGTTTTTTTAATTTATTTTTTTAATCTAATATTATATGTATCTATCTACACTAAATCTAACTGCTATTAACTATTCTAAATGCTATGAACTAAATGGATTATCTAATAAGTACACAGGCCTA
>QEPC01005651.1:499711-527451 GCA_003113815.1 Sphenodon punctatus | reverse complement strand
AAATGCATAACACAAGGTTTCAGTTTTTAAGTTTAATTTCATTACAAAACTGAAATGAAACTTAAAGCAATCTAAAAATCCTACTCAATGCCTGCTGTTCAGGAACAGTGACTAGCTCAGAAGGTGTTGGGAAGGGGGGAGGCAGATAATTAGTTTCGTTTCTTGCAAGTCTGCTTCTCAGTGACTGACACCTACCTGTCATGTTTGACCTTCCAGTGAACCTTTTTTTGCCACCTGAACTCACCCAAACGCGATCCGAGCTGACCGAACTGTTCGGCCATTTTGCCATTTGGTGCTCGGTTCGTTCGGTATGTTCGCGTTCGTGTTTGTGTTCGTGTTTGGTCATCCGAACAAGTCGAGTTTGGGCCGAACTCCGAAATCCCGAACCGCGTTCACCCATCCCTACTCCTGTCCATGATGAAGAAGCCTGAATGGGGCAGTCCCATGGAGTCTCCGATTTGTCCAGAGGTGGGGTAGAAAGTGGGTTAGAACTACACAGAACAGTGCCCCTAGCTCAAAACTCACATGTAAGAAAGTTTTTTTAGAAAGATTTTTTAGACTGCTTAAAAGAATTCTTTCTATAGATGTCTGTCACAAAACAATGCCTTATAAAAAGACTGCTAACTCATGCTTTAATTTTTTTTCTTTTAGGAAATGTTTGAAAGCCTTCCAGTGTCTGATGAAGACAAAGTGGAAGGCCCTGAGTGCTACTGCTCTGAGAGGAAAGATGGTGGGCTAGAAACGCATATTACCCTGCAGAGACAGCTGGGTCTGGAGCTGAATGAAGCAGACTATGTCCAGCCTTCGAAACAAAGAAGTGTCATGAGATCAATAGTGAGGGCATCGGTCTATGGAATTTTAAACCACTGCCTCAAGGAAAAGCTGTTTTCTGACTGTCAAGACTGTGAAATAGATGATCCGGTGCAAGTACATCACGTGTGCATGACCTGGGATTCTAAAGACACGAATAGGAAACTTAAATTCATATGTGATCACCTTTACTTATAAGGGGTCTTTCACATTCAAATGATGCTAGGGTATGCTATGAACTGCTAATGTATCAGGGAGGACACTTTTAATCTGACCCTCTTGATTTTTTGTAAAGTAGATACAATCTCTGATCCTGAAAGTGTGTTGGAAGGCATAATTAAGCCAAGGGATAAACATGTATTAGAATTTGTGCAGACCATGATTAAAAAGTGCCATTATAAATCTTTTTTTTTAAAAATAGGCTTCTGTGAGAAAATGCTACAATGCAACATGTCCAGGTGTGCTTTCTTGTATTACAATGTTCTGTAAATAAAATCAATATTTGTTTAAGTGTGTGTGTGTGTGGGGGGGGGGTATTCGTAGTTTTTAGCCATAAAAATGTGGGAAGACATCTTAGTCAATTGATCATGAAAACCATACTTATTTTAATTCAGTCTGTCTGTCTGTGGGGTTGGGGACTGATAAAACCAGTTTGACAAGTATGCCTTTCTCCAGAAAAGAGCTAGGTGGAGTTGGGGATAACAAGGGTGGAGGGAGAAGGCTATGCAGGAATGTTGCAATCTTTCCACAGAAACCCTCTCCTTTTTTTTAGAAACCCAGAAAGGACTAATAAAATACAAAATGCTTTTAAAAACTTTTTCTTGGGAATAAGTATAGTAGGAGAGAAAAGCAGTACCTTTTATGCAACCTAAAGCACGTGGGTTTAAAAAGAAAAAAACCAACCCTTTGCCGATATAGTTGTCTAGTTTCCCCCATTTGTAATACACTGCTGTCATCTAGTGGTGAAACACAGAAGTAGACTGGACATTTTTTTTAAAAAAGTGTATGTAATCTAGCCAATGGGCTTTTCAGGGGGCGGACACCCTTGCAAGTCTTTAAAAGGCATCCATGCCTTTTGGCCATTTTGTTTCTCATACCTGAGATCCAGGGAACTTCTACCTGTCTGCAATGCTTAAGGTGAGTACAGCCACATGGTCTTAGTGCACATGGACGTAAGGGTGCATGGACAGCCTTAGTTAAATAAAGGAGTGGGGGGTGGGGATATTTCTAACTTCATAAATGTGGTGGATGGATTTAAAGGGGCGTTTATATAAATGTTGGGCTTTTTTTCTGTGTATCTTTCTGATTGTCCCTTTGTGTAACCTTGTGGCTTTAATATTGAAATCTTTGCATTATGCCCCAACGTTCTGAGGCTTAATGTAACACTTATGCCTAAATAAATGGGAATATTTCTCTTTTAAAACTTTTGCTGCATGTGGTTTTCATTTTTCCCCCAAATGCTCTGGGATTTTGCTGTTTTAACACTGTGAGCTAGGGGCTTATTGCATGCACATTGTGTCTCTTCTGGGTTTTTCTAAGATTTCTAAAATGCTGGTTGGCTTCCTCTGTTTTATCTTGCTGCTTGTGGGGGTTTTAATATTGAGAACTAAAAGTATGTTAGAAGGGACTTTAAATGGTTTCCTCAAAATTCTGTGGGTTACCTCTTTTTATCTGACTGCTTGTGGCTTTAAAACTGAGATCTTTGCATCAGTCTACCCGAAGCTTTTCTATTTGCTGGGGCCTATGTTTAAAGGTGACTTTTCTTTTGGGTGCCCTAGTGGCCTATGTAAAAAAATTATGGGACCTAGCACCACATGGTGGGAGTGTTTGCAACACTCATGCTTAAATAAATGGTAAGGGTAATTTATTTTTAAAAGTTTTGTGTTGGGATATTTTTAAGGGTTTTCTCATATGCTATGGTTTACCTCTTTTGTGTGCTGGATGGGGTTTTAAATGGTTTTCTCAAAACGCTATGGGATACCTCTTTTTATCTGATTGCTTGTGGCTTTAACATTGGGTATTTTCAGACGTGACGGGGCCAGCCTGTCACGGAATCACCAATTTATCCCCCGCCAGGATCAAAATGGCATGGCCAACAGATGTGTCAGCTGACCCTGGCGGGGAATTGGGGGAGGGGGCGGGACTGCGTGGCTCAATATGCAGCCGCACAGCCCCACCCCCCCACGGTCCCTAGGCTGCCCGCCCCCTGGGAGATGGGTGGGCGGCGCGGCGCAGCGCCCGCCCGCCCCCTGGGGCATTGACCACGACCTGGAATCAGCAGCGGGCACGGCTGCTGATTCCGGGCCGTGGTCAGGGGACAGACGTGACGATCCCGTGAATCACGGGCGGGAATCTCATTGACCACGCAAACGGCCATGGTCCAGGCAGGAGGGCCGTTTGCGGGGTCAAAGAGATTCCTGCCTGTGATTCACGGGGGTGAATATCTGGTGGGAATCACCTGTCGGGCCAACAGACGTTATGGTCCCTTGCTCACCATGTGGCTATTCACCATGGTTGAGCGTGGGATCGTAACATCTGAAAATATCCATTGATAGTTATGCATGTGTCTAACCTAAGCTTTTCTAATTGCTGGAACCTGTGTTTAAAGGGAAGCTTTCTTTGGAGCTATGCTTTCTAAGTGCTTAGGTCTAGGAGGACCTTGATTTTGCATGGTGGGAGTGTTGTACCATGCTACTAGAGGGTACCCTTGAGAGGGGGAGTTGGGATGCATGCAATGTTTTGTTTAAATATTTGGGTCTTGTAGTTTGTTTCTCTTTACAAATCTATGGTTTGGGGGAATTTTAAATGCTTTTATCATAGGCAAAACTGACTTTTCTCTGCATTAGGCTGTATGTGGTCTTGCAGGATTTTTCTTTAAATCCTGGATGCATGGGACTTTAATTCTTCTGCTTAAGGTAGATTTTTCCTAGGCTTTGTATGGTGGGGTGAAACTATGCAATGACTTGCTTAAATATCGGGTTTGGCTATTTTTATTTCTCTCTTCACACCTATAGAGTAGGCAGTTTTAAAAGAATATTTCTAAGCAGTGGCTATTAAAATTTATTTATTTTTTTCTGGCTAGCTCAGGGGGGCTTCTTAATCTTTAGTAGCAAAGGAGTCTAGCTTATCAGTGGTTTACCCTGAGAGGTTTCAGTGCTGGTGAGATCTGCTTATGGCAGATTGATCCTGAGATTTTTTTAAAATGCTGGAGGCTGATGTTTAAAAAAACTAGTTTCTATATTACATGTCAGGATCTATTTGATATGTCCAGAGAGAGATCCTCACCCACAAAGGAGGGTAAAATGGCTATTTCTTTTAGTTTTGATGAGGGTATGGGGGCGACACAGAGCACAATAAATAACTATTGTCCCATCTCTCTTTTTTTCCAGAGCTGAAAATGGCTTTGGGTGAACTTGAGGGAATAACCACCAGCCAGATATTCGAGGTCAGTGACAGTAGGCTTTTCCTACTTGATTTTTTTCTCATTAAGCACACCTTTTTCTTCAGGCTACCCCCATATAAACTGGTCTCTGTTCTTTATATCTCATAGGATGTACAGCTGATGCATGCCTTATGCCACCAGATAAACTATGCGATGCTCTTAAAAATAAGCATTCCTTCAGCTAGGCCTTGCCTTTATTTTAAAAACCTGTATGGACTCCTAAAAAGAGCTGAGGTGAAATGGAGCAAGAAAGGATTTTATGGATCAAGTATCCAATTTTCTACAAAGTAACATAGAGGGCTGTTTTTTTTACTGAGTTGTTGCATGTACAGGTGTTGGTAATAAAAAAGATTGTCAAAACCTGCTATGTCACTAAGCATGATTTCTTTCTTATTACTAAACCCCAATTTCTGATGCAGATGCCTAGCCTCCTCTAACACTAGTGCATTTTCAGTATCTTGCCCCATTAAAACTTTCAAAAGACCCCCCTTGCAAAACAGAAATTTGTCCCTGTAGAGTTCAAATCAATCCGGTGCTGTCTTTTTTTTATTAGTAATATTATCCTTAGCTATAATACTAAGCAATCTTCATGCACCTCCCCCTGAATTTTTTATTACCAACACCTGTACACAGCTTTAAATTCAGTAGTAAATTGTCTCACTGCACATAGGGGTATGCATTTCATTTTCGTTATGATAACAACAACAAAAACTGTGATTTGTACTGTAAATTTAAAATGCTCCATTTTCTATATAACTGTCTCATAAAGTGGGCGAGCTAGTAAACTCCATAGGCCGCATAGGAGTAGTATCAGCAATGAAAACCATTTCAGTTTTCTGTGTAAGTTGAAGCGAAGGGTTCTGTAGAGTGCTCAGAAAATGGCATTCCCTCTCAGAAAATGGCCCCTCTATATAATACCCCCTAAGATGGGTCTATTGGGGCTGAAAACCTTTCCGATAGGTCGGGGTGGCAGGGCTGAGTGGTTTGAGACCTCACATGACCCCCTTCTACCAATCCAGCCTACACACCCCCTTTCATACCATAGGTGCAAATCCCAGCAATGGAAGGGGATAGGCTGACAAAACCTTCACCTGTTGGCTCAGATCACTCTCCTGAGTTGTTTGACCACTCACATGACCTCCATTCTGCAAGTCAGCGTAAGCTGGAAACAGCACCCCATTTTTTCCAAAATGGGGTGGGTTAGGATGATGAACCCTTAGCTCATTGGTCCACCTCAATCAGCTGAGAGGTTTGACGATCAGATGATCCTCATACAAGGACCTTGCTGGGTCAGGGAGGGGGGAGCCTTTGGCTCCCCCCCACCCTTACCTGCAAGTGGATCCACCAATCACACGTAAGGACCTTCTGGGGTCAGGGAGGGAGCTGGAACCAAAGGTTCATACGGACATAGAAGCATTATCCGCTTCTACATCACTTCCTCCTAATATGTCACTTCCACTTGAAGGTGGGATATCTGGTTCAGGGGACAGTCAGGGAAGGCGGGACTTCTGGTTACGTGACCTGTCAAACTGATAACGATCAGTTTGATGAGTAGTGTACCCTTCTCTACTAGTTCCAAGGCTGGGGGTCAGGGCCAGAGGTAATTAACAGAGAGCGGGGAGGTTATAAGGTGAGGTGCAGTGGTGAGGTGGGTGCTTAGTGGGAGCAAGGAGCTTAGCAGGGGTGTGTGTGTTAGTGGTGGTTTACTTACCTTCCAGAGGTATTTAAGTAGGTAGGTGCTGATACTGGGCCTCTTCCCCATGGTATGTTTGAAAATTAAAAAAACAAAACAAAAATAAAACAGAGCATGGTCAGAAGGGCTTGAATGGCTTTTGGCGAGGGGTGGGGGTGGGGGGTGGGGTTTGGGAGGGAGGGTGAGTTTTATGATTTGTTTTACAATTTGTTTGTTATTGTTCCATTTGTTTGTGTGTGTTGTTCACCACCCTGAGCTGCCTTTGGGCAGGAGGGGTGGGATACAAGATTTAAATAAATAAATAAAATTAAAAAAATAAAATTCTGAGCATGTTCAACCCTTTTCAAAGATGGCTCTGGCCTACTGATGCTGCCAGTGCTAACTATGAAAAGGTCTGAGCATACTTCAAAGGGGCCATTCAAGCCCTTCTGAGCATGTTTAGTGGGGGGGGGGGTTATATTCAAACTTACCAGTTGGGAAGAGACCATGCATCAGCATGGGACCCTTCCAGAAGGTTAAGTAACCCTCTTCCAGTCTCTCCCTGCTAGGTTCCCGTTCCCCTTAAACACCCCACCCCTTACCCCTTGCTGCACCTCCACCCTCCCTTCCCTAGTCCCCATGGGCTTATTCCCTCCCTAGCCAGGGGGAGGGCAGGGATGGGGGAGTAGGGGCCTAGCACTGCCCTATGGACCCCTTCCCTGTATTCAACCAAGGATTTTATGAGTCTTGAAGTTTTTCAGACCCTGCATCCAAACTTCAGAACTCGGAAAAGTGAGTCAAATGACCCGGCACTTTGTGTTTTCTGAGGAAAGCTGAGGACCAAGTTTCATCCCTAGTTTTCATCCCATTTCATCTATCACTTTACTAATGCTCAGTTACACAGCTCTTTAAAGTCAGAGACAAATTATTATATGTTTCCTTTATTCTTCAAATAATGTGACAAATAGTGGGTGGAATTCTTTCCCAACGGAGTCAAAGGAATTTTGCAATTGACTTCAAGGAGCTAACGTTTCATTCAGTGTTTAGCAAGTTGTAGGGCCACTCAAATATCAATTCAGCACAAGAAATTAAGTTAGGAAAAGGGGCTAAGCCCAATTTAATAATTTTATTCCTAGAATTATTTTTTACCATGCATAAAAGGATTTTTACATATGGGACAGGGTTCCTAAATACACATTGTACATACAATATAATAAACAATGATCCAAATAAAATTCTCAATTCAAAAAAGCACAATGGCAAATGGGATAATATCCCTATAGCCAAAATACATGGTATATAAAAACCCAGTCTCAAAGCAAGCCCAAATGCTTTTCAGGGAAGTCTTCAGTGGGATAATTGCTTTTGTGACAGGCAAATGTCAACTGTAGAAAATGAAGGAAAGAGAAAACATTATTACCAAGAGGAAAATTCTCTCCAATGTAATTTGTATATATGTGAATGCAATCATATTCCATGCCCATATACCTTGTCAATAATGCTGCTTATCAAATGAGTCTCAATTTTATCAGCGGAAGCACATCTATATACCCCCTTCACAGCATTCTCTAAGAGATACAATAAAGAAAACTAAAACATTACAGCTCAAGGCTGTCCTAAACACATTCATCAACAGTGTATCAAAAGGTAATACTCTTACTGTTTTTCCTTTCCTTCATTCAATGCACTCCTTCTCCAATTCAGAGTTACAGATTCCTCACAAACTAAATGGCTTTATCTAGTTCCCATTAGCCTTTACCCATGTTCTTTTAAGGGAAGTGCTCCCAGGTCCATCTTGCAACTTCCACCTGGGGAATTGATGCTCCAATCATGTCCATAGTAGGCTGACAGTCTCTTTTCAAATCTGCTTTTGTAAATACATTAATGATTCATTGTTGCAGTCCGACTGAAGATAGATGTTAACATTCAACAGCAACTCTGCCCTGGATTCACAACTTTAGCCAATGACTCTTTTCTCAGATGGCAAAAACCATTTTTCTAACAAGACCTGCATAGGATGTTGTTGGTTTTTTGTCCCTTAGAGAATGGGTAATTTCAGATGTACCGGGTCTGGCGGCCCGCCATGCTGAACCACAGACCAGGATCCATTTTGGCCAATCCGGCCGCTGCGCCCGATCCCATTCCATGGTCGGGACCATGATCTGGCCGGGCTGAAGGTAACAGACGTTACCTTCGGACCATCCCAGATCATGGCCGATCCAACCATGGCTGGGGCCTGATCCAACCATGATTCTGGACCTCCGGGCGGCCGGAGGTCCTGAATCATGGTCATTCTGATTCCCACCAGTGATTCACTGGGGTGAACATCTGGCAGGAATCCTATCAGACGTAACGGTACAAACGACCACCACAGGGGATTCACTGTGGTTGACTGTGGTATTGTTACATCTGAAATTACTCAAGATCACTGGGATGGGTGCTTCTGTAAACACCCCACTTTATCCACCTCATTTAATGATACTTCTGGCATTCTTCCTGCTCTTCTTCAGAAAAGTGTTTTTATATAATTTATTTGTACTGTTTATTATTACGATATATAATAATAAAAACATATTGAATTACATGTAAATACTGCTTTATTTTGTCACATTCATGGTTCACTAAGGAAAGAAAACTCTGTGTGTGTGTGAGAGAGAGAGAGAGAGAGAGAGAGAAAGAGAGAGAGAGAGAGAGATATTTCATATGTCCCCTTTATTTGTATCCCCAAAATTCCATTAGTCAACACTGAGCTCTCTAGATGAGAGGATCCAGATGGAATTAGTGATCCAGATCATTAATTCCAGATTTAATTATGGACCTATATTGCAGATATGTAATTTAATTAATTAAAAATAAAGGACCTTGCATGCATAAAATGACCATTGGACCATTCTACACATGCACTGTCTTTTCCAAAATGGTGGCAGCAGTGTCACCGTCATTTTGGAAAAGGGCTGTGCATGCACTGAATGATCCAGTGGCCATTTTGCACATGTATGGTTATTTTTTATTTATTTATTTAACAGATTTTGAAACCAACTGCAACATGCTATACCATATCTGTGGTTCGGTACAGATATATGGATTAATCAATAACTGCCTGTTTGGAGCAGTTACAGATTAATCTGAATCTATCCCTATTCAGTACCCTCTGTCAGGTTCCAGGGTTTGGCTCAGGAAGGGGCAATGGGAAGGACCAAGGAAGCAATAGAAAGGGTAGTAACAGTTAGGCAAATGAAAGAGGAAACCTTTCAGCCCTTCTCCAATGCCCAGGAGACTTGATGCTCAGCACAGGGAACTGGGTTTGCCAGTCTCAGGGCACTTACGGCTCATCATTAAGGTCAAGGAAAGAAAAGGAATCAAGACTGGGAAGAGTGTACTAGGGATCAACACTCGGAACACTAGGGCATACAAGGCCAGGGTGGGTGATATAGGAACAGAGGGCAAGTGTTTATCAAGGCAATGGAGAGCCATACACTAACAATGAAGGTGGGCGAGGCTAGAGGAAGTAAGCTACTAGTCACTAGTCAGAAAGCGAGTAAGAACTAGGAGAAAGTGGGTGTTTTCAGACGTTACGGGGCCACTTGGCCCCATACCGAAAACAACCCTTTCATTCCCCGCTGGTGTCACCCCGTCACGCCATATCAGACGTGCCGGGGGGATCCCGGTGGGGAATCTGGGAGGGGGCGGGGCCGCGTGGCGCAACGTGTGGCCGCATGGCCCCGCCCCCTCCACGCACCCCGCCACCTGCCCGCCAGGCAGATGGGCGGGCGGCGGGGCCACTGCGGCTGCCGCGTCAGGCCGGATGTGCCGTAGCCCGGGATCCCACCGGGGATCCCAGGCCGTGGCAACCGGCCAGACGTTACTTTTTTTGGGTCCCCGCTGGGGATCTTTTTGACCACGCTTCCCGGGACATTCCCCTGGCTAGCCCGAGAAGCGTGGTTCAAATTGACCCCATGCGGGTATTGACCGTGGTGAACATCTGGCGGCCACCAAACAGACGTTCGAGCCACAGTGACCACAGGTGGGTATTCAGCGTGGTTCACTGTGATCTCGTAACGTCTGAAAATACCCAGTGTCAGCGGCAGAGCAGGTGACCGAAGGGGGAACCCCAGGCGCACTGCCCTTTGGCGTGGTAGGACAGCAGAAGCATCAGAAGGAGGGATGCATGTAGCAGGGGGCGGAGCCTCCTCACGCTGACAGGAGAGACTTGGCTCCGCCCCATTTCCAGGTGCAGGGAATATTGCTGATGGCTAGGCGGGCGGGGGGGCCCCGCCCTGAGCACACTGGTATGAGGGAGGAGCTATAACCTATATAAAATACTGGCGGGACCTGGGTAACCCGCCGGTAATCATTTAGAGAAGATGGCCCCCTGGATCTTGTGGAGTATTCCTGTCTTGAACTATTTTGACCATAAGCTGAGTGGCAAGCGATTGTTCCCCGTGTTCCCCTGCCCTACCTCCGAGTGTTTGATAGAGTGAATGGTAAGTGATCGTGTATTGTTTCTTGTATTGAGTTTCTGGATATGTGAATTGTGATTTTGGTACCTGGTTCCTTGCCCATTTTCCCTCTGTCCTCTTCTTCCCTTTCACTACTTCCCCCCTTGAACGCAAGACCCATCCTTTCACCCCCTTGACCGTGCGGGTTCCTTCCCCTTCCCCCCTCCCTGGAACCATATCCCTGTCCTTCCACACTCCTCCCTATCACGGTGCCCTGGGACCTGAATATTCCCTCGAGCAACTGGTATTGTCCTTTGTGTACTTTCCCTCTTGGGGCACTTGGCTTCTGATTCTCGATCCCAATGATGAAAAGGGTTGCTCTCCAAGTTTGAGGGAAAGCCCACCCTACACCCTGAGGGATCTTTATATCCTAGATAGAGTGCCATCCCATTTTGAAGCCGCCCCCCTCTCTCGATCCCTTTTTCCCTATCTATCCCTTTCCTTCCCTTCCCTTTCCCCCCTCCTCCTGACAGAATTACCGGCAACCCCTTATTGCCCTGTGTATAATGGAGGTGGAACGACAGGTGGATGAATTACTCCACTCTGTTCAGTCCCTCACTATGGAATTACAGGATATAAGAGCTGAAAATAAGGAATTGCGTGATAGGTGTAGGTCCTTGCAAGCTACCATTGATCAAGGCTCCCTTACCCCTATGGAGGAAGGGAAGAGGGCTCCCAAGGGAGCCACAGAAGCCACCCCACCTTCTTCTTTACCACCTGGGGGACCTTTTCCTAGGGAACCTAAGGCCCTGAGACCAGACAAATTTTATGGTGATAGGAAGGCTTGTCAAGGATTTTTAGCATTATGCAATCTTACCTTTTAGACACAGCCCCTGACATATAATTTGGATCAGGCCAAAGTAGCCTACATAGTGGGATTACTAGAGGGTGTAGCCTTGGACTGGGCTACCCCCCTCTTAGCCTCCGATGATTATTTGCTTCGTGATTATAAAGGATTTTTAAAACAATTTCGTTTTCTGTTCGATTACCCTCACAGAATAAGAGATGCGGAGCAAACCATCCTTCATTTAAGGCAGGAAAAGACCCCTTTATTGGATTATATTACCCAGTTTAGGAATCTTGCCGTCGAATTAAATTGGAGTGATTCTGCCTTTAGGGCCCTGTTTCGACAGGGTCTAAACGAAGAGATTAAAGATCAGTTAGGTTGTGTTTCTTGCACTCCTGTCACACTTGAAGAGATGGTCACACTATCCTTACAAAACGATGAAAGACTTACTGAACGACGGAGAGAGCGAAGGCGAGAACAAGGTAGGGGGGTAGGGTTTTGGGTACCTAAGGTACAAACTACTCCTCCTTCTGTTCCGTTGGGGTCAGGAACTCCTGAACTCATGCAGATTGGTGCAATTAGAAGCCCCCTCAGCCCAGAAGAGCAGGAATGATGTCAAGTCCTGCGTCTTTGTTATTACTGTGGGGGATCGTCCCATTTTTCTAGGGAATTTCCATCAAACAAACCCTCGCCCTGCCTCATCAGGAAATTTCAGGGACCGAGAGAGTGGAGGGACCTTTCGGTGACCTTCCCTACCCCCCTCCTTGGTTCNGCCAGACAGCACCTGGTGAGGACCCGCGCCCGTTACAAGATCGCTGCAGATAAACGTCACCTCCCCGAACCCTCCTTTAAAGTAGGTGATCTTGTTTGGGTACGCCATCGCAATTACCCGTCTTTGCGTCCCTCCGCCAAGCTAGATGACGCGTATATGGGTCCTTTTCCCATCACACGTAAATTAAATAAAGTTACTTATACTGTAGGTTTGCCCGCCCATCTTCGTATACATCCCTCCTTTCATGTGTCCCTTTTAAAGAAAGCCCTTATCCCTACCCTTACCCCCATAAGACGACACCTGCTCCTCCGATCCTTTTCCCTGATGGTCCTGAATATCAGGTTCGCGCCATCTTAGATTCCCGTATATTTGGGTCTAAATTATTTTATCTCATTGACTGGAAGAATTATGGACCCTCTGAACGTTCCTGGGAACCTGCAATAAATGTGCATGCCCCCCGCCTGATTCGGGAGTTTCACCTTCGCCATCCCTCCCGCCCTGGTTTAAGGACCAGGGTGGGGTGGGAGGCTTGGACGGGGGGGTACTGTCAGCGGCAGAGCAGGTGACCGAAGGGGGAACCCCAGGTGCACTGCCCTTCAGCGTGGTAGGACAGCAGAAGCATCAGAAGGAGGGATACATGTAGCAGGGGGCGGAGCCTCCTCACGTTGACAGCGGCTATGTGGAAGCAGAATTAAGACAGGCAAACAAGAAGTACACACTCAGAAACCAACACTACAAAGTAAGGAACAAGTGTTGCAAAAGGGGTTAAGAGAGAGGTGGAAAGAGAACTAGGACATAGGGATGTGCACCAGAACCCCATGTCGTTTTTCATTTTCATTATTATTGTTGTTATCAAAATGTGTCGTTATATTGTTATCGTTATAATGACAATGTTGTTTTCATTATTGTCATTATCGATACCGATTTCAAACGAGGATTTCATTTTCATTATCATCATCGATATCATTTGGTCTCGTGATCTCGCAAGACCAAAAACCAGAAACGGTATTTCGATCACATGTGTTGTCATGTGCGGTGGCATGGTGTCTGTCTGGCTTGTGTGAAAAAATGGTTGTGAGCTTGTGTGTTGTAGTTGTGTGTGGGGGGGTTGGTTTGTGCGTGAGAATTGAAGGTGAAGGAAACAGTGATGGTGGTGGTAGGAAAAGAAAAATGAAGCTGAGGAGGAAGGTCAAGGTGAATGAGGAACAAATGGAGGCCCAGCCTAGACCATCCGGTGAGGTGGTGGAGGTGGGCTCCTCACCAGAGGAGGAAGAGGGCAGAGGAGGTGTCACTGCTGCCAGGTTTGTAAAATTTATTTTTGTTTATTGCTCCATATAATTTTGAGGATAAGAATACTATCCTTTAGAGTGAGCTTGCTGGCATGCAGGTGGTGGGCAGTCAGGCACAAGCAGCAGGCATCAGTGGGTGGCAGAGGAGGGGCAGGATTTCTGGGTCTGCCACAGAGAGGGACGGGGGCTGGGGGCTCTTCCAGAAGTTAGGCACAAGGCACAGCACCCACCCAGAGCCAAGGTCTCAACTTACCAACAGTAGCACCCCAGGAAGGGCAGGATTTGCACGTGTCTTATTTCTGGGTCTGCCACAGAGAGAGGGGAGAGGGGGAGCTCTTCCAGAAGCAGCAGCCAGGGTCTCAACTTGCAGACACTACATCACCCCAGGTGGTGGTGGTGTACATGGGAGAAAGGGAAAGAGGCAAGTAGCCAGCACCATCCATCCACTTGGAGTGGGAGAATGGGTATTGCTCTGGGAAGAACTAGAGACATTACCATGAATGCATATTATTATGCAGGTGTTTCAGAGAGGGTGATGATGACGGTCCAGGCACATCAAGGCGTATGTCTCAGGACCAAACCAGGCCAATGAGGTCAGCGGTATGGAAATATTTCCATACCCCAAAAGGCGGATTTACAGAATGCAAGGTAAGGCACAGGGGCTGGAACAACAGGGAATGGATTGCCCTATGACCTGTTAGGAAGTCCCCCTCAGAGAGAGAGATTGGCCAGCCACCCACTTGTGGAGACAGAATGCAGACCATTGGTCTGACACAGTATGGCACTTCTTATGTTCCTATCTTTTTATGTTCTTTAGGTCTGCAACAAAAAAATCAAAAGAGGGGCACAGGGGACCACATCGGGGCTGATTGCCCATGTGGAAACCGTCAACCTCATTGAGGTGACGTGGGACGTATCTTGGGCTGGAAGGAGCACGGAGGAAAATCAAACGGAGGAGGGGAAGAAGGCACGGTAGAAGAGGCGCTGTCCCAGTCCTTCCCCCTCCAGCTCCTCTGAGGATTCTCCAGTCCCCTGGCAAGAGGAGACCCCTGAAAAAGGGTATTTCAGGCTTCACTGTGGAGGCCCGCAAAAAAATTTATGTCGGGCTTCAAGGTCCACACCCGAAATATGGAGGACACGCTGATAAACCGATTTGAGGAGTTCAAAATCAGGGAACATCAGGCTGAGGCATACAAGGAGTACCTCAGAACTGAAAAAGATGCCCTTGAATTGTTCTGCCAGTCCCTGGTGGCATGGAAGGCATCCATGGTGGGGGAACTGGACCTTGTGAGGTGACATGGGGCAGAGGTGGATGAACTGCCCGCACCTCAGTCCCGCACACCATTGTCCCCTTTTCCCCATGTTCCGGGGGACAGGCTCACAGACACCTATGTTGTTTTTGTATGTCTTATTATATTGTTAATGTTTGTTTTTTCAAAAGTTTTTAAAAAGTTAAAATGTTTTTTCAAAAGTTTTTATAAAAGTTATATTTGTTACCAGCTGAGTTTGACCTGTCCAATCTTTTATTCCTCTGTGCTTCTTCTGGCAGGTGGTAGAATCTCATTGTATATACAGCTTGTCAGATCCCTAACTGACAGCAGCAGCACGTTTATTTATTTAAATAAATTTAGTATCCCACCCCTCCTGCCACAAGCAGCTTGGGGCAGCTCACAACAGCGTAACAACCAAAATCATAAAACTATAAAACACCCCCCTACACCCTCATCCCTATCCTCCCCCCCACCCCTTACTCATCTCCCCTGCCAAATGCCTGGTGGAACAGCCAGGTCTTGCAGCTTTGATGAAAGGAGGGGAGGTCCAGTGCCCGACGCACCCCCATGGGAAGGAAGTTCCACAGCCTCGGCACAGCCACTGAGAATGCCCTCCCCTGTGTGGCCCCCTGGAAGATTCGGGGGACCACAAGGAGGGCATCCCCTGATAACTGCAGGGGCCAGTCCAGTACCCGGTGGGTGAAGTGGTCTCACAGATAGGCAGAGCCCAGTCTGTTTAGGGCTTTATAGGTTAAAACCAACACCTTGAATCGGGCTCAGAAGACTATTGGAAGCCAGTGCAGAGAACAGAGCACTGGTGTAATGTGCTCCGGTGGCCCAGTCCCACCAGGAGATGAGCTGCCGCATTCTGCACCAGCTACAGCTTCCGGGCCATCACTATGGGTAGCCCCACGTAAAGTGCGTTACCATAGTCTAGTCTAGAGGTGATGAAAGCATGAATGATGGTGGCACATGTAGCATATTAGCACCAAGATGTGGCAGCAGGGTCTCAACTTGCAGACAGCCCCCCAGGAGGGGCAGGTCTTGTGTCTTTGTGGGTGTTCCAGAGAGAGAGAGGCTGTGGCAGTCTGGCAGAGGCATAAGTGGGCATCGGCAGGTGTACTGCCTGCTCTCACAGAGAGATTTCCCGCATGGGGAGAAGCCTTGGGAAGCTGAATTGTGATATATACTTGGTTACATTTGTTGGTTGGTCCCTTTGAAGCCCTCTAGTGGAGAGGTGTGTTTAGCTCATAGAAAGATCACCCCAGGGGGGGAAGACGTGCAGACAACATCCCAGGTAGATCAGCCAGCCAGGGACTTCATATTTTCTGTGAGGGGGTGCCAGAGAGAAAGAGAGAGAAGCTCTTTGGCAGCGGGCAGCAAGTGCTGGTGGGCAGAGGGGCTCTTTCAGCAGCCGCAGTGGGCATCAGCAGGTGGCTGCGGAGGAATAGGCTAGCAGGGGGGGGATGCTGCAGGCGGAGTGCCGGTGGCCACTGGCCAGTCAGGCATGAACAGCAGCAGCACCCAGATGATGGTTCTTGGGACTGGAGTGACTGCTTCTGGGACAGTGGAATCAAATGAAAGCCCCCCGTGACTGGAATGATGATCCCAGAATCTTTATGATGGTTCCTGGGACTGGTATGACTGCTTCAGGTACAGTGGAATGACAGCCCATGGGAGTTGAATGATGTCCCTAGAATTAGTGCTTCATTGGGCAAACTTCATTCAATTGTGTGATAGGTGGTAGCAGGTATAGGAATGCACACTGGCAGGCAGGCACATATAATATGTTGTGTTATATTTCCATCTCATTCTGGTAGGTTTGCTGCTGGATGTGGGCATTGAGAATGAGCACAGATGAGATCTCTCACTGGTTCTGGCAGGTGGTAGCTTGAGCTGGATGCACCTCTTCCCTTCTACCCCATCTCTCTTGTTCTAGTAGTGAGGAACCTCTCTCTCTCCCTCCCTCTCTCTCTCTGGTCATGTACTGCAGGTGACAGCATGGGTGGGAGCATGTCTGTCTCTTTCCTAGCAGCGGGGAGACTTTCTCTCTCTCTCCATGAGCAGCAGATTGCTACCTTGTAATAAAAAGGTTCTTTGCGCTTCTTTCATCATTCCCACCACATCACCCTGCATCTATCCTCGCAGACCTTGTCTTATATCACTAGAAAGGGTTGGCTGGAACTGTCACTCTGAAAGGGAGAGTGCTTCTTAGCCTAGGGAGGAGCTTGAGGCCATCAGGACAGGCATGCCATGGTGGTGGGCAGTTGCTTGGGCACGAGCAGCAGGTTGCTGCCTCCTAAAAAAGGTTCTTTGTGCTGGCTCTCATCATTCTCACCACGTCACCCTGCATTCCATCCCTGCATGGACTTGTCTCATATCCCTAGAAACAGTTCATTGGAAATGTGTGGGGGTGCCAGAGAGAGAGAGAGTGTCTCTGGCAGTGCACATCAGTGGATGCCTTTTATACTAGAGGAGCGCGAGAAGTTGCTGATGGTTCTTGGGACTGGAATGGCTGCTGCTGCATGCAGTGGAATGACAGCCCTCTGTGGCTGCAATGTAGGTCCCAGAACCCTGATGGTGAGTCCTGGGGCTGAAATGGCTGTTTCTTGAGGTGGTAAAATGACAGCTCCCCATGAGCAGAATGATGGTCCCAGAACCCTTACGGTGGGTCCTGGAACTAGAGTGGCAGCTTCTGGATGCAGTGGAATGACCACTCCCCGTGATTGTAATGTAGGCCCCAGAACCCTGATGGAGGGTCCTGGGACTAGAGTGGCAGCTTCTGGATGCGGTGGAATGACAGCTCTCCATGCCTGGAATGATGGCCCCAGAATCCTGATGATGGTTTATTTATTTATTTATTTATTTATTTTATTTATTAAATTTATACTCCGCCCCATCCTGAACCCAGCTTGGGGCAGCTTGGGACTGGAGTGGTAGCTTATATCTGTTTGTGGACAGCACCGCAAGGAGAGCAGCAGCCAGGGGCCGGGCATGTTTCCACCAGACACTCCATCATGCTATAGGTGGAGTTCCACCTGGTGCTGACATTCTGCATGAGGCAGTGTTCCTGTGCCCCCAGCTCCACCTGCTTCTCCTTCAAGAGGTGACCACCCTTCATGCTCTTGTTAAAGTACCCTGTAATCTTCCTGCCCTTCTCGATTAACAGGGTACCGGAATGCTGCTGCGCTCTTCTGCCTTCTCCCCCAGTTCCAGGGCATCCCTCACCACCAGGTGAAGGGTGTGGGCAGCACAGGGGAAGTGATGGAACCTGCCCTCCAGCACATCCTTCTTCATATTCACAGCATTATCAGTTACCATGAACCCCCTGACGAATGGGGCTTCCTCCCTTAGCCACCCCTCCACCCTGGTATCCAAGGCTCCCCTTAGGTTGATGGCAGTGCGTCTCTCATCAAACACCTGGACGTGAAGCAGGACCCACCTGTACCCTGCCCCATTGCCCCTGCTGCCTGCTGCTCCTCCTTCTGTCACCTGCAGCTGCCACCAGTGAGCAGTTAGGGCCAGGTAGGCATGTTGTGCATTTTGGCTGCTCCAAATGTCTGTGGTGAAATGCACAACAGCCCCCACCTGCCCTGGTCAGTTGCTCCTTCACCTGTTTCCTGGCTGCCTGGTACAGAGAGGGCACCACCTGCATCAGGGAAGCTGGTACTGGGGTGCCAACAGTGCCAACAGCTGGCAGAATCCCTGGTCCTCCACAATGCTAAATGGCTGGTCATCCAGGACAATCATCTCCCCCACCGGCCTGGTGATCTTGATTGGCACTGAATGACACACTCCGCCACGCCCCAACTGTCCAAACCTCAGATCCTCCATTGCGACCTGACGCTGCTGCTGCTGCTGCTGTTTATGGGAAGTTTGAGATGGGACTTGCTGCTGCTGTCCCTCCTTCCCCTTGCCATGAGAAGAAGGGGGAGGTCTGCTGCTGCTTGTGCTTGCTGCAGCTGCTGGGAACCCACTCCTGTCTACAGTTTCCAATGTCTCTTGCAGCAGCAAAGCCCTAGGCCGGGTCCTCACGTGAGAATTCATGCCATTATTACTTAAATTCCCCCTCTTATTCCCACGGCACACTACCTTCCCACACTGAAGGCAGGTCACCCGACTGCTGTCACCTGGGATCACTTCCTTGAAGTGATCCCACACAGGGCCCCTGGGGCACCCTCCTGAACCCCTCATGCCACCACTCAGGGCTGCTGCCTTTGTCCTCAATGTGTCTACAGGGGGATGGGCATCAACAGGAGTCTCCTCCACCTCCTGCTCACTCCCCTCATTGCTGTCCAGCTCCATGACACCACCCATGCTAAAGCTGCTGCTGCTTCCACCTTGCAGCATGGGAGGAGAGGATGCCCTGCAGCTATTTGCTGAAGCTGGGCTGCTGCTGCCGAAGTGGGGAAGGATGCCCTCAAATACATCCTCCCCCAAATCCTCAAAATCCCTGGGGGGGGTCAGAGGGAGGAGTCTGCCCAGGAGAGGTGGTTGCCCCTGCACCACTCCCAGCAACAGCACTCACATCATCATAATTGCTGGGGCTCCCCATACCAATATCTTCTGCTGCCCCGAGTGAAAAACCACTGCTGGCAGTGCCAGCTGCTGGCAGTGCTTCAGGAGGGGTGTGTGTGTAGTGCTGCTGCTGCACACACACCCCTTGTCCGTGACTCCCTCCTCCAGTGCCACTCCAGTGCCAACTTAGGCTCCCTGCCTTCCACATATGCCACTCCTGAGATCTGTGCAGCAGCCTGTTCCCCTGATAAGACCTGCCGCCTTGAAGGAAAAAAATCAGGTCTCTGCAGCTTGGGCGGTGGGCTGCCAGCACTGGCAGAAGTGGCAGCGGGCTTGCCAACTCCCCCACGCCTACATCCTTACCCTCTACCAGGGTCACCTGCCCCAGAGGCTGAACTAGGAGTCCTTCCCATTCTCATTGTAAATGTACATGAAATTGCACATAGAAGTAATGTGCACAAAACCTAACCTAATCCTACTATGCTATAATCCTAATATAATAAAATAGACTAGCCTAAATATCTATCTATCTATCTATCTATCTATCTTACACAACTAATATCTATCTATATCTAAATGTCTATAGTATCTATCTATATATCTAATATATACCTATCTATCTATAATGTACAGGGCAGGGAAAGGGAGAAGGTAAAAGGTAGGGTATAAGGAATTGGTAATATGCAATGAGGGCTAGGGAGGATTTTTTGTGTGCAAGCACCAGTTCTGTAAACGTATCCTGACAAGCAGAGAGCTCTCACAGAACAGAGAGAAAACACATGGCTTGCACATTATAAAGGGTTGCAGTGCCTTTCCCCACAGCCCCCTGATTGGTTTTGGGAGGCAGCAGGCATTGAACAATCACAGAGTGCCATGAGACTGCTGGGGCCTGATTGCGCTGCCCATTGGCCAGCGATGCATCCATCAGATACTGCAGAGCTGCTCGCCCCTCCGAACACAAGGCACAGTTCAAGAGTTCAAGCCTCTTTAGGGCTCCGAGATGTCTGCTCCCTCCTCCCCTCTCCATTTCCATCCAAAACAAAACTGCAACTGTCACTAATAATAACGACAACAATAATGACATTGCCGTTTTCGTTATCATTGTCATTATTCTCAGTTGTCATTTTTGTTATTGCAATAATGAAAATGACAATTGTCATTATCGTTATTGTAATAACGAAAACGACATGCACACCCCTAGGACAAGCAGTCCTAGTTATCAGGCATTCAAGGGTCAGAGTAACACATGTACTCCACCTCAAAGATACAGGGAACCCAACAAAGGATCGGGATGCTGGGCAAGGGAACATGCAAAACAACCAGGAGATAGCATGGAATTACAAGCCAGCAGATAAAGGAGACTTGCTACAAGGCACGAGCTAAAGCCACACTCGATGCTATAAGGGACTGTGATAGGGAATCAAAACACTACAGGAGGACCATACCCAAACACACATACTGAGAGAGGGGAACCCCAAGGGAAGGAAGAAGGCTGAAGATAACAAACACTAATGTAGAAAGATATGAACTGGCTCAAGTAGCACAGACAAGTCTGGGGTGAGCAGACAGAAACACATGCAGAAAGAAAACAGATGCTCCTCCAACTTCCTGTTGCTCCCAGAATGCCTTATATACAACTGGGAGCCAATAGGGAAGTTGGATGGGTGGGGTCATAATCCCAGGAAAGGAGAGGGAAATTAAAATAAACAACCCTTCACCAGGACAATCAGGCAGTGGTGGGTGTGGGAAAACCAGCTGCCTCCAAACCCACGGCTGGAAGTTCAAGATGCAGCCCTGATAGTGTCCATCATTTAGGAAACCCATCTTCTCTAGATCCAGTGCTTGCTGTACAGAACTACTTGTTTAAGATCTGAATAAAAATGTGATGACTTATATCACAAGTATTGCATATTTTAGCTGCCTTTTTGTCTCCCTAATAATAAATATTTCATATTATAGGCTCAACTACTGCAACGCGCTCTACGTGGGGCTTCCCCTGTTCTTGGCTCGGAGGCTGCAGCTGGTGCAGAATGCGGCGGCTCGTCTTCTGACGGGGACGGGTCGCCGGGAGCACATTACACCGGTGCTCCGAGCTCTGCACTGGCTGCCGATAGTGTGCCGGGCCAAGTTCAAGGTCCTAGTGATGATCTACAAAGCCCTATACGGTCTTGGCCCCTCATACCTTAGGGACCGCCTCGCCCTTCGCGCCCCGGAGCGGCTCCTGCGGTCTGCCGGGGGTGCCCTCCTGGAGGTCCCCCGTGTTAAGCGGGGGGCCACGATGGAGCGAGCATTCTCGGTGGTAGGGCCGCGGCTGTGGAACTCCCTTCCGGAGGAAGCTCGCCTGGCCCCAAGCCTTTTAACATTTCGGCGGAACTGTAAGACCTGGCTGTTTGCCCAGGCCTTTGGGAGGGAGGGTGGGGAGGGATGATTTTAGTCCCCCACCCATTTATTTATTTATTATTTTTCTAGCCCTGTTTTATATGGTACATTTTATATTTAATATTTTAAAAGGAATTTTAATGTTTTATTGTTGACTGTTGGAAGCCACCCCGAGCTGCGTTGCAGGAGGGGGCGGGGTATAAATTTGGAAAATAAATAAATAAAATAAATTATATAATAAGGCTTCAGTTATACATGTGCACATTTGTAGGAGTTTGAGGATGTAGTGGTGTATTTAGCTAGGCATTTCATTGCATATTTGTCCACTTTGTCATGCCAGTTTATTCCTTAGGGTTTTTTGTTGAAGGCTCAGTAGTGCAGTTCCAGATAGTATTGTCAGGCTTGGTTTGGACAATTTCAGACTAGAGTTTGAGTAAATGTTTCTCTAGCTGTGCAAGCTCTGGCTAAAATCACCTCTACATTTCTAAATTGAGTCACTTTTTATCTACCCTGACAGACATGATGGTAGTACTGAAATCTTTAAATAGATGTATCAGCACCCACAGACATAAAATAACTTTCCAACAAATAATGTATATATCTACCTGCTTTAGAAATACTTACATTTTTACGTTTTCTATCTATCATGTGGAAAACGTCTGCACATCTAACATTTATGTAGCCTGGGGATGCTAAGAGTGCTATCAAGAGAATATACTAAGTGTAGTTTCACATTTAAACTATCTTCCTCGCTTCCAAAATAAGGAGCTAGAGTGGGTGTAGTGCAAACAGGTCCCTAAAAAAAAATCTTAAATAACTATTAAAATGGATGTGATCCAGAACTGCTGTGCACAGCAAGGACCCTGCACATGTAGAGTACAGAGAAAACTACATGGAAATTGCTAAGATTGCATGCATAATAATTATCAATCAATATTTATTGTTCTGGCCTTAGCCATGACAAATAGAACAAAAATAAACTAACGAAACAACAAGATTTATTATACCGTTTATCCACCCATATCATACAGATACAATTTCATCGTAACTAGGACCATCATAAACATCTTATTTTCTTTTTCAATTCATTGCCCTGAACCATATTTATACTCATAAGCAACTTGTTTTCATTTTCAATTCATTACCCTAAATCATATATATACTCATTAACATTTTACCCTTATCCTTGCAACATGGACCTGCCTGCTGTCATTCTCATCGTAACCAAGCCAAGTACGTGCACTTGAAACCTCGCATCTTCATGAATGTTAGACCCCTTGTCTCTCCCTCTGTTCCCCTTCCTAAGTCTCTCCCCCAGCTCCTGTCTCTCAGATTTTAAGCCCTAGGGGCAGGGACCCTGTCTATTTAATTACTTTGTAAAGTGCCAGGTACACTGCTGGCGCTATATAAATGTTTGTTAATATATAATAATAATAATAATAATAACTTCTGGATCAGTTACTAGCAGATCAGTGTGCTGCATTAGCATCTACAATTTGTGACCTCAATCTGGCTACCCTAAATGCAAAAAAAAAAGCCACTTTGTTTGTAACATCATCCTTTTTATCACCAAGAAGATATATCATTTTCTGTAGCATAGACCAGTTCGGATCAAGTTTCACCTTTTTCAAAAGCCTTTTCCTAGGTAGGAAATACATTGGACAAACAAATATGTAATGGGAGAGGTCTTCCATACTCTGACCTCCACATATACGTTTTCTCTCGTGGTACGGGGTTCCTTTGTATCTCCCCTCTATAACCGCCGTTAACATACTTTGCAATCTAAGGGAGGTAAAAGCGTTTCTATACAAAGGATTTTCTTGTGCCTCCAAATAGCCCTTAACTGTGGGATCCAGTACATATACTTTGGAGAAATACACGAGACAGTGGCTGTCCTTCTTGGTTGTTGTCTATCTATATCTTTAATCCTTAATTTTACCATTTTACAAGATTCCTCCAGACGAAAAGATCTAAGAAACCCAAAAGAAAGGCCCAACTGCTTTAATGCTTGGTTCACCCCATTCCACCACCTATCTTTCCCACAACCAACTGTACTCATTTTTTCTTCCAGACACCTTGACACCAGGGACCCAGCAGGAGAAGATGATGATTTTAGTAAAAAACAAATCATAAGACTGGTAAATCTCACTTCCATTAATTTCAGTCCCATTTCCAATCTCATAACTGTAGGGGAAGTATTCCATGGCGCCCCTAGGCATTCCCTCATGAACTTATTTCGCCACACTTCTAAGTATTTTCCGGCAAGTGAGTCATAACCCCAAATTTGAGCACCACAGCAAACCTTAGATACTAGCTAAGTTTCATAAACTTTTTGAGCAAGTTTCACTTGATACCCGCCTTTTGATCTATAGAATTTGTGAAAGGCTACACTAGCTGAATTGGCAGCCTGTTTACTGCCAGTAAATGGGAAGACCAAGTAGCATTATAGGCAAACACAATCCCTAGATATTTGAAAGATCTTACTTGTTCCAGCTTATGTTCTCCAAGCCACCAGTTTGCCTGTTTAAATCGGGAAGAAAAGGTCATTATTTTTGTTTTATCATAATTTATTACTAGATCCTGGTCATGACATTCATCAACAAAGTCCTTTAATAGACGATTTAAATCAATCCTGCTTGCTGACAATAAAACAGTATTGTCTGTGTAACAGGGAGTCGCTGGGCGCCCCTGTTCCAGAGAGACAGCAAGGGCAGTCTCTTTAAGAGAACGGCCGGCCGGGAGCTCCACAGGCGGCAGGGGTTTAAAATCCACCGCCTGTAATTGACCAGAGGGCTGAGTCTGTGGGGAAGCAGCTGAGGCTGCGCAGCAGAAGGTGCCAGACCCAGAAGTGGGGCAGCATCTCGAGGCTCAGAGGGAAAGAGGCTGGCAGAGACAGCAGAAGACTGGGGCCAGCAAGCAGCAGAGTGGGAGCTGCACTGAGGAAGGAGGCTACTGTGAGAAGCAAGGAACTGTTAGTTGCTCGGAAGGGCTTGTGTAGAAGACATGGGGATGCCCACTGACCTTCCCGGAGGGGGAGACTCGATTAATAGACTCCTGTAAGGAGCCAGGTCTGGGGCTGGAGACAGGGCCTAGAACTGTGCATGAGGGGGGCTGTGCCCTGGTGTGAGGGGTTGCATCCCCAGAAGGTTAATCAGGGCTGAGACACTGATAGGGGCTGTGTCCCCAGGTGAGGGGCTGTGTCCCCAGAGTATGGTGTTGGTAGCAGCTGAGACCCCGAGAGGGGCTGTGTCCCCGATGGTGATACCCTGAACGAGGGGAAGTTGTAAGGCTCAGAAAGGGGCCAGGGTGAGGCAATAAAGAAAACTGGCATTTTGGGAAGCATCAGTGTTGTCTCCCACCACCCCAACATGGATCCCCGCTAAAGTCTACATACATCAGGATTGTGACACGTTGCTCAGTCACCAAACTTAGGGACCGTGTAATTCCCTAAATCCTGGTGTTTAAATACTAAGTCATTCATGTACAAGATGAATAATGTTGGTGCAAGTAGATACCCCTGCCTTACCCCCCGTGTAATCCTGATTGCATTAGACAAATTCCCTTTTGTAGTAATTCTAACTTGTAGAGATGTATTCGTATACAGATATCACATTAGGAATAGTAATCTTCTGTCTACCTGCATGTCTTGTAGCTTTTCCCACAGCAGTTCTCTATTTATTAGATCAAATGCAGAACTAAAGTCTACGAAGGCAGCAAATAACTTCATACTCTTATTTCTATAATTCGCTATTAAATGCGACAGGACCAATCCTTGTCCTATTGTACTTTTATCAGTACGGAACCCTGCCTACGCTTCAGCCAAGATATTATTATCCTGGATCCACTGTGTCAGGCATTCAAGAAGAAGTTTAATATATAGTTTTGATATTATAGGAAGAAAGCTAATTGGCCTGTAATTCTTGGGGTCCAGGTGGTTTCCTTTTATATTGGAACTACACTGTCTGCTCTCCATAAATCAGGAATACATCCTTTCTCATGAATCTTAGTGAACAGGTTTGTCAACACTGGATCCAACCACTCTGGAAGAGTTTAAAGATTTCACCTGGAAGAAAATCCTTCCCCGGAGCCTTCCTTCTTTTTAGAGATCCTATAACAGCCAGAACCTCTTTGATTTTCACAGTAGGTAATTTCAGACGTTATGAAACCACACTCAAGCAGAGTGAACCACAGTCAATCCCGCGGTGGGTCCAAAGAGCCCTGAACATCTGATCGGTGTTCGCCAGATGTTTACCACAGTCAATCACCCGTAGGGGTCAAACCCAACCACAGTTCTGGAGGTCGGGACGGGACCATGTCCGGAATGGTGGTCAAAGCGATTCCCACTGGGAAACCGTAAAAATTAATGACTTAACGGCAACCACCAGACGGAATCATACAAAATGATCCCCAGCCATGGCGAAAGCACGCAGCGTCATTGCCAGGCAACAAGCAACACACAGACCGGGGAGGGAGATTTAAAGGACACACAGCACCAGAGGAACGTGGAGGGATGGAGCGAGGCAGAAGGGAGATGAGAGCAGAGGGTGAGTGAGGAAGGGAGGAGGAAGAGGAGGAGGTGGAAGAGGAGGAGGTGGAAGAGAAGCAGCAGCCAGGGCAGGCCGCCCCAGAGAGGACAACCAGCCAGGGGATGGAGGCACCCCAGAAATGGGAAATGAGAGCGAGGGGGCCCCACAAAGTGGCACAGGGGCATGAAGGGAGAGTGCTCGGTGGGAGGGGGAAGGGAGGTGGGTCACGGGTCCAAAGGAATGATGCACCTAACCCACCAACCCCCGTTACAACCCACAGACCCGGAAATGGGCCCGGGAGCAGGAGCCCCCAGAGGCGACCAGTGGCGGGCAAGCAGAGGAGGAGGAGGAGCAGGAGGAGGAGGAGGAACTGCAAGAGGCAGAGGAGGGCACACGCAGGAGACACTGGTATCACTGAGGGGGGCAATAGGGGCACAAGGAGACCCAGAACTTCATCCGAATCTGGGGGTCCCTGGAGTACCAGGTGGAGCTAGCTGTGAACAAATTCAACAAGCATGTGTTCACAGAGATAGTGCGGGACATGGAGGCAGCAGGGCACCAAAGGACCATGGCCCAGTGCCGCTCAAAGGTCAAGGAGCTGAAGAGGGGGTACAAGGTGATAAAGGACAATAACCGGTGGTCCAGACATGGAGCACGGACTGCCCCCTACTATGACGCCATGGACTGCATCCTGCACCTCAAGGGCTCCATAGTCACCCCACGGCTTTTATGGAGCACTGTGGTCCAGGGCAGGGAAAGGGCGGACGTGCCCCCATCCATTGCAGCCCCACACACAGGCACCAACTCTGGGGGCCCAGCTCCCATAGAGTAACACCCCGGGACCTCAGGGAGCAGCAGGCCCCCCTCACAAACCAGCACTGCGAGCCCGCACCTGCACTCCGACTCGGGTGGATTTGAGGCCGGCACACTGGTCACCCTCAGCCAGTGGATGCAGGGGGAGCAGAGCCACACAGAGTGGCCGGCCTCTGAGGTATCTGAGATGGACATAGAGGGTAGGCAAGCGGCTGGTAGGGAAACAGGCATGGGGGGAGGGTCGAGAGGTCACGGGCCCCCACAGGTCACGGGCGCATCCCCACAGCCCCCAGGAACCTGGGAACATGGGAACGGTCCAGGGTGCACAGGGGCCCCCACACACACTGAACATGGGGGACAGGTGCAGCAGGCCAGCCCCCATGCCAGAGAGAGGGGGGATGGTATCATCATCATGTTTATTACAGCGTAGCCATAGGCCATAGCTCAACAAAACGACATAAATACAATACAACAATACAAATCCATAAACCTAAAATATTACCCATCTAGGGCACTAAAGCAAAACCTAAAATATGCTTGCCCAAAATACACCCTGGGAGTTACTTGAGCTGAACTTGCCACTTACAAGTAGCTAAGATTTGCCCCTAGACCCACTGACAGAAAACCTGCACACCTGGTCAACAGCCAGGAGCTCGTCAAAAATCGAGGCTCCTCTAGGAGGAAAGCCCGATTTATTCTTTACTAAGCAATGGTTGTCCAGGCCAGGACTCAGAACAATTGGGCATTGAATCTGAGGCACCAGCCTTACACCTTGAAGGTGGGCACTAGGAGTTTGTCCTAAAGGTAAACTAACAACAGAGGACGTTGGCACAGACTGGGAAACGGGCACCACTAAAGAAGGCCTCCCAGGACTAACTGGAAGAGAAGCACTAAAATGACAATTATCCGGCTTATTTAAAGCCTCGGACGCAATATGGGTAGGCCCGCAAGCCAAAAAAGAA
>QEPC01005651.1:414086-497971 GCA_003113815.1 Sphenodon punctatus | reverse complement strand
CTGTTGGCAATCATTGAGCAAGGGAGCCGGTGGCAGGTGATGGAGCTGTCGGGGTTCAAACAAGTTCTGGCTGAGGGTCCTGGTGTCTCCTCCCCCCAGCAGATAGTGACCCTAGTCCACAAAATTCAGCGAGGGCAAGCGGGGCTCGGCGCCGCCGGCGGGCGCACAGGTCTTAAAGCCTCTTGGCAGCGGGACTCCTCCCTGCTCACAGCTGTTGGCAATCGTTGAGCAAGGGAGCCGGTGGCAGGTGATGGAGCTTGAGCTCCGGGTGGCGACGGCGGTCTGGCGGCTTCAGCGCTGGTTGTGGGGCTGCCAGCTTCAGCACACTACTAGGCCTTCCGGGGAAACCCAGTGCCTGACTGCTGTTGGGGACTGGATTCAGGTGAAGTGAATGTGATTGAAGCTGAGTCCAGACAAGACCGCAGTGATCGAGGGGGGATGGTATGAAGGGGACCGGGCCATGATATGGTAACCATACCCCTCAACCCCATTCCCCAAAAGGTGCACAAGTCCCCCACCACACGGGACCACCAGGCGAGGGGGATGGGGGGAGCAGCTGCAGCAGCAGCTGGAGGAGCAAGGTGAGACAACACGCTGGAAGGGGCACAATGGGGGGAGCACCGAGGGGAAGGTATGAGCTGGCCACACGCGGGGGGTCCCACCTAACACCACCACCACCACTCAGGGACAGGTGTCATGTGAACGAGCCTGACTAATGCTCCCCACTCTGCTCCCTAACAGGGCACCTAGCAGTGCCCCCTCCAACTGACCCCGTGCCCCCGGCACAGTGAATGCAGTAGCACAGGGCACGGGTATGGCACTGGAGGGAGGACCTGGCAGAGGACATCATCTGGACCAGCACGGAGCAGGGGGAGAGGATGATAGCGGCCATTGACCGGATGGAGGCAGCCACCGAGAGGACCCTGCAGCAGGCGGAGGCCAGGGACAGGCGCCAGGAGGCGGAACTGCACCTGTAAAGGAGATGGGAGTTCAGGGAGCACAGCAGGGAGATGGAGGCAATGGGCATGCTACATGAAGCCATCGATCAGCTGGGATCAGAGCACATCAGGAAGATGGACCAGTCCCTGGACATTGGAACCTCACCGCTACTGCATGTAGGGACCATGAGTGCATACATCATGGTGGCTGCTCCCCCCGGCACCTTACCGGGCCCAGCACCTCAGCTGGGCCCCGTGACACCCCTACTGCCTCCACCACCACCCCTGCCACTGGCACACCCACAGGGCATGCGCATCCACCTCCCGGTCCCACCCAGCCTCCGGAGGCAGCAGCCACCAAGCGGGGCCCACCCTGTGCCACCCCACCCCCCATCCACACCGCACAGGCCCGTCTGGACACAGAGGCCTGCCAGGACACAGTCGGGGAGACCAACAGCGGGGGCAAGGGGAGCTCCCAGAGCTCAATGGCACCTGCAGGGCATTCAAGGGAACGTCCCAGGAAGCAACTGGGTAGAGGGGGATGGGGATGGGGGAGGTAGGGCGGATCGGGGAGTAGTAGGGTGGGCAGGGGGGTTATGGCGGGCACATGCTGTGAAATAAATACACTGGTGTCCACAACCTTAACCCATATCATCCGAGTACCTGCTTCGGGAAGGGGCTGGGCACATTGACAGGTGGGGCCATCCGAGGGTATGCCCAGCAGACTCAGGCCCTGGCATCACTGGTGATACGCCTTGCCAGGGCTGCATGGATCCGCTTCGTATAGCGGTACTCCCTAGGGTTATCCACATTCACATACAACGTCATGGGTCCTGGTGGCCACTGGGGCACGGGGAATGCCAAGGCAGCCCCATTGGTCTCACATATGTTTTGCAGGACACAGCAGGCATCTATCATGAGGGCCGAGGTCTCCACAGCGAAGTCCAGCCGACCTGAAAGGCACCTCCAGTGTTGCTTGAGGGCACCGAAGGCACTCTCGACCATGGTCCTTGAGGTGCGTAGCTGCCGGGAGTTGAATAGCGCCTCCACCAGAGTCCTGGGGACTGGGTACGCCTTCATGAGTCAGCGGAGGAGGGGATTGCCTGTCTCTTATACACATCTAGATGTGTATAAGAGACAGGATCAGCAGGAATCCAGTGTTGCCAGTGCCCAGACAGCTATGATCACATGCTGGACCACTGGTATGGGGGCTGTCTCTTATACACATCTAGATGTGTATAAGAGACAGGATCAGCAGGAATCCAGTGTTGCCAGTGCCCAGACAGCTATGATCACATGCTGGACCACTGGTATGGGGGAGCGCATGGGGGTGTGTTGTTGTTCCAGCCAGAGAGGCAACAGCTCTGCAAGGCACAGAAGGCACAGCCTGTCCATTTAGATGTGTGCCCTCCATGCTGCATCATCCCACCAAGCCAGGGCCCTGGCCCAACATTCCTGTGCCCGCTCCATAACCCAGAGCTGCCGTTGCGTGGGCATGGAGAGCAGGGCAGCACATTCCATGACCACGCAGCGCCAGTGCTGTCGGTCAGCTGCCTCCCTGAGGGCACCTGCCCACCCTTAGGCGAGGCGCAGGACCCGTTGGTATGCCCCTGCTGCCCGCAGGGCCCTGATCCGGGCCAGGGAGCACCGACACCCATGGTGGGAGTGCCGGTCGGCTGGAGCACTCCTGGCCAGGCACTCCCAGATGCGGGTGCCCAGGTGGAGCATGTCAGTGGGGAGGCCCAGTAGGTAGGTGTGCGCCCGGTACCACTCCACACTTAGGGCCAGGTGCATCCAACAAGAAGCCCTCTGTACCACGTCCATGCTGGAATGTGCCTCAGGTAGGGTCTGGCATGCAGCTACCCAGCCCATGTGCTGGGCCTGCCCCGACACTGTACCCCACACTTGCATCTGGGGGGGGCAGTGCACCTGTGTTGGCCACCCTCACCTGCCTGCCCCACTGCCATCTGGGCTGTGGTTGGTGGGTGGGCTCTAGGGAGCCCCCACTCCCTGTGTGCACCTGCGCTCCTGCCATGGGGGCCCATTGCCTGGGCCAGCATTCGCTCATCCAGTTGTTCCGCAGCTGCTTGCCTGTTGTCATCACCTCCCTGCTATCAGTGCTTGCTGTACAGCCTGTGTGCTCATTTCAGGCAGCTGTGATAGGTCCGCGCCCCACGCATCGCTCACTAGCCATCCCATGCTGCTTCCTGCGGCTTTATCGTGTGTCCTTGGAGCTCCCCATCTTCCCTTCCCAGCCCCCATGGGAATGAGGGGCCCTTCTCTCCTTACTATTCATACCCTCTGCCTGCTGGACCATTGCTGGCAGTGCTACCCCAGGGCTCCCGCGCCCTGCATTACCTGGCGCCCCCCATAGCTGGACCTTCCTTTAGACCATGGCCCTCTGTGACCTGTGGCGTTCCCCAGCTGTGCAACTTCTCCTTTGCTGCCCTGACACCCTCTCTGGTGCCTATGCGATTCTGAGCTTTGGGCTTTGCTACTTTCGCAATGAGGCGAGCGCTCGCGAGTGTGGGCTCCATGCAGAGGCGCTTGGCCTCCATCCCTTTCCCGATGGATGGATTCAGGAGGTGCGGTGCTCGCATGTGGCATGGTCCCCAGTGTAGACTGTGTCTACCCTCTCAGTGTGTAGCCTGGCCAGGTTTGCGGCCTGTCTGGCAGAGAGAGGCCCTGCCCTGGCTGTGTCCATCTTTGGCTGCATCCACCAGGCGCATGGCTACCAGCGCTTGCATGTGGCAGCATATCACCGCCTGTTTGAGCTTGGGCACCTGCCAAGGCCTCCTGCTGCTGACTATGCCCTGCCAGAGCCCACTAGACCAGAGCTGGCGGCGCTGGCTGCTGTGTGGTCATGAGCTGATGTTCAGGTGGGGCTCGCTGTGGTGGATTCGTTTAAGACCTACTACCTCATTGGCCACCACATGGCGGGGCAGGGCTACCACCAGGCCATGCTTCAGTGGCCCCACTACGTGCATCTGGTGGGGCTTCCTGTCCCAGGCGAGGTTGGCTCACCTGCTCATATTCTCTTCAATTGTCCTTTGTTAATTGGTCCCAGACTCAAACAGCTGGGTGGGAAGCCAAGGGATATATCCACTGCCCAAAGTACATTGGTGAAATTCCTTAGCCCATATGATTCTGAAATGACCCAGGCAGTGGCAACTTTCTGTTTGACATCTCTTCAAATTAGAGCGGTACATCTGGAGGGCCATTAATTTTAATGGGTTTTGGGTGGAATATACCAGATTTGATTATGATTATTTGCTTTCAGTAATAGATGCTGAAGGTAATATATTTTATTGTATTTTGACTCAGGCCTCTGGTCTATGGGGACCATATCTCTTGTATTCAAGGTTTTGCATTGGTACTTTGTACTGCTGATTTGCTTTAGGGTTGTGTGTATATATATTGTGATGGCTACCGCCCAACAAATAAAATAAATTCATTCAAAATAATAATTAATAATAAAGAATTTTATTTAGAAGTACAATCAGGGCCCCAAACACAACCTGCATGACATTTGTGCAGTTTGAACGTACATCACCTGGTCACAGTGCGCAGCCCTGCGCAGGGGCACTACTGTGTTTGGGATTGCGGTCGGTGAGGCCAAGCTGTGTGTAAACCACATGGATCTCTATTACAGGCACATTGTGCCCTCCGGAAACTGCATGCATACACGTGCACACACAGAATCCATGGGGCTTGGAATGAGCCCCAGTATCTGTTATATTCATTTTGCTCCTTCCCTCTCAACCTTCTAACCCCTCCTGGAAAACCTACCTCTTTCATCAGGCTTTTCCTAGCTCCTCATCCTCTTACACCCTGCACAAGGAGGAAATTGTTTCCACTCCGTCCTTCAGAGTCCTTCTCTTCCCTGTAACTAAGCTTGTCTCCCCCCCCTTACTTGTCTTTCTTAGACTGTAAGCCCCTTGGGGTAGGGACCTGTCTATGAAACCATTGATTGTACAGCACCAGGTACCTTTCTGGCACTGTATAAATAATAAATAAATAATATTATAAAATATATTCTCTACCGGTTTGTAAAATAACTCCTATCAGCTGACAGCTCTAACTATTATGATTCTAATCCTTAAAAAGTGCAGGCTCCGGGCATTTTGGTACACTGGCATTAACATTTGAAGAGTGGAGCTTTACAACCTATCATTATGGTACCAAGTATAGAATATTCAGGTAAACCATTGGCACAGTAAAAACTTAAAACCTTGGGCCTAGATTAAACCTGAAAGACAGTACCTGCAAAAACCAGTAATTCGTCAAATTTGTGGTACCCGAATCAATCCGGTAATTATCCAATTAGGCCCCAGCTGGGTGCCCGATGTCCCAAAATGTTGACTTCCGGTTCTGGAATGTCAACGTCCAGTACCAATTCTTCAACATTTTGTTGATATACCAAATCCATAATCAATTTATCAGGTTTCTGTCAAGTTCTGACAAAAATTGTGTAACTTCCCATCCCAGAAATATACTTTCAGTTTCAACATTTTTATGCACCACCCCAATTTTTCTTCTTAAAATACTTTTTCATGGGTTTCCCATCATAGAAAATCAACTTTTCAGTCCCAGAAAGTCAACTTTTGGTCCTAGGAAACTACTTCCAGTCACTTTTTAAAAAGATTTGTGCGGATTTTTTTTAGTTTTCCAACTCGGTATACCAATTGGTATACCAATGTACCAACTGCGAATTAGTAAATAAAAAAAATGTTAGCAGAAGTACCCAATTTGGGGGTTTTTTGGGTACTGGTAACCTGTCGGGTACTCAATGAGGTACCCAAAAACACAGGTAGTATCCGCTAGTACTAATTTTAGTACCAATTTCAGCTCTATATTCTATTTAAAGAACAAACAAAAAAATCCAAGACAGAGAATTGAGACCATTAAACACATTACAGTTGTGAGACCCGAAATGCCCAATACTGATACTTTTTCTGCCAGATCTACTTTGCGGGGGTAACCTATTCAGAATATTGTCTTTCCAAAGTAAATGGGGTACTTGGGAATCAAAGAATTTATGATCAGTCATCATAAGTTTTCATGTTTCTTTTATCTACGCCAGATTTTTAATGTAATACACTTCCACTCATAATAAGCAGTAATCTGCCTTCCTGCCTTTTTGAATAACTTGATGCCAAGTATTATTATTATTATTATTATTATTATTATTATTATTATTATTATTATTATTATTAACAAACATTTATATAGTGCCAGCAGTGTACCTGGCACTTTACAAAGTAATAAAATAGACACGGTCCCTGCCCCTAGGGCTTACAATCTGAGAGACAGGAGCTGGGGGAGAGACTTAGGAAGGGGAACAGAGGGAGAGACAAGGGGTCTAACATTCATGAAGATGCGAGGTCTCAAGTGCACGTACTTGGCTTGGTTACGATGAGAATGACAGCAGGCAGGTCCATGTTGCAAGGATAAGGGTAAACCGATCGTAGGTATAGGAATAGTGGCTCAGCAGGATAAAGAGTCAGACAGAGCAGAGCGAAAGAGGTGAGTTTTAAGGAGAGATTTGAAGGTATGAAGGGAGGGGGCAAGGCGGATGTGGACAGGGAGGGAGTTCCAGGCATGGGGGGCAGCAAGTGAGAAGGGACGAAGGCGCTTAGGGGAGCAGGGAAGGCGTGGAAGGGTGAGAGAAGGGACAGAGGAGGAGCGAAGTGCACGGGCTGGAGTATGGAGGGCGATAAGTGCAGAGAGGTAGGGGGGAGCAAGGTTGTGAAGAGCTTTATAGGTGAAGACTAGGAGCTTGTGCAGGATTCGTTCAGGAAGGGGAAGCCAGTGAAGCGAAGAGAGGAGGGGCTGCACATGGTCGAAGCGACTGGCGAGGTAGATGACCCTGGCAGCAGAGTTTTGGACAGAGATGAGGGGAGAAAGGTGAGACCGGGGAAGGCCAGTGAGAAGGAGGTTACAGTAATCGAGGCGAGAGATGACCAGAGCATGAACAAGAGTTTTGGCAGACGAGACAGAGAGAAAAGGGCGAATCTTAGCAATGTTATGGAGGGAGAAGCGACAGGATTTAGCAACAGAGTCAATGTAGGGTTTAAAAGAAAGGGCTGAGTCAAAGATGAAGCCTAGGCTACGGGCTTGGGGGACAGGCAGGATGGTGACTCCATCAATAGTTATTGACAGTGAGGAAGGAGAGGAAGGATGAGGGGGGAAGATAAGGAGTTCAGTTTTAGCCATGTTGAGTTTGAGTTGACGTTGAGACATCCAGGTAGAGATGTCAGAGAGACAGTTGATGAGACGAGCTTGAACAGAGGGAGAGAGAGAGGGAGTAGAGAGATAGAGTTGAGTGTCATCAGCATAGAGGTGGTATTGGAAGCCATGGGAGGCAATGAGTTTGCCTAAGGATGAGGTATAGATCGAGAAGAGGAGAGGGCCAAGAACAGAGCCTTGAGGAACACCAACTGAGAGGGGGAAGGAGGAGGAGGTGGAGTTGGAGAGAGACACATTAAAGGAGCGGTCAGAGAGGTAGGAGGAGAACCAGTTATGGACAGAGCCACAAAAGCCAAGGGAGTGAAGGGAATCCAGCAAGAGTGAGTGGTCAACAGTATCGAAGGCAGCAGAGAGATCAAGGAGGACAAGAATGGAATAGAGACGTTTAGATTTAGCCACCAGAAGATCGTTGGTGATCTTAGCGAGAGCAGTTTCAGTAGAATGAAGGGGGCGGAAGCCAGATTGGAGGGGGTCAAGGGAGGAGTTGGAGGATAGGAAGTCAAGGCAGCGGGAGTAGACAACACGTTCAAGCAGCTTGGAAGCAAAAGGAAGGAGTGAGACAGGACGATAGCTAGAAGGGTCAGAGGGGTCAAGAGTGGACTTTTTGAGAATAGGAGAGACTGTGGCATGTTTGAAGGCAGAAGGGAAAGAGCCAGTAGAGAGGGAGAGGTTGATGATGTGCAGGAAGGAAGGGGCGACAGTGGGAGTAATGGAGGTGAGGAGGCGGGAAGGAATGGGATCAAGGGGGCAAGTGGAAGGTTTGGAGGAGGAGAGCAGAGAGGAGATTTCCTCAAGGGAGGCAGGGGAGAAGGAGGACAGGAGAGAAAGAGGGGGAGGAGGGAGAGGGGTTCCAATCTCAGACAGGCATTCTTCTCCATCTTAACGCTAAAGAGCATCTATTCCAGATTTGAATACATTTTTATATATTCTTTCATTTTTTAAAAAAATGAGAGTATATAAATAATTTTTCAAATTATGGAATGTCACTGAAATTTTAAAATGTAAAATGTCAATCTTTTAATTTAAAAACTTGTAAAAGGGGGAGAATCATACATTTGTTTCCTTTTACTAAATATCGTTACTATGTCTTTTACAAAGCATATTGAACTATTGACCAATCACATACCTTTCTCAGCCCAAAGTTTCCTTGAGGGAGTAGCTCTAAGGGCCCACATTCAAACCAGAACCCACGGGGCCACCAAGGCATTCCAGCAAAAGCCCAGGTCTAGTGCTAACAGCCTTCTTCAGCCCTGATCAGGCCACACCCCTCCCTCATCCTTGCTTCATATCCCAGTCTCCTGGTTGACTGCTGTCCTGTATGTAAGGCCAGCCTAAAGCTACAGTCAACTGTGTGAATTATCTGTATCACTTCCTGGATCCCCATCACCTTCCTGTCTGTCACCTCCCTGCTGTTTCCAAGTTCCTTGGGCCATCTCAGATTTGTTCCTGGGCCTCATGTGTCTTTTGAATTGGCTCTGGCAGGACTCTGAGCCCCCTGCCCAGAAACCCATTCTTCTGACCCTTGCCCTCAACTCAGTCCTTCTGACCCTTGGATTCTAATCCTGCATAACTTTCCAGATCCTGATCTTGCCATAATGCTCCATTCCCCCAAGCATGCCTCCATGTGCACCTTTCCAAGGTGCATGTAACACTTTGTGTTTAAACACTGGTATATATACTCAGCCATTGGCATTTCTTTTCAAACCATATTTGAATTTGGAATAGATGGTGTTTTGAGCTTTCATGTTCCTATGTGGAGGCAGCTCACAAAAGCCCATCTCCCTTGTAAAACTAGTTTATATTCCCTATTTGAGAAATGCTGCTATATAATATCTGATCCTGATTCACCTACCCAGTAACATAAAGACATTTGTTCTTCTTTAGCATTTTTTAAAAAGGAGAAGTAATACAGTGCATCTTTAAATAAGTATTTAAAGTTGAAAATCTAAGAATCGCAGGTTTAAGATGCTGTGTAAAAGAAATGGAAAGAGAAAATGATATTCAGCATCATATTGTTCTGTGAGGAGTCATAAATCAAATCTGTTCTGAACAGCTCAGATCGTCACTTAAAATTGATCTTATTAAAACATTTGTTTTCTTTTTTGTAAAGCATTTTAAAGATCCATGCTGAGCAATCAATGTATTTAATACCACAGATGGTATTCTCAGTACACACATTTACACAAAAACCCACACACACCCACACACAGTGAGCTAATAAGCACCTTGCAATCATCTATCATGTCATATGGGTTTGAGGTATCAAGATGATGTAGCACTATGAAAACTGCAGGATAGTAACATTTTACTGCTCTTTTCCCCATCTAAATGAATTTCATCTCCCTTACCCTCTAGTGAATAATCCAAACTAAACTACATGCCATCTCTTCTATGGATCATAAGAATAAGCTGAGAATGCTGAATTGTCAGCAAATCTTTGATGTAAATCAGTGGTCACAAGAGACTTCACTAGAAGGTAGAAGAAGAATAGAATAATGTAACATTCAGCTCATCAAAGGAAAGCTTTTTACCTTTTCAAAAAGAGCTATTTTTTGCATCTTCAGAATCCAGTACTCTTATGACCTCATTATTGAAAGATACCATTTGTTTCAAAGTGGCATGTAAAAATTGCAACAAGAAATCATTTATTTCTGGCAGTAGCTAGACCAATATGCATATAAAAGGCACATATTCTGATTTTTTTTTGCTTGTTTGTTTGTTTGTTTGCTTTTTCATTGCTTGACTTTTATTTCTATAACCCAGAAAACATGCTTCAAAAATGATTGCTGCTCACTGATGCTATTTAAAGTGTAAAAGACAGGGACACCTCTCCTTTTGTATCTACAGCTACATGATCCATGTTGCTGTGATTTTACTACTGCTCATTATTAGTATTATTATTTGATTCTTATTAAGCATTTATCAGGCAAAGATAGGGGGCATATTTTTAAATTTGGGGATGCCGTTTTTATGTTATTCTTACACATATTTATAAATAGTATATTATATAGTATATATAAAATACGTTATTTTATTATGTAAAAAAGTAACATAAAGCACTCCCAAATCAAAAAAATGTGCCCCCCAAATCCTTGCCTGACAAATGCACTATATATTATTTTAAAACTTAGCTTATGTTTTATGTCTTTGGTTTTTTATTTTATGTTTCTATTTTATTTTTATATATTGTTACCCTCCCTGAGCCTTTAGGATTGGGCAGGTTATCATTCTAAATAAATAAATAAATAAATAAATAAATTAGTATCATCAACAGCAACCTCAAGCTTCACAGAAAGAACTAAAACAAAACATAAATATTAATTGTCCGATAGCCCTAAGCACGTTTCTACTCATTAAGCACATGAGGTAGCACTTTCCTACAATAAAAAGGTATTTATTGTTCGTACTTCTGGTGGACCTACCAGTCCCAACTGAGATCAGAGCACGAATATTGTGATACACTTTTACAAAATTGACCCAAAGACTGAACTTTACATATACAGGTCAAACAAGCAGTTGGAAAGAAAACAGATTTGTAGAGAAGTGCCTTGTCTAAGGTCATGTACTTGATAAACAGTAGGGATGGGTCTTCACCCAAAAAACCGGATACCGGTTTTACCGGATACCGGTTCCCAAAAACCCGGTTTACTGGATTAGGACCGATATACTGGTACCGGTATTTTTCCATTGATTTCAATGAGGAACTGTCCCAATTGAAATCAATGAAAAAAACCCACAAAAGCCACTTACGCTCCCCCGTCCAGGCTGCGCGGGTGGAAGTGGGGGAAACCCACCCACCCACTCATCCCAGCCTGGATTTTTAAAAAAAAATTATTTAGCCGAAGTCCTAGGCCTCCTGGGGAACTTCTGGGTTTCCCTGGAAGGCCTAGTCAAGCGCTGAAGCCAGCCAGTACTGAAGCCTCTGGACCGCCGTGCAACTGCCGCCGCCTGGAGTGCAAAAGGTAGGCAATCTCTGGGTGGGGAGGTAGGGTGATCCCTGGGATGGGGGGGGTGTTAACCACCCCTCACCCCAGGGATCACCCTAGTACCTGCTTGTGCGGACTTCAGGTCACCGCCGCCGGCATGGCGGCGGCCTGGAGCCTGCTCTAGCAGGGACTTCGGCTAAAAAAAAAATCCAGACTGGGCAGGGTGGGTGGGGGGTGTCCCCCCTTCCACCTGCTCAGCCTGGACGGGGGAGGGAAATTTTTTTCCCCTTTCTTTCTTTTACATTGCGGCCATCCATTTCAATGGCCACAATGTAAACAAATGCAGCACAGGGAACCGGCACTGGTACCCCCAATAACCGGATTAATCCGATACTGCCGGTACAGTAAAATACCGGCAGTATTGGATACCAGGGAAACCGAACTTCCCACCCCTAATAAACAGACAAGACTAGAACTTTCTACTCTCACACTATCATCTTGTCTGCTATCCCATACTCCCTCCCCAATGGACTATAGGAGATTTTTTTGCCACATACCCCGGATATATTTCTCTATGTAATTTTAGCCATACAGCTTTTATATTATCTTCCTTTTTCATTTGTTTTTGAGAATTTTCAGTGGTCCATGTTTGCTACCCTGTTTGAATAAATAAAAATAAATTTGACATTGCATGCTTTGAGTTCCTATCAGCAATCTTAATCCCTTACATTTTATAGGCATAGTTGATACCGACTGATACGGTTCAGAAGAAGTATCACAGTTTCTTCTGATTTATCTTTCTGAATGCTTTGCTTAGAACTACAGGCAAATAGTCTTTGCCTTCAAAGTAAACGAGGTCAGTTGATATATTCTACAAGGACTTCCTGGGTGATTTCAGTCATTACGCGGTCCCGATTCACCCCAGTGGATTCCCAGCATTGGTGAACTGATTAACCACCCCCCATGGTCCAGGAAGGCCCCCAAAAGATGTGACAGGATCAGGAACACAGCAGGGAATTGGCCCGACAGACCATGACCCAGGGCAGTGCAACAGACATGACGCCAATTCCTGGCCATGGTCAAAACACCCAGAAGGCACCAGGGAGGGGAGGGACACAGACATGGCTGGCTGAGGGCAAAGGAAGCCACAAGCACCTACAGGGAACACCCACACAAGGGAAATGGGAAGGGAGGGGGAAGAGGGAGAAGAGCCGCCGAGGCAGCACACACAACAGGCACAGAGAGAATGAGGGCACAATGGAACAGACAGCACAAACACACGCCCGGGCGCATACACACCCATACGGGAAAGGAAGGGAAGGGGGGACACAGTGGGACAGACAACACACATGGCACAACAGGCACAGGGGGGAGGTAAGGGGGAGGGGACAGGGAGCAGGGGGGGACCGGCCCAGGGGCAGGGCAGGACATGAGGAATGGCATCCAGAACTCCCACAACAGCACAGCCTCCATGGGCACCCCCACAGCTACACAGACAGTCCCGGAATGGGGGGACCCCACAGGGGCAGAGCACAGGCACAGGGGGAGGCCACACAGAACAGGTAGTGACCTGGGAATGGTCCAGGAGGCAGACAGGCAGCCCAAGTGCTGGCAAGGGTGCCATGGAGGGAATTCAGGAGAGCCGGAGCAATGCAGCCAGTCCAAATACACACACACACACACACCTGGGAGGACACCTGGAGGTGCAGTCTGGGGGCCCCAGAACCCCGTCATCACAGAGTCACCCAAGGGGGGGAGCACAGACACAGGAGGGATTGCAGGCAGCCTAGGAATGTCAGAAGCACTCCGGGGTGCTGGGTGGAGGGTCAGAGATCAGGACACGGCCACTGGAGAAGGCAGTCATGGAGGGGAACAACGGTTGCAGAGGTGGACAGGGGGGCCTGTGCCGGGGGCCCAGAGCCACAGGCAGAGTCAGCGGAACCCCAGGAAGCAGGCAGCACAGCATCAAGTCTGGGACATCATGGAGGGAGCTGGCAGCGACCCACAGCATCAGGGTGGAGGCAGGAGCTCACAGCGGGGACAGCAACTAGGGCCCAGAAGGCACAGGGGGCCTCACAGCCAGCTGCAGGTGTCCACAAAGGGGCCTGAAGCCGGGTGGCCTGCTAGTTGAACTAAGTGGGGCCACTGAATCATGCTCTGATGGTAGCCCAGCACAGACATGTGGTGGGCGACCAGGTAATATGCCTCGAAGGGATCCTAAGTGGCGAGCCTCAACTGCACATTGGAATGGGACCACACACCAGACATCACTGCCAGCTCCACCTCGGTGGGCTCTGACAAGCCATGGTGAACAGCTGGGGGCCACGGAAGGTGACCAAGCTCCAGCAGTCGGTGATACACTGCCCCACGTGATTGCTGGTACCCACGGGCTCCGTGAACACAGCCAAAGTAGGACACGGCCATGGCAGGACCCCCCTCATTCAGACAGGCCATGTAGGCTGCCAGGCTGCACACAGACAGAGCAGACATGGTCTCTGCTGCCGACCACCCCACATGCGAGCACCTCATCTCCAGGACGTGCCCATTGGAAAAGGGAATCAGGTCCAGGGTCTCCACATGTAGCCAGCAATCACAGGCGCTTGCCTCATAGCCTAAGTAGCACAGTCCCGAGCTCAGACTTGCATAGGCACCGGACAGGCTTTCCGGGCAGTTCAGGAGCAATTGCATGGCTGGGGAATGCCACAGGTCACACAGGGCCATGGTCTCATGGAAGGTCCAGTGATGGGGGGTCCCATGGGTGCTGGGAGCCAGGAACCTGGTGGAAGTGCAGCCATCCATGGTCCTGGAAGCAAAGGAGACTAATTGCCAGGACAAAGGGGCCCCACAATCCCAGGAGGGATGGGAGTGGATGCAGGGGGGCCTGAAGCCAAGCTGATAAGGCCACCGGCTGCAACATGGCAGGGCAAGTGAGCGAGGCATGGAGTGCAGACCCAGAACAGCTTCTGGAACAGAGCTCACAGACAGGACAGCATACACACTAATCAGGACGGCAAGGACAACAGGTTTCCTACACTGAGAGGTGTGAGGTTGATGACAGCAGGAATGTAGCTGCAGCCCGCATGTGCCTGGACACAGACTGGACCATGCACCAGGCCCCTTTCAGGGACACCAGGTGTGCTCAAAGGACCACCCCCAGCTACCTGGCATGGCCACCCTGCAGGAGCCTGCCCGGGCAGCCGGGAGGGGGACCGACCATCACCCACCTGGGGGCCCCCGTCAGGGCCCCGGTCATGACCTAGGGGCAGGGCTACATGTGCCCTGGCCTATAACCGGGCCAGCTTCCCCTCACCTGGGGCAACGTGCACTAGACCGGTTGGGCACCTGCGGGATACACCTAGCCCTCTGCGCAGAGTGGTACCACTTGTACACAGATCTTTTGCGCATCCAGACTGCTGAGTTGCACCTGGGTGCCCGCCTGCAGGTGACCATTGCCCGGAGCACCTCTAGGGTCCGGAGATCCCACCATGCCTGCAGGCACTCCCTGGCCCAGATCAGGGCCCTGCAGGTATCTGGGGTGGCCCGGCAGGCCCTCTTCTGTGGCCAGTAGAGGGTCACATAGCTCCGCACGGCTGGACTACACGGTGGAAACCTCAGCCCTGGTGATCGGGGCCTGCTGTGTGCTGCACAACATGTGTGAGATCGAGGGGGTTGCCCTCAACTACCCAGTGCCCCGGCACCTTCCCAGCCCTGTGCCCCTGTATGTGAATGCAGAGAACCCATGGGAGTACCGATATACCAAGCGCATCTGTGCTGCCCTGGCCAGGCGGATCAGTTGGGAGGCTGAGGTGTGAGGGCACACACCCCAGTCTCCACCACCCAGGGGCCCCCACTGCCACCCTGTGCATGCCCCTGTACGTCCACCCACCTGCCCATGGCCCCGGGCCCATGAACTGACCCACGGAAGTAACAGTGGTGCCCAAACCTTTATTTCCATACAAAGTTACATGTGTCCCCACCACCACCCACCACCTCCCAGTGCCGTGCTCCCCCCCTCAGACCACTCTCACCCTTCCCCCCATCTCCCACATCTCTGGGGCCTCCCCCTTGGCCGGCCTGTGGGCGCTGTGGAACTCTGGGAGCTCCCCGCTGACCCCGCTGTCCATGTCCCCAAATGTGTCCTGGGGCTGGAGGGGCCCCCTGGGTGGCTGCTTCCTCCAGAGGCCTACAGGGACCAGGAGGTGGATGCGCAGGCCGAGTGGGTGGGCCGGAGGCTGGGGCGGTGGTGGAGTTGGTGGGGGCACCGAGGGGCCTGGCATTGGGGCCTGGGTGGGCAAGGTGCCCGGTGGGGTGGCTGCCATCATGTATGCACTCATGGTGCCAGCGTGCAGGAGCAGGGAGGTGCCGATGTTGTGCGAGCGGTCCATCTTTGCTGAATGCTCCCGCACCATTCTGTCTATGGCCTGCTCCAGCCACCAAATGCCTCTACCTGCCTGCTATGCTCCCAGCACTCCAGCCTCCACTCCAGCCACACCTCCGCCTGAAGCCTCCTGTCCCCTGCCTCCACTTGTTGCAGGGAGCGTTTTGTGGCTGCCTCATGTGTGATCAATAGCTGCGATCATCCGCTCACCCTGCTCGGTGGTAGAGCGGACAATGTTCTCCACCTGCTCCTCCCTCCGGCACCATACCCATGCCGGGTGCTCTCTCATCCACTGCACCGGGGGCATGGGCCTGGCTTTCTAGGGCCCCTCGGGTTGTACTGTTGGGTACACAATAGGTGCTGATTAGGCACCCCGGCCGGCATCCCCCTATCCCATGGCACAGCTGGGGGGCTCGGGCCCAACCCACCCTTGGATTGGTGGCTGTTGCCATGCCCCAGAACCCTTCCTGCCCCCCCCTTGTGGTGTGCTTCACCAGGGACTGCTGGCTACTCCCGGGGCTGCTCTCCGGCATCCTCATCGCCTGCCTATCATTGGGGCCAGGGCGTGCCATTGTTAGGGGGGATAGGGAAAAGGGGGGACGTTCCCACGGACGCCACCAAGCCTCTCGCGCCCCACTCCCACTCTCCTGCCAATCACTGAGCTCCACTCGAGTATTCTGGGAAACAAAACCCCTCAGGATATTGAGTGGCCGAATGTGCTTCAATAGCAGCAGGGCCGTGTCATCATTGGGGTGGAGGAACGCAACCTCGAGTGGAACCCCTTCTCTCGAGTCTCCTTGCATACACCAGTGATCCCAGACACACAGTGCTTGAACAGGGCTGGGGGGTAAGGATGTGTGATCGTAGTGGAGGATAACAGGGGGATAGCACAAGGGATGATGGGTAGGAAAGCCTCCACACACAAACACTGGTAGGAGGGGACCCAGACAAAGATTGGGACAGGGGTGAACCCAAACAATATTCCCCACAATGACACACACTGCACCACCCGGTACCTCTCTCTCTCACTGCCCTCACTCGCCTTGACGTTTCCCTCGCACTCACCTTTCACTCTCTCACTCGCCTCGACCTCAGTCTCCCTTCGCAGGCACTCACCGCTCACACAGTAATGGTTCTACCTGCTCTGTCTCCTTGAATCGCTCGGGGCCAGTCTCACAGCGCTTCTGTTCTCCGGCAGCGCTGTGTTCTCTCTGCCTCCCTTATGTACTACTGGCCCCGCCCCCGCCTTCCCAGAGCCGCGCTGAGCATCGCGGCGCCGGAGCCATGCCCCCTAAGTCAGCTGCGGGGGCCGCTGTCAGTTTCTGCCTGTCTCCTTCCACTTCTGGGGGCTCTCTGCCGTTAGGCTCTCTACCCTGACCCTGCACCGGAGCCATGCTTACTATTCTTCCTTGCTCCCCGACGGGGGCTCATTCTTGATCCTGTGGGGCTTGTTGTTTCTGGCCCCTCCTGCCTGACCCCTGATCCTACATCCCCACCGCCTTACAGCCGTGCCCTGTGGGGATATGGGAGGGGTTGGGTGGGGGTGGGCTGCCCTTGTCACCCAGCAGCCCCCCGGGCCCCCTTCCTGTGTTCTGGGGTGTCCAGGGTGGCTGGGGGCGGCCCTGTGCCCGGTGTGTCCCCCTCCCCCCCTCGACCCTTCCCCCGTGGTCTGGTCCCCTTCCCACCCACATGCTTACCTTCGATGTCCATCTCAAAGCCCTCTAAGGCTGGTCCCTTGGTGTTGCGGGGGTCCCTCTGTGTCCACTGGCTGAGGGTGACCAGCGTGTCGGCCTCAGAGTCTCCCAGTATGGACAGGGGCTGGGGGCTGCTGGGGCTGGTGCTTGTGGGGGGCCTGCAAGTCCCCGAGGTCCCTGGGCCTTCCTCCAGGAGGGCAGGGGCCCTGGAGCTTGTGTCCTCCCTGGGGGCAGCAAGATGAGGGGGTACCTTGGCCCGTTCCCTGCCCTGGACCACAGTGGCCCCACAAGGCACGGGGTGACAATGGAGCCCTTCATATGAAGTATGTCGTCCAGGACGTTGAAGTAGGGGGCAGTCTGGGCTCTGTGTCTGGACCGCTGGCTGTTGTCCCAGATGGCTTTGTACCCACTCTTTAGTTCCTTCACCTTTGAGCAGCACTGGGCCATGGTCCTGTGATGCCTCGCTGCCTCCATGTCCCGCATAATCTCCTGGTAGATGTGCTCATTCCCCTGATTAACTGCGAGCTCCAGTTGATGCTCCAGGGTCCCCCAGATACTGATGAAGTCCTGGGTTTCCCTGTGCCCCCATTGTCCCCTCGATGGTAGGGCCTTCTCCCACATGGGCCCTCCGGGTCCTCCTCTGCCACCACCTGGCCTGTGGCCGTCTCCTCCGGGGGCTGGGGCTCCTGGGCCTACTTCTGTGTCTGTGGGTCAGGGGGGTTAGGTGTTGGTCTTACCCTGTCCCGCAGCCCCACCCTTTTCCCCCTCCTGTCACCTGACCCACCCCCCTTGGTGCCCCTGTGTCTCCAGGTCCCCCCCCCTTTGGTCCCCTTACCTGTTTCGGGGTGCCTCATCCCACGGTCAGGTTGCTATCTCCGAGCCTGCCTTTCCCAGCTGCTTCTGTGGCTGTCCCTCCACCACCTGAAGGTGAAGTACTACCCCCTCCTCCGCCTGCACCTCCACTACCTCCTCCTCTGCCTCCACCTCCTCCTGCCATGCTCTCTCTCCCACCACTCTACTCTCCCTTCCACCTCGCTCCATCCCGCCATGTCCCCCTGCTGCTGTGTGCCCTTTAAATCTCTTTCCACGGCCTGTGTTGTTGCTGGTTGCCTGGCAGAGATGCTGCATGATTTGTCCCCGGCTGGGAATCATTTTGGTTGATTCCGGCTGGTGGTTGCCATTCAGATGTTACTTTTTATTGTTTCCCGGTGGGAATTGCTTTGACCACGCTTTTGGAGATCGTCTGGGCCAGACCTTTGGAAGTGTGGGTATTTTCAGATGTTACAAGATCACGCTCAACCACGGTGAATCCCCACATGGTGAACATGATCCCATAATGTCTGTTGGGGAGAATGGAAGCTCCCCGCCAGATGTTCACCCCCATGAATTATGGGGGGGAATCACATTCAACATAGAAATGGAGGTCCTGCCCGGACCATCTCCGTTTGCGTGTTGAATGTGATTCCCCTCCGTGATCAAGGGGATCATCTCGTTTGTCCCCTGACCAAAGCCCGGAATCAGTGGCGAGATTCTGGGCCATGGTCAATGACCCGGGGGGGGGGCGGCGGGTGCTGCAGCCACATTGGGTGATTTCAGACTTGACGATATCACAGTGAACCACGTGCAATTCCGCATGGTGGCTGTGATAGCATCACGTCTGTTGGGGGAAATGGATGTTTCCCCCCAGATGTTACCACGGCTGGGGATTGCATTCAACACGTGAGCAGCTGAAGCAGGGGGACCGGAGGCCGCCGCGTGTTGAATGCAATCCCATGACGGGGTGAACCCCAGCATCAAGTCTGGTCGGGCACCACAGCCTGGGATCACCGGCGGGACCCCGGGCCATGGCGAATCCGGCCCGACGCGACAACCTCATTGGCCCCGCCGCCCACCCGTCTCCCCAGAGGGCGGGCGGCGGAAGCATGCAGCCCCGCCCCCTCCCAGATTCCCCGCCGGGATCCCCCCGGCATGTCTGTTGTGGCGTGATGGGGTGACCCCGGCAGGGAATGACTAGGGTGATTTCAGTACGGGGCCAACGGGCCCTGTTACGTCTGAAATCACCCATTGGCCACAGTACCCACCCATCTCCTGAAGGGAGGGAGCCCGAGGGAGCGTGGGGGGTGGGACTGTGTGGCTGGACGTTGAGCCGCATGGCCCCGCCCCCTCCCCCATTTCCCCACCAGGATCAGCTGGCACGTCTGTTTGATGGCCATTTTGATCCTGGCGGGGGATCAATGGGTGATTCTGTCTCAAAATACTCGTGGTTAATTTTGACCCCTGCTGGGGATTGACTGTGGTGAACATCTGGTGCCCATGAAACAGATGTTCAGGGTGCTTTGGCCCCACCACGGGATTGACCGTTGTTCACTGTGGTTGACTGTGATCTCATAACGTCTGACATTACCCTCTGTTACACACTAAAGATGCAATTTTTTTCCTCTTTTAGGATCAATACACTTGATGCACTGGTCATTTCAAAGTCATATCAGCAATAGTTAGTTCATAGGAGGTCAATAAAGTATTTCCCTTTCTCTCTTTTTGCATAATTCCATACACAGCTGTCCTTCATGAATAAGATATAGTCTTTCTTTAAACATGCTGCTTGGAATCACTAATTTTTCCTCCTTTAAAAGTTATACCACCAGCAACTGTTAACTCCATAATTAATGATGAAGTAGAGAAGAAAAAATCTCTTTGCCTGTTGCCATTGCTTTAAAACAGGAGCGAGGAACCTCAAGTTTGGAAGCCAAATGCAGACCATGGCTACGTTTTATTTGGTTCCTTTCCAGTTCTTCAATCTGACTCCATGATATCCCCAAACACTGAGCGACAAAGCTTAGGGTAAGAGAGCAGAATGATTACACGCACATGCACAGCCAGTGTGGTGCAGTGGATAAGGTTCTCGGATTGGACCTAGGAAGCTTGGATTTGAATCCTGCCTTGAATCCTGAAGTCACAGGGTGGCCTTGAGTAATTCATTACCTCTAAGACTCAGTTCTCCATCTGTAATAAATAGGAATGTGTGTCTGTCTCTCCCTGTGTTCTCCTTATCCTTGTCCATCTAGATTATAAGCCTACTGGGGCAGTACAGATGGGTGAACAGAATGCCGTTCAGTCTTTTGGTTCAAAACCTGGGTACGACTGTTCGATTCAGTAGAGTTTGGTTCGACCGAACTCGGCTGAACATTCAAAAAAGTGCTATCGGTACCGAAATTTTTTCGGTATTGGTATTTTTGTCCCTGAAACCACCCCTGGTGTCCACCCCTGGTACCAGGAAGTCTGCTCCTCAGCTGCCTCCCACTTCTAGTCATGTTTTTCTCACCCAAAGTCACATTTTTCCCACCCCCGAACTCATCCGAACTTTTCCAAAATGTTCGGAAGTTCAAGCGTTTGGTTCGGAAATTCGGTTCGGTCATTCGAACAGGCCAAGTTCAGGCTGAACTCTGAACTTCCAAACTGCATTCGCCCATCCCTACTGGGCAGGGACCTGTTTCTAATAATAACAATTGTGAAGTGAATGTTTAATAATGCTTACAAGGAGAGGGCACAGAACCCTCCTTTTTCTGAGTCCACCCCTTAAGCACTCTCAGTTTCTGTGTAGACATTGTAGTTTGTACTAATTTTCAAAATGGCCTCTGAGAGGGAAAAAGGTTCCTCACCCTGATTTAAAATCATGAAGGAACATGGAGCACAGACAGTTGGGGGCAGGAAAGGCCTTGCTCCAACACCCTCTGTCCACATCTCTCTGTTCACTCAGAGGCATGAAGTAGGTATGGGACTTTTGATCTCGGTTTAAACCAAAAGTGCCTGAAAAAAGGCATTTTCTGTTTAAACCAAACAATTGGCAAATAGGTCTACCATTTATGGGTCTTCTGGTCTCATTTTCCCATTGAAGTCAATTTTCCAATTGCCTTTAATGTAAAGGGAAAACAAATTATAATGCCCAATCCCCCGGGCCCTAGTTATTCCCCCACCCCATGGAGCACTGGCATTAGGCATATTACTTTCCAAACTCAGAGGTTGGAGGTGAGGATACGCAGGCCCACTGCTGCTGTGGGGACCTTCCAGCAGCCCCCTTCACGACAATGTGCTGGTGATCTCCCTGCTCTGCAGCATGAATGTGCAAAATGGCAACAGGGACTGATTTATGCATGCACAAAATGGCCCCGTGCTTAGAAAAAATGGCAGCAGCCAAAATGATATTGCTTCCATTTTGGTTAAGGGTGGTTTCCATATTGTGCATATGCAAATCAGCCCCGGCTGCCCTTAACCAAAATGGTGGTGATGTCACTTAGGCTGCCACCCTTTTGATTAATAGCAATGGCCATTTTTTACATGTGAGCTGTAGAGCAGGAAGCTCAGCAGTGTGGTGTGGTGAGAGGACCTGTGGGGAGACTGTCCATTGCAGCAGCAGGCTGGCAGATCCTCACTAGAGGTGGACACCAGGGACCCATGTCATTTTTTGTATTTGCTGTTTAAATCTTTTGTTTTCGTTTTCATAAATATCAAAATTTTATTTTCATTTTTTATTTTGTTTTTTATTTCCATTGGTTTCAATAGAAAACACATTTTTGGCTGTAACTTTTTGTTTTTCATTTATTTGGATGAACTTGGAAGGACTGTACCTCCAATGGAAGGCATTAAGTGTACCAAATTTCAGACAGTTTAAATAAAGTAATCTGATTTTATAAGCAGTTGAATTAAGTTATATTGCAAAAATCTGCATATACAATCATGGATGTATTTTTTTTTAATCTCCCATCTAATATGGATGAAATTTGGCACATTTATACCCCTTCCCATGTTTACTATCTATGCCAGTTTCAGAAGGATTAGATTAACAGTCCTGGTGGTATAAGCAATTAACTTATAAATGTATCTCTGACTGTAACAACGTTTAAGTCCAACCTGTGTACACAAATTTTGGCAGGGCTGTATCTCACACCTTAAGGATCATCTCTGCCAATTATCAGAAAAAATAATAATAAAGGGTCCCAGTTCTCTGCACATCATATGCAGAGAATGAGCCTTATGTGTCACTGTGGTATAAGATCTGTTTGTGATGCCAAGGGGACAGCAGAAAGGTCAACCAAATATCCCCATTCTGTGCTGTCACATGACCATCTCAAATTCTCTCACCCACTTGTTACTGGGAAGCTGGAAGCATCTGTTTAGGAAAGAGCCAGTAGAGATTCTCTTATGTCCTCTGTCAAAGTGCTGCAGGATATAATTTTGATGATAATTGGCCAGCCTGGATGTGTAAACGATGGGTGATTTCAGACGTTACATTGTCTGAAATCACCACAGTCAACTGCAGTCAACCGCGGAGGGGGTTAAAAGCAGGTGAACATCTGTTTGCTCGCATCCAGATGTTCACCTCAGTCAACCAGCTCCCATGGTGAACCTAACCAAACTTTGTTCTCCCGCACCATGGCAGCGAAAGAAGCATGGTTAGGGGGAATGCGGAACGTGGTGAAGGAAAAGTAACATCTGTTATCTTACTTTCACCGCGTTCCAGAGTCCTGGTGGCGGGCGACGGTGACGGCCAGAAAGGCCGCTGCAGCTACCTGTCTCAGGGAGTGTGGGTGGCCGGGGAGTTCAGAGAGCTCAGGTTGCAGCCGCACACTACATCACGCGGCCCCACCCCCTCCAGGAGGGGGGTTGCCCAACAGACGTGATGGGCGGCAGCATTGACCCTGGGTCGTGGTTCAGCGGTCCCCACGGCCGGGGGGAAAGGAATGAACATTCATCACATCTGAAATTACCCTTTGTCTCCTGACTGCTGGGATGCTATCGCCAAAGTCCAAGTTATGTCCCTTCTATGTTCGCCTCAGGACTGCCTCCTGTGCCTGCCTCAAAGCCACCACCAATTGGTCCTGTAAAGCTGGAAGCATGCAGTAATTGGTCAGTGAATGTGTCTGTCAGTCTGTTGGATTGTTCCCCATCCTCCCTCCTACAGCTTCCCTCCCCCTGCCTTGCCAGGTGCCTGTCTGACTGGCACTGCATGTGCTGCTATTTATCTGAATAATGGTCTTCAAGAGGACAACTTCAATTGCTTATGAAATTGAGATCCTTTATCAAATTGTCCTGTAGTTTGATAGAGATGACAGGGAAGGTGTGGGATACGTTCCTGACAAATGTCTTGTAAACAGGATGGAATATTAGGGATGGGAAAACAGAACCGATTTCAGAAATTCGGTTCGGTTCAGTTTGGAAGTTCGGTTTGGTCGACCGAACTATTTGAGTTCTGTCCGAACTCTGAACGTCCGAACAAAGTTTGGAAATTCAAACCCAATTGAACTAAATGGAATATTATCTTTTAGGGATGGGCAAACAGAGTCGAGTTCGGAAATTTGGTTTGGTTCGAAAATTGAGTTCAGTTCGGAAGTTCGGTTTGGTCAACCGAACTGGTTGAGTTCGTTCCAAACTCCAAACTTCCAAACCGCGTTGCCATCCCTATGGAATATAAAAATGTTACAGTCAGAAATACATTTTTAAGTTAATGGTTTATAACCTCGGGACCCTTTATCCAATCTTTCTGAAATTTGGCAGGATTGGTAAACTTGTGGAGAGACATCATGGGTGTTTTTACACACACATTTCTACTGCATTTTTGCTGTTACATCCTGAACTTTCTCTGTGTCTAAATCACTCACCCAGATCTTAAGCATCTGACTCTTTGAACTTCTGCATAGAACTTCTCCCAGAATGTTTGTGTGTAAAAAGTACTCCTGGTAAACTGCTTTGCTCCAGGCAGCTGTGTTCACTTGGTTTCCATGGCAGCCTGTCACGTCTACAGCTGCGGCTACTTTAGACTTCCTCAGTGCAGTGTTTGTGTGAAGAATGCATACAGGAACTGCTTCAGGGCAGTGCATGTGTGAAGAATGCATCCGAAACTTACTTGTGGACTTGTAAACCCAGCAGATTGAAAAATACGGAACTTTAAGGTGTATGTAAGCATGCCCACTATTTTGACGCTTCATGCATATTTAACAGATGATAAAGAAGTTGTAGCCAGGAATGTGTATGGAGCTTTTATTAAAATCACAACATTCAATTGTTTCTAAAATTGGTTTCCTTTATACAATCGTTCTAAAATCTGGTACACCGAGTGCCCTCTATTGGGGATACAATTTTCCCAAGTTTCATAAAAAGTTAATAAGAAAGAAAAAGGTACAGCCAGAAATACATTTTTCAGTTTTTCCCCATTATTTCAAAAAGAAAAAAACTGTTTATTATTATTATTATTAGTAGTAGTAGTATTAATAATAATAATAATAATAATAATTATTATTATTATTATTATTATTATTATTTATTTATTTATTTATTTATTACAATAAAAAAGAAAATCAAAAATTTCATTTTCATTATTATAATAACAAAAACCAATTGCCCACCCCTAATCCTCACACTCATCCTCCAAGGTCGGTAAGTAAAGATCAAACATTAAGACACTATTAATCAATCCTTTGGCTTCTGTCTCTCACCTTTTTAAAATGTCATTGCCTGTGACAAAACACATTTTAACCAGTGCCAGGGCACTGATGGGGGGGTGGAAACAGGGTCCTGGAGGTGGGAGGGAAATTGGTTTATTTTTTCTTATGCATTTAATTACAAAACCAAAAAAGTCAAACCCGTAATTAAATCAGTAAAGAAATCAACTGAAACTGAAACAGCTGAAACTGAAAACTGGTCCAGTGTCCCACCCCTAGTAGGAAGTAACGAAATAAGGAACACTTAACAGAAAGTGAACTACTCACGCACCACCACTGCCGCTTGACTAGGACCTGTGTAAGCAAGCTCTTTGATTGCATGGGAGAAAACATGATATCAGTGTGAGTTACAGGATGTTTTAAGGATTTCACACAACACCCAGAATGTTGGTCCATGTGCATCTACCAGCTGTAAATGTGTTTTGTGTGAATTCAATCTCGTCTTCTTATATATTTTTATTTATTTTATTTTATTTATTTTATAGATTTTTATCCCGCCCCATTCTGCAATGCAGCTATATGAATCCTAGGCACTAAAACTACTATAGTTGAGATATCGTTCAGTACATCAGTTAGGTTAAGAAGACACCTTTTTACATAATTTCAAGAACTGTCTCAGTTTTATGGGAAAGGATGATAGTTTTAAAGACTTTTCAACAGTAGCTCTTAAGGGCAACTTTAAGTTTCTGTCTGAATTGCAGACCAGAAGAGCCTGCAATTCAGTTTCCTGATCCCTCAAGAGGATGCTATCTTTAATATCACTTCAAAAGTTATTTACAGTTACATTTTCCTTTTTCTAAGGAATGAAAACAGTGTGTGTCCAGTGAACATTTGCAGGTTATTATTATTATTATTATTATTATTATTATTATTATTATTATTATTATTATTATATAGCACCAGAAATGTACCTGGCGCTTTACAGAGAATAAAATAGACATGGCCCCTGCCCAAGAGCTTACAATCTAAAGACAGAGGGAGGGGAGACAGGGAAGGGGGAACAGAGGGAGAGACAAGGGATGCAACATTCACAAGGATGCGATAACTCAGGTACACATTTTTGGCTTGGTTATAGTAAATAGGAGTTTGCAGATAACAAGTAGGGGATAATCCTGGGTGGGGGTGATTAGCAGGAGTTAGGAAAGCGGAGCGGAAGAGGTGGGTTTTGAGGAGGGACTTGAAGATGTGGAGGGTGGGAGCAAGGTGGACGAGGGCAGGGAGGGAGTTCCAGGCGTGTGGGGCAGCGAGGAAGAAGGGATGAAGGCAGTTGGAGAAGCAGGGAGGCGTGGGAGAGTGAGTGAGGGGAAGTAAGAGGAGTGGAGTGCTCGAACAGGGGTTCGGAGGGAGATCAGAGCAGAGAGGTACGGGGGAGCAAGGTTGTTATTTATTTATTTATTTATTTATTTATTTATATTTATTTATATTTATATTTATTGGCCGCCTGCCCCCCCCCTCACAACAGGTAAACCAATAATAAAACACAAAAACATCAAATATAAATAATTAACTCCCCCCCACAAATCCCCCCCCTCTACCCTCCCCTCCCACCCTCCCCTCCGAAGGCCTGGGCGGAGAGCCAGGTCTTAAAGGCTCGGTGAAAAGGCATCAGACCTGGGGCCAAGTGAGCTGAAGGGCTTTGTAGAGCTTTGTACACTACAAGGAGCTTGTGCAGAATAAGCTCAGGAAGGGGAAGCCAGTGGAGGGAGGAGAGGAGAGGCTGCACATGGTCGAAGAGATGGGCTAGGTGGATTATCCTGGCAGCAGAGTATTAAGAGGGGGTATTCCACGTCATATTACATGGGGCTCCAACTTCCCTGGATCTAACATTGCTCCACAGTGCACACACAACAAACCACATTCACTGATAGATAGCCTAACTAGTCCTTTCTGTTACCTCTCTCCTTGACTAACAAGTTTTCTTCCAAATGGACTCTGCCTGTGCTTCCTTCCCCTAGGCAACTGGCCTACTTGGTTAGCTAAAGGCTACTTGGGTTAGCTAAACACTACTTGGGTTAGCTAAAAGCCCATACAGCCTATGAGTCCCTGAATGTGCACTCCTGACTTCAGGTAAGTGGTTCATACTTTGAGTAAAGACTGGACCCATATGAGGCTGAAAAGGAGTAAACTTCTCCCGCTACATGTAAGGGGAACAGGCAGAGCCTGGGGCACTCAGGAACCAGAAGTGTGGGCAAGAGATGGAGCAGCAGGCAGTTTCTGAAGGAGCCAGGAAACCAGTTAGGGAGACTAATGCAGTTTAGGGGAACAGGGGCATCAAGGGCAGAACTCAGAGGTGATACCAATGGAGAGTAAACAACTGATTCAGGAATAGCTGCAAGGAAGGGACCGAAGAGGGAGTGTGTGGGACTGGGATATGGATAGGCAATTATATTGTGAGAGGGAAGACATTACTTTGGGGGGTATTGGGAACATACCTGAATTCTTTGGAAGAATAGAGGGGTTGGTGGAGCTTAACTTTCTTTAGATGCTTTATATCTGTTCCCCAGAGATTCCCAATCCCAGAAGCATCCACAGTGAAGCTATACAAGGCTATGAGGAAGTCCTAGTCAGGGAATCAGCATTTCTCTCCCACCAGAACTCCCTCCTACTCATCTCTTGTTGGTGGACCTAGCAGCAGCGAGAAGGATTGGGGCAGGCCAGTCATTCTGTGCCCTTAAACAGGGACAGCCCAACCAGTTCTGGAATCTGGGGACTGTATTATGCAGGTTTATTAACTTTTTATTGTAACTAATAAATGAATGAGACCGAGATCGTCATAAAACACCACTCCAATGTGGTACAGAACAAACTTTATTGGAACGGCACACCTTGGTTGTCTATTCTTGGCAGGATTATACTACATACACAGTATTATACAGATAGTCCCCAGATAAAGATATCTTATGTGTCCTGTCCTGTGACTGGCCAAATCCTGGAAGCATGCAGGCTGATTCATGGAAAAGACTGGGAGAGGGCCCTTTTGATGCTGGAGAGTAGAGCTGCTGGCGAGCGAGGATAAGTTGTGATCCGTGTGTGCAAGGTCTGGAAGGGAGTGAAGCCACACGATTCACCAAATTGGTGCCCACAAGCCCTCACCCAAAGCCATGTTGCATGACCAGGTCTTTCATGCAGTTCTGGAGTACAGTTCAGTAATAGCAATATGCCATGTCATGGTGATATCACACAGTTCTTTAACATACCGGAAGAGGGTTTTCCTGGAAGGAAGGGCTCTGAACATATTAGCATCTTTATATTTAGTTGATTGTTCTTTCCTGACCTGGAAATTGGTAGTAGAGTTGCAAACGTTCACAATGGGTTTCGTTTGTCAACTGCAGGTGTTCAGCAGGATGCTTGTTAAACATATGTGGTGGTGCCAGGAGCAAGCACTTAAGTGCCTGGCTATGCCTTTGTCCCTTTGTCAGTATGCTGATGGTGCCTTATCTCAGGCCTGCTTTCTGTTCTGAGCCCTCTCTCTCCTCTTTGCCTTTGCTTGACCAAAATTAGGTCTGGCTTCCTTTGTCCAGACCAGGAGAACATAAGATATCAATAAAACTATATTCTATCGCTACACTATGACGTCCTATCCACCAGCACCACAGATAACTAAGAACTGATTGTATTCTCCAGTAAGCTGAATTGGTTAACATTACTTTTTGGCAGCTCCGTGAATATTTTATAATGGCTATACAAGTTAAAGTCTTCCTGGTAACTTTTTATATCCGTTTGTTGAAGTACTCTTGATGAGCGAATTTCAAATCCACAGTGACTAACCTGAAGATAATTGAGGTTTTTGTTATATTGTCAAACATGCTATAAGAGTCTTTCCAAGATGATCTCCAAAACATACAATACGTACTGTCCCATACTTTCCTTTATTTGTCTCTTTTCATAAATACTTAAGTAATAAAAGTAGATGTCTTCAACTTTACAACCCTTTGCAATCTCTGCTGAATCTAATGACCTTTTTAAAATGACCTTTAAACAGGTAGTGATCCCCATGATCTTTTCTTTAAAAGCCATAGATGAGTTTGATACAAATTTATTCAGCCAAAATCTCCTTTACATACCACCAATGGGAAATTTGCCCAAATAAGGATTATAGTATGGGACTCTAGTGCTTTGGCTGTTCCCAGTACAAGTAACCTTTTTATAACCTTTTAAAAACTCTTATAAACTTTATATTAAACTAGTGAATAAAGTCCTGGCTCTAATGGAATCAGTGGCAGCCTCCCATTCCTTTCAATGCAGCCAAAATGTCTCCCTGTATTTCTAACCCTATCCTCTGTCATTTACTGAAACACGGACCCCAGATTTAGGCTAATCTCCATTCAGCTATAGGAGGTAACTATGAAAAAGTGAATTTAATCTTTTCTGCCTGTTTTTAGAATCACTTCCATCTTCTGAATATTTTAACAGCATTGCTTCTCTGACTTTATCATTAGGCATTTGGAAAACATGATATGAAAGTGGTTGATGTGATTTGATGATATGATTCATATTTGTCTAGCATATATTCTCTTCTTGCACTGTGCTTGCAGAATGCACAAAGAGGTGATTCTCATTGATTTAGTTGAGTGTTGCATATTGCATCTGTGCCTTGATATATGATCTAATTCTCACAAATAAAATTGAATATTTTTATTTTGTGATTTTGATCTTCCCTTGTCAAGATGAGACAATCAAAATGGTCTAAATTTCAGAATTAATATCAATCTCACCTCTGCTTGTCAGATAGTTACTCCCACTGTGAAAACATGCTCTGTATAGTGTAAAGCTGAAGACCTGGTAAGAGAGATGTGGCAAATACATCTCCCATTCCTAGTAATGTGTCTTCTCCCATTTTTGGAAACTTCAAATATAGTGTACAGTGTAGAATGACAAGTACACTCTGCAACAATCAACACCTTCTTTTAAGTTACACTTTCTTCTGTTTTGTACCTTTGGCCTGGGTCAAATCCTAAGAGGTGTAGCTTGGATGTCAAACCCCTTAGTGAACAGTTATTCCAGTTACAAGAAGTGAGTTCACATTTTATAGATTATTTCCAGGAAAAAATAACTCTGAAGGCTAATTCACTGTTCATATGGGGAAGGGCATTTGTCAGTGGGGAGTAGGTACCTCAGCAGAGGAGAAGGGGATCTGTGAGGGGCTAAGAGGCTCCATTGGAAGTTCCCAACCACCTCTCAGTTTCACATGCTTTTGCAGCCTACGTGACACTAGGAGTGCATGTCAGGGCTCAGGCAGAAAATCACACAGCATACAGCAGTTTTTCTCTCTTCCATTTGAACAATAATTAGCTACAGTATTTAAGAGGGTTCTCAAAGGTCTTTTTGTGGGCTTTGGCTAGTTGCCTCATCAGAAGTCATGGAAGAAAGTTAAGCTACCTTGTCACATTGGCACTGGTGGGGAAGTGGTTTTTTTACCTTCCTCACAGTGGAGAAAATACCCCCCAGCTTTCTACCGCCAGTTACTGCGATCAAGCCTATGTGAAATGAGAAGCTAAATTGCTACTATTGGTTAATATGCAATTTTGGGAAATGGTATCTAATTTCTGACTGCTTTCCGCTTACTAATATGGATACTCAGCTTTCTCCAAATACTGGGAAATACCATTGCAATTTTCCATTTACCATACATTTACCATCCTGTTATTGTTCCCATTTTTCTGAGTTACTAATTTTCCACATTACCAAACTTCTTTTTTTTACCACTGTGTTTCTGTCCATTGGTAGTAAAGTAGAGAATAAACCAGAGATTTATGGAAAAGTGGTAAATGGTAATCCAAGAAACAAGGAAACATTAGCAGGAAATAGTAAATGAGAAACCAATTATGAAGTTGACGAGTACTGCTCAGTTCTCGATTTGACAGAGATGGTATTGGGTACCACAAATTCAATGGGGATTCTTTTTTGTGTGTATACTCACATAAGCATTAATCAGACCTTCTTCCTTTGGAAATGGAAAAAGGGGGTGTTTTGTATAGTTCTAATTGTTTTTTATGTTGGGCTGCAGCTTGCAGGGGTCCCATCTGGCAAACTACGTAATTAGGTTAGATCTGCACAGCACAGATGCTATACCAGATAGAAGGTGTTTCCATAAGAGATGAGGGCTTGTGGGCAGATTGACTCAATGCTTGTCCAGTATTGACTGGAGTTACCTGAGAGCTCATAGTTGAGAGGTCTGACCACCAGTGGAAGAAGGAAGGACTCATCCTGTACCTTCTGCTTGGGGAATAGCAGAAGCGGATGCCTGTTCTGGGCTGGGGTTCCCAGAGTTGTGGCTGATTTTCCACTGAGGAAGCTGTGGGGGGACCCACATGCTGTGTAAGCTGGCTCACTGGACAAACTAGAGTGGGACTTTGTGCTGGGGGTCAGGCTTTACTGATACATCTGGGATAAACCTTGATTGGCTATAAGTGAGTGCTAGAGTTGCTTATTGGACAGGACTGTTGGGGCTGCCCATGTTTTTTCTTGGCAAATTCACAATAAAGATCTGGCCCTTTATAATTCCAATCATGTCGTCGGTGTCTTCTTTCCACCTGCCTATGACAAAGACTACATCACTGAACAAGGTAAATAAAAATACAACCCAACTACATATAGCTCATGTTATAGCGTGTAGCTCAAATTATGCTCAAATAGTCTTGATTTACTATCAGCTGTTAAGAGGGTCACAATCTGTACTGAAAAGTAGAGAATGAGAGGATAGAAGAGTGTAATCTTGAGTTTTTATAAAACATATGGGTGTGCATGTCATTTTCGTTATAATAACGATAACGACAATTGTCATTTTTGTTTTTGTTATTACAATAACAAAAATGACAGCCAAGAATAATGATAATGAAAATGACAACTGAGAATAATGATAATAATAATGATAACAATAACAAAATAAGGAAAACAAAATGACAATGTTGTTATCGTTGTCGTCATTATTAGTACTGTGGCAGTTGGGTTTTGGAGGGAAAATGTGAAGTGGGGAGGAGGGAGCAGACATCTTGGAGTCCTAAGCAGGGTTGAACTCTTGAACTGTGCCTGTGTTGGGAGGGGCGAGCAGCTCAGCAGTATCTGATGGATGTATTGCTGGCCAATGAGCAGTGCAAGCAGGCCCCAGCATTTTCATGGCACTCTGTGATTGCTCAATGCCTACTGCCTCCCACAACCAATCAGAGGGGCTCTGGGGGAGGGCACTGCAATCCTTTATAATGGGAGAGTCAGGTTTTTTCTCTCCATTCTCTGAGAGCTCTGCTTGTCAGGTTGTGTTTACAGAACTGTGGTGCTTGCACACAAAAAATCCTCCCTGGCCCTCATTGTATTACCAATACCTTTCCTTCCTCATACCCTACATTTTACCTTCTCCCTTTCCCTGCCCTTCTCCCCCCTTTACATTATATATAGATAGGTATTATAGATTAGATATAGATATAGATTATAGATACAACTAAGAATTTGTCATGGTCATGACAAAAGTCATGTTTTTAGTGATTTTTGTCTCCCTCCATGACTTTTAAGATCTTCCCGACTTCCATGATTTTCCCAAGTTTTCCCCCAAACTGAAGAGCAGAGCCAGCAAGAAGCTGGTGAGAAGAGCATGCTCGATGGTGCTAAAAAGATACACGGTGTCTCCCTGGAGCTCCAAACTCCTCCTTAGCTGTGAAGACATGGCGGCATGGCAAGAAGTCGGTGAGAATAGCACGCTGGGCGCCACCGGGTAAAGCCACAGTCTCTCCCTGGAGTTCCAAACCCCTCCTCAGTGTTGTTTCTTGTGGAGGATGGGTTTTGGACATGGTCAGATGGTGGCACGGCATGGCATGGTGGCAGGATCAGAGGCAGAGAACATTACCATTGTCAGAGCTTCAAGAGGCACCCAGGAGGAGACGGCAGAATTTCCTCTGCCTTTATCCCCTGCTTGGGCTTACAATCTAAGCCTGGGGTTTTCAAAAGGCTTTATAACCACTGGGTTTACAATCTAAGGGATGGGGGGTGTTTTACTCCTTCTTTTACTCTGCGCTGGGTGAGTTACAATCTAATCCCTGGGTTTACAATCTAAGGGGTGGGGGCGTTACAAAATACAATATTGAATAAAAGTTTTTTTTAAATTACCCATGAGTTTTCCATGACTTTTTCTCATTCCTGCCATGACCAACTCATGACTTTTAAAGAAATTTCCATGACAAATTCGTAGCCCTAATTATAGACGTATAAATTAGATTAGAATAGTTATATAGATAATTGATTAGATAATAGATAGTTTTCCTTTTCCTTTCCCGTCTCCCTTGGATTCAGATAGATATTAGTTGTGCATGGAAATCGATAATGATACCAATACCAAAAATAAAATCTTCGTTTGAAATGGTACTGATATCGTTATCGATATTGATATCGATTGATATAGATACTGATAATGAAAATGATAACAAAAATGACATTGTCATTAATAACGATAATGAAAATGACATTTTTGAATAATGAAAACAAATACAAAAGACGACATGGGGCCTGGTGCACACCCCTATAAAACAAAAGATAATATTAACCACAGTCAGCTGGATAAGGTGGACTTTAACCTAGGAGACCAGTGTTCAAATCCCATCTTAGCCATGAACTTGCTGTTTGGCCTTGGGCAAGTCACTATTTCTCAGACTCAAGTTCTCCATCAGTAAAATGTGAATCATCGGCCTTACTAGATTGCTGTGGGCTGAACTTCCTAAAATTGGTGAAGCTTCTAGGCACTACAAGTGCTATATAAATACTAGAACTGAAACAAGTGGCTAAATTGCTGTTTGTGAGTAATTCCACAATTTTGGAAAACAGGGTCAGATTCCTGACCATTTTACGATTACCTATACAAATACTCAACTTCCTGAAATACCATCATAATTTACAAAGTTTCCATTTACCACTATTGTTTGCTGTTAGTTTTACCATCTTTCTCAGTTACCAATTTAACGCATTACTGAGTTTCCATTTTACTTTTGGGTTTCCATGAAAGTCAACCAAGGAATAGCAGTGAAGTTCATAAGCAAGAATAATAGAGGGTGTTTTCAAATGAGATGGTAGCTCATTGGAGTCCGTATTCAGTCCATGGAGCCCCAACGTAGCCCCCACTCAGATGTTTAGTGTCACATGTCCAGCCTAATGAATGAGCAGCCCTCTGCATGTATTTAATATGCTTGTGGGTAATTCCCATTGGCAGTGCCAGTGAGAGTAGAAAGAGGGACAGGAGGTAGTCGGTCATTCCTTGGACACTATAGGGTTTTTGCCCACAATTGTATAGCGCTGGCAGATCTATACATGCAGAGGCATTTCATGCAATCCATTGTCTCTTTTTGTTAACACCCAGTGTTGATGATGAGCTAAACAATAAAACCCAGCACAGTCCAGCCCACAGAGAATGAAGAATGGAATGCAAACTGAAATATGATATTATTACACTGTTGTTACATCTCAGAATTCAGGAACAGAAATTGACAGCAAAGCAGCAAACTGTAAACAATAAGCTATGAAACTGGTAAACATTATTGGTAAAATGGAAAATCAATTAGGAATTTGGCAGGTCTTATCATTTCTTGATTCAACCAAGATGGTACCAGTACCATGATTTCAATGCGAATTCCTGTTTAAGTGGACACTCATTTTATTTCAGCCCTAATAAACAAGATTAATAAACAGTAATGGAGACACCTTACACCCACTACATATATACATTTATAACCTGTGGAGTGCAGAAAATGAGCATTATATAGTTTATTACAATGCACAAGTCAATATAATGTTCTGTCTTTTATTCCTTTCTCTACTTGAGTTAGTATGCTTCAAAGAAACAAAATAATAATAATAATTTAATTTAAAGAAGACTCCATATCTTAAAACTGGTTGAAAAATTCATAAAACGTTTTGTTTGCTTGATTAGATTTTCTTTTGAAACACAATGTGCCTGTTATCTATCTGCAGCACTTAATGAAATTTTGTTGAAAACAGGTATGCCTTTTTATCTGTTTTTATAGTTTAAAGGTAGATTTTTATTCTAGATTATTGCAACAGTGACACCTATCATTAATGTATCCCCTTCTGCAATCTGAACAGAACATCAGCAATATTCTCAGTTTTGTTCTTGCATTAGGAGCAATGAAATGACCAAAATCTTGGATGTTGGGCCAATTTGCACATTACACATTGCACATTGGGTGAGATATCACAGTTGCCCCTCCTCCTCATTTTTCAGTAAATCAGTGGATTATGACATTTCCAGCTGGAATCAGTCATGCCAAAAGAGGGTCTACCTCATCATCCAGCTGGATCTCAGGGATAAATGCTACATCCATCTGACTGTGACAGAACAGTGAAGAATGCTAACCTTTTTCTAAACAGAACTGGCCCTTTCACATAGCAGAAATCAGAATGACTTACGTTAGCTGTATAATTATTCTTTGCTAAGAGGTATTTGGTGTTCAAATGAAATGTAACAAGAGGTGCCTTCAGCTGTTACCAATGCTTAGCTCCCCTAGATCATTGTAACATGTATCTCAAAATCTGCTATCTGATTTACCCATTGCCATGCTTCCATCTGGAACTATCCTCTGTTCACACACAAAAAAAAGACAAACAAGAATGGAAACTCTAATTTCCTTACTCTTATTGTAAATTATATAAATTAGTCCTGGACTTGTGAGCCATAACACAATTCCTTTGTTTTACAGTGTATAATTCAGCAAGGTATAATTTAGGGATGGTACTTTGAGCAAAATCTCAGTTCTCGGTTTTATCGGTTTTCAGTTCTCCCTTTATTGGTTCTATCATATCTATCAGTATTGGATCTTTAACATTGCGGTTTTCACCATTAACTTCAGTGGGGAAACTGGAATGTTAAAAATCTGAGAAAAAAACAGTGCAAAAGAACCGATACTGCCGATAATGAGAATTGTCGGTAATATCGGATTAGAACTGAGAGTGCCATTTTCAGCCACTCTTGGTTCTTGACAATACCAAGAGTCCCATCCCTAGAATTCAGTGTTAAAACACTCTTAAAGAGTTATTCAAATCTGAGTAAATGAGGCTGTTTTTGTCCAGTGCCTTAATTTATTCATACAACACGATAGAGCCTGCTTACATTTGAACTTACTATGCATAATATCTGTTTATCCTGAGATCATCACATAGTAAGAAGCACTGAAGACATTCTTGAATCTGAACAGTGCTGCGCATAACATAATATATACAATGACTTAACAGAGGGTGTTAACTAGGTCTGAAACTTGTTCCCATGATTCTCATGTTTCTCAGCAAGAGTCCTGGTTCTTGGCTCATTCTGACAATGACAACAAACCAAGTAGTGTGTCTGCTGCATTCTCACCAAGAAACATGAGGAAAAAAACAGTGCATGCAAAGAATGGCCGCCGAGGCTGTTCTGTGCACGTGCAGATCTATTCCAAAATGGCACCAACAGCATCACTGCCATTTTGAGAAAGGGGAAGCCATTCTGTGCATGCACGACAGCCATCTTTTCCTGTGAAGTCCACCTTCCCAGTTCCAAAATGGCGGCAACGCACTGGCACCAGTTTGGAAAAAGGTCGCACATGTACAGAATGGCTGCGGTGGCAATTTTTCACACGCACAGTTCTTTTTTCTTTGTTCTGGATCTGGGGGCATTTTTTACAAGGTATCTTGTGAGATTTCATACTGGTACCAAGATCTTAATGAGATCTGTCCCCTGCACAAAATCTCATGAGATATCTCATGAAAAGTAAAAGGTCTTCTCATTCAGTTCTAGTGTTAACAAAAATGATGTTGCCCCACATTTGCCCCAATTAGCCCAAGATTTACCCGCTCATGTATCCTGTGGCCACCAGATGTTCACCCCAGAGCCACTCCACATGGCATTCTTGCTGGGAATGTGGAGCCTGTCATGTGGGCAAATGCAGGGAAATCCAAAGCAATGCCCTGCCCTGGGGCCACCTCCCATGTGTTAATGGGCATGGGGCACGCACAGGGCCACCCATACCTCCTCATCTGTTTGTACACATATATCCAGCACTATGGAGTCGTGGTCACCAGCTTAGAGTGTCAAGCAACAGCCTGTAACTCTAGGGGGGGGGGGGCAGGTGGACCACAGTAGCTCTATGGGCTGGGGGGGAGGGGGGACGACACATGGGTGGACCACAGTAGGGAGGAAAGTCTGTCCATCTTTCAGCTTCCTTTTGGAGCCTACATGTGCCAGCTGTGGGAGTGGGGGCACAGAGTGACTCTGGACTGAGGGAGGGAGGGAAGGAAGGGGCTCTCTTCCAGTGCATTAGTACCCATAATTTTCCAATCTTTTAAACATCAGCATTTTAATATCCAATGACTGATCACTGCTGAGTGAACCCTACATTTCAGAACACAAGAGGTTAGTTGAACCCTACATTTCAGAACACAAGTGGTTAGTCATGAAATAGCTTCTTACCGTTCATTTGGATGCAGAATTGCTAGATGTCCATGTTCCTCATTGGCTGCAAACCATGAAAAGGTGAACAGAGTGTAAAACAATAAAGTTTGTTTTACACAATAATGCCTGTCAGGTTCTGCCAACAGCCAAAATCAATAGTTCTGAAAGTTATGAAATGCCCCATTCAGGGTCTCTCAGAGTCTACAGTTCCATGGCTGTGGAATATGGCATTATTCTAAGATGCCATAGAATTTGCTTTTCTTGCCTGTACAATTTGCCATTTTGCTCCAGTGGGCTGCCTGATATTTTGTATGCAGCAATAGATCAGAGGCTCACAGGCAGAATCTAGTTCCTTCCTCTAGAAGGACGGAACCAGAAGCAGAACAGGAACCTTGGGAACGTGTTCCATGGGAACAAGAAGCAGAACAGTTCAACAGCAGCTGATCCAGGAAGATCAGTCACAAGTTTCTTACATCACCTGGTATGTTCATGGGGAAAGAAGTTCAGGATTGGAGAGGCCCATAAACCCAGCGGGACTAGAAAACGTGACGAAAAATACCCATTAAAAATAATAATAATAGTAATCTTCTTCTAACCTTCATTCCAACTACATTTTAAAATTTTATTTAATTAAACCTATACCCCACCTTTTCCAAAAGGGTAAGGGCAGCTTAAATAATAAAAACATAATAAATTAAAATGAAAATACATTAAAAAAACCTAACATCATCCCAAAAACCACTCACTGCAACCCCAACCTCCCTAAAAAACTCTCACCTAATCCCTATCCCTGCTCCTATCCCCACCCACCAAATGCCTTTATAAACAAAAATATAAAATACAGTCAAATACAGTTAAAATCACTTTAAACTGTAACATCATCTCACCCCACGATTTATCCACACCTGCCAGTTACCAATCGTCCTCCCCAAACACTTCTACCCAATCCTGCCCAACTCTATTCATGCCTAACAAATGTCTGGCCAAACAAAAAGGTCTTATATCTTCTTTGGAAGACAAACAGACTCAGGCTGAGACGGACCTGCAAGGGTAGGGAGTTCCATAATTATGGAGCAGCAATTCTTTTTGTATCAACTTCATGGGCCATTGGCATTTGCAAGAGGACACCCTTGGATAACCTCAGAGGCCATGATGTGACATAGGAAAAGAGGCGGTCTTTCAGATACCTTGGGCCAAAGCTGTTTAGGACTTTATAGGTTAAAACCAGCACCTTGAATTGTGCCTGGTAAGATATCGGCAGCCAGTGCAGACTCTGTGTAATGTGCTCTGGTGACCTGTCCCCGACAGAAGGCAAGCTGTCACATTCTGCACCAACTTCAACTTCTGAAGAGTCTTCAAGGGCAGTTCTCTTGTAGAGCACATTGCATTAGTTGAGCCTCAAGGTTCCAAGGCATGGATAATGATGGCCAGATCCAAATCTGATAGGAAAGGTCGCAGTCTTCTCATTAGATGAAGTGGATAAAAAGCACTCCTGGCCACCACGGCAACCTGAAAATTCAGGCATAGCAGTGGATCTAAAGGTACCCAACACTACGAACCTGAGTGACTAAGGAAGGATGGACCCCATTAATAATGGGGTTACCATCTCCCCCAGGCCACAAGTTCGGCCAACCAGCATCACCTCAGTCTTGTCTGGATTCACTTTCAATAAACTCACCTCCATCCAAATCCCAATGGAAGCTAGGCACAGGGTAAGCACTGAGACTACTGTTGATCACAAGTTGCTGGTGATTCAGCTGTAGAACTGGGCAGGGATGAGCAGGACTGTTCTTGAATGGTTCTGCTCTTTCCTGGCCGGGAGAACCTAGCATGTGGTGCAGGGTGATTATTCATCTTCCCCCTGGGGCCTCATGTGTGGAGTCCCACAGGGTTCCATCTTGCCCCTCTTGTTCAATGTGTATATGCAGCCTTTAGGGGAGGTTGTTAGAGAGTTTGGCATAAGGTGTCATCAATATGTGGATGACACCCAACTATATTTTTCATTTTCATCAGACCCAGGTCTGGCAGACTTGGTGCTTACCCGGTGTTTATCAACAGTGGGGAACTGGATGAGGGTGAACCGCTTAAATCCTGACAAGACGGAGGTGATGGTTGTGGGGAAATCCGGAGAAGCGATGGCCCCTGTCATTGATGGGGCCATCATTGGCCCCTGTCATTGATGGGGTCTGTCCTCCCCTGGTATCCCAGGTCCATAGTCTGGGGGTGCTCCTTGATCCTCAGCTCTGCCTGGATGTCCAGGTGGTGGTTGTTGCGAAGGGTGCATTTCACCAATTACACGTGGTACGTCAGCTTAGGCTGTATGTCTCAGACCTGACTACAATAATCCATACTTTTATTACCTCAAGATTAGACTACTGTAACACGCTCTACATGGGGCTACCCTTGGTGCTGGTCCGGAGACTGCAGCTGGGCAGAATGCAGTGGCTTGGCTCCTGAAGGAGACAGGCCAACGTGAGCACATTACTCCAGTGCTCTGTTCTCTACACTGACTGCTGATTGTCTTCCTGGCCCAATTCAAGGTGTTGGTGTTGACCTTTAAAGCCCTTAAATGACCTGGGCCCCACCTACCTGCAGGGCCGCCTCACCCTCCGGATTCTGGATCGACCTCTGCAGTCGGCTGGGGGCACCCACTTGAGGTCCCCCAGGTTTCCCAGGTGTCGACCATGAGGAGGAAATTCTCAGTGGCTGCAACGTGGCTGTGGAACTCCCACCCATTGAAGGTCCATCTGACCAATGACCTCCCCTCTTTCCGTAAAAAGTGTACTACCTGGTTGTTCCACCGGGCCTTTGCTGAGGGATATGGGATTGGGTTAGTGTTGGGTTTTATTGTTTTGGGGGGGTGGGGTGTTAATTCTGGGAATGTTGATTTTAATGAATTTTATTATGTTTTAAAATGTTATTAGTCACCCCAAGATGCTTGTGCCAGGAAGGGGGGGGGACTACAAATGCTGTTATAAATAAATAAATAAATAAATAAATAAAATTAAAAAGACTAGGCCTCTTCAACCCCAAACTCTGACCCTGCACCCAAACTAGCAGTGCCCAAGTCGAGCCAAATAAGAGCGACTCTGTCTGCAAAGGAGGTGGCAAACCCATCACAGCAGGCAGTCGACGACTAATTCCAGGTGGAGAAAGCCAGGATTTAATAAGCTATTCACCACCCAGAAAAACTCCTCTGGATGGCACTTTGCAAATGTTATGGCAGCAGCAAAGAAATCTTTCTTCCCTACCACCACAGTCACGATGTAGGCCTTTCAAAAATGACCACACTTGGTCGTCTTTGGCACAAGTCGAGCGCCACCTCCACTCTAACTGCCTACCCTCTTGCTTTAGCAGCCTCAGTTCCTCTGTATACCAGGGAGACCTGTGCTGCCACCACAGAGGGAGCGGACATCTGGGTGCCACTGTGTCAATAGCTTGATTCAAAATGTCATACCATAAATTACCCCAACAACTGGAACTGCTGTTTCCAGGTTAGTGCAGAACATAAGGTCTAATGTGTGTCCAGCCTCATGCGTAGGGCCAGATATTATCTGGGAGAGGCCCATGGTTTTCATGGCAACCATGAACTGTTCTGGCCCTGAAGGGCTGACCTCAGTGTGTATGTTGAAATCACCCAGAACAATAAGTCTGGGAGATCTCAACACCACCTTCGAGACCAGCTCAGCTACAGCAGTCAGGGAGTCAGCTGTGCAGTAGTGTGGTTGGTTCACCAACAGAATCTCCAATCTATCCCTGCCCTTGAATATTAGGTAGACACACTCAATGTTAGATAAATCAGATACCTTTGAGAGACAAGATTGTCTTTACAGACCACTGCCACTCCATCCCCTGGCCTCTAGCCCTGGGCTGATACTGCACTAAATACCAAACCAGCACTATATGGGCCAACACAGGTCCAGAAGCCTCATCCAGTCAGGTCTCAGTAATACATAAAAGGTCAGTGGCCTCATCCTGGATGGGATTATGGATGGCAATTGTTTTATTAGCCACTGACCTCACATTAAGCAGCATCAGCAACAGATGAGAGGCTCCACTGACCTCATCCTCCAAATATCTCAAAACGGGGGTTGAGGAAGGTGCCTACCCCTTTACCCATGATGATATTTCCTCCTCCCCCACCCCCACCCCCTCACTATAGCTCCCAATGCCCAACACGATCCTATTTGGTTCCAGAGCAGCCCCAAGCATTCCCTGCAAGGAGATCCCCCTTTGCTGAGCCAGATATTCCCAGAGAAATATTGGCCAGAGAGGCATGCAGGAAACCACCCTACCCCCTTCCTCCATCCCACATCTTCCTGTACCCCCCTCACATGGGGGAGAGGGGCATGGCATCACCACCAGCATCATTCCAAATAAATCCCACATGCCTATACTCCCCTTTCACAGAAGGGACATGACACAATCATCCACCCCCATCCCTCCCATACCACGCACCGTCTGCCCATACCCCCCTCTTTTCTATTAACCATGAACAAGAAGGGATGTAAGGCAGAACCTAGATGTACCCCAACTTGTACCAAGAATCCTCTGCCAGAGATGGTCCCAAACCTGGCTGAGAATGGAGAAAGGTTGGCATCATTTGGCAGCCAGCTGCAAAATCTAGCCAAAACAATACACAGAACGGCTCAGAATAATCATTTTCTAATTTTATGTTCATCAATATTTTCTACAACGAGCCCTGGGGTGGAAAGGTCAGAATGAAGGGCATTACTTAAAGATAGAACAAATTAACATGGCTGCAATTAGGAGTGGTTCTTGCTGCAGAACCTAAGGGTGCTTGTTGTAAAATTAGGACCCATTGTGCTGGGGCCCTGCATTCAAGCTATACCACACCATCAGCAGAGACCACAGCTGGCTGATGATGACAGGGAAGCAGACAATTAGATTGTGGAGAGGATGGCTGGGAACACAGCCAAAGTATACTGTGCATTTTGTAACAAACTGTGTTAGATTAATAGTTTCGGTCCTTGAAAAACAAAAGAAACAGAACAAGAAATGATATTGTCTCAGCTACTTTATAACAGAATTTTCTCAGTGACAAATACAATTTTTTAAAGCCTGTTACTGATACTATTAGATAGGGAACTTGCTGTTTACGAAGATTAATTAATTCATATTATTCAGGTCTAGCAGCATGCCCGGGAGTAGTTTGAGAAGGCTTACAGCGAGACCAAAAGGAACAAGTGCAAGGTGGTTGAAATAACTGCTCTGCAAGGATGTCAATGTTTTTTTGTTTGTTTTTTAAGGAATGACTTGGTTTTAAAAACCCACAGTTTACAAAATGGGGATAAAACAATCCAAATAGACTATGTTGAGCAAATTTTTATCCAAGCAAGCTGCGATTTCCCATGAATCTTACATTAGCATAGGGAAAATGCTTTGAAAAATGCACATTGGTTGAAAACAGACATGCGCAGAACTCTACTTTAACATTCCTTATGCATGTTGCAGGGATGTATTGGTGCCCTATGCAGCCCTGAAACATGCACAAGAAATGTTAAAGTGCTGTTAAAGCAGAGTTAAGGTGCATGTCTGTTTTCACTCACTGGCTGTTTATAAACGGGATGCACGCACACACCCGGGCACCCATCTGAAGACAGTGTGGGTGGTCACACACGCCTATGACCCATGCAACGCCCACTTGTGCCAATGCATGGAGCATCAGGGGGAAACCCGGGATGCTCCATGCAGGGGCAAGAGCAGGTGCTACGTGGGTAGGGGCGCACACCCAGCCCGGCCAATTCCCCCTCTCACCAGAAGGGGGTGGGGTGATCAAGCCCCCTCTGAATACAAGAGAGAAAGGGAGTAGAGGAGTTAAGTCTCTCAGTGGCAGGAAGAGCAGGAGGAGCAAGGATCAGGCAGGAAGAATCTGGGCTGGGTAGGGAAAGGGGGTCAGGCAGCTGGCTCTGACATCGGCTTCCACATCATTTACACCTCCCTGGATGACAGCCTGGCCTCTGGCCTGGTGTGGCCTACAGCCTCTCTTCAGATCCTCTCTCTCCTCTTCCTTGTCTTCGACTTGCTTGCTGCTGTCCTGGCCCATCTGAAGCCCCACCCACCCTCTCACTAGATGTGCCTGTGCGGTGCACTCCACTGAGTGCACATGGACCCACTCCCCAGTTGTGCCCATTTAGGAATGGCCATTGTGAGTGAAATCCTCATCTCATGAAGTAAAAAGTAACTCTGTAAGGTTCAGTACACACATAGGACAATCTTCCATCATTAAAGCTAATGGGAGCTTTGCTATTGACTTTGATGGCAGAGGACTGCACCCACTGTAGCATTTGAAATCCTGGCAGGAGTTTCTAACACCTGATGGTGAGGATTTATCATAGGGTGAAAACAGACATGACACTAACCACCCTTTAACCACCCTTGGTGGTCATTTATGCATGTTGCAGGACTGCATAGGGCACCAATACAGCTCTGCAACATGCATAAATAACCACCAAGGGTGGTTAAAGGGTGGTTAGCGTCATGTATGTTTTCATCCATAGAATCATATGGCTGGAAGAGTAAACTAGGCTAACTACCTGTACCAAAGCAAGATTCACTGACAGATGTCTTTCCATCTTCTTAAAAACCTCCATTGGGGATTCCACAACTCCTTCAAGGGCAACTCATTATATTGCCCAGATGTTCTTAAAATGAGGAGGTCTTCTAATAGTTTACCGAGTCTTCCTTCCTTCCTGGATCATAAACACGTTGCCTCTTACCCTACCATCAGTGACAAGAAAACAATTCAACTGAGATAAATGTAAAGTTCTATATTTGGGGAAGAAAACACAAATGCACAACAGTGTAAGATGGGGGATACCTGACTTGGCAGTAGCACACATGAAAAGGGTCTAGGGATTGTGGTTGATCTCCAGCTGGACATGAATCAGCAACATGCTGTAGCTGCAAAAAAAATTGTTTTTAAAAAAAGACTAAGGCAATTTTAGGCTGCATTAACAGAAGCATTGTCTCCAAGATGGCAGAAATAATAATCTCTCTCTATTCAGCACTGGTCACACCTCACCTGGAGTACTGTGTCCAGTGTTGGGTACTTCATTTTAAAAAGAACATTGACAGATTGGAACTGGTTCAGAGGAAGGCAACAAAGATGATAAAGGATTTGGGAAACAAGTGTTAGGAGGAAAGGTTGGCAAACCTGGGTAAGTTTGGTCTAGTGAAGAGAAGAGTCGGGGGGAGACATGATAGCATTCTTCAAATATCTAAAGGGCTGTCACCAAGAATATGGCAGGTCACTGTTCTTCATTACTACAGAGGGCAAGAACAAAAACAATGGACTCAAGCTTACAAGTACAAGTAAATTTGGGTTAAATATCAGGAAAAACTTCCACACAGGAAGAGCTGTTCAGCAATGGAACAAACTGCATATGGAGGTTGTAGGCTCGCCATCACTGGAGGTTTTCAAAATGAGTCTGGAAAGTCATCTTTCTGGGACATTATAGCTATAGTCATCCTGCATCCAAACAGGGGGTTAGACTAGATGACCTTCAAGGCACCTTACAATTCTAAGGTGCTATGATTTCCTATGACAGCACAATTGTTCATTGTCTTTTTCTTTTTTTAAAATCCTCTTATGTCTTAGACCCACTGATTAGGGCCATCTCACTTTAAACTAGCTTTAGGGCTACTGTAGCTGGAATCTGACTGCAACATTCACCAAGCAGGGAACTGGAATGGGAGGGTGCTGTGGTCATATCTTCTGTCCCTAAGCCAGGCCACATGTCAAAGGTTCTAGAAGAGAGTGACGTGAAGCCAGTTACATCAGTTTGATGCTACCTGTTGATTTTGGGCATTATTAGACATGATGGTACTGCAGATGACACCACCCCAGGTGGTGTCACGTTTCTTCCCGCCTGCCGGATGTTTGCTGCGGGTGGGAATAAAGTAACCCTGGACCGTGACAGGATTAACCCTGAGATGCGCGCTGGGTTCCCTGCTAGTGCACATCCCAGAGTTAGGCCTGTCACGGTCTGGGGAAGCTTACCCCGGACTGTGGTAGAGCGGCTTGTCACGTCTGACAGCCTACTTTACGTAACTCTGGCCCATGGCCGGAGCTTCTCCAGGTGGGCGCAGCGGCCTTATAGGCCGCCACATCTGCCTATCAGAGAGGAGGCAGGGCTGTGCTGAGCATCGCAGGGGGTGGGGCTATTTGGACCCATGAACACATCCCCCCGCACGGCCTCCCCAGCCACGGTCACCAGCACATTTGTTTGGTGGAAGGGCCTACTCCTGCCCAGGATGAAAGTGTGGTGGCTCAAAGAGCCATCACGTCTAAAAATACCCTTTCAGTGTCTAGAGAAAACTTCAGCTGGCCAGCTGCCCAGATCAAATTTCCTGCTGTTATGCACTAATGGACTAGTTGGTTCGAAGCAGCCATGTTTGGGCCAGGTTCATTATCAATTTAAGGTCTCCAACTCTATTACAGTCACTGTAAAGATCCTCAATACGTGACTTTAAGTTGCTTCAGGTCTTATTACTATATCTTTTCAATTCTGTAGTTCATGGGTAGGGGACTTTTTCCCTCCCTGGGGACACTTTGAAAATCAGGAGACGCTGTGAGGGCTGCATTAAAGTTGGGGTGAGGGATGTGCTCAGGAAGAGGAAGGTGCATATCATAGATCTGTGCCATGGGTCTGTCTGTTATCCTTGTGTACATGCCCTCATTTGCTCCCTTACTTGAGCTCAGTCTTTCAGAGTTTGAGAGCAGGAACTGGATTCAGGCCAGGGTCAGATGCGGGAAGTGCAACGGGGCTGAATAAAACCCAGCCATTGGCCACCTTTGCCCCGCCCCCACCCTCTCCCACCTAAGGTTCCCAACCCCTACTCTAGTTGAATGCTTCGGAGGCATAAGGATAAAGAAAAGACTAAAATTTAAAAATGTTTATGGAAAAATTTTAAAATATGTTTGTCCTTACTAAGAACCATAATAAAGACTAGTGAACCAGAAGTGATTTCTTTTAGATTGCTGTAGAGTGCAAGACTGGGAGAAGATGTGAAGGGAGGAAATGTAGTAATTAGAAATAGTTGCTTTTGAAAGCTGGTAAACACAATAAACCTTGACGAAGCCACAGGAGGAGCCAACTTGTTGGCTTTGTGTGCTTCCTGCCTCTTAGGAATTAATGTGTATAATAAATCTGTAAGTAAAGTTTCATGTAATGCTCTGAATAATTTCCTCTTCAATACACATAATCCATGTAGTTTAATTATAATATATTGCATAAGAATAATATTTCATACAAAAATATCCCACTTTCAATTTCTAAAATCCCGCTTTCAATTTCTGCTCTCTCTGGAGAGAGGAGCTGTCGTTTCTGGGAGGGCTTGCTTGCTGGGTAACACCTGGGGCCTGCAACCCTGCTTCGAGCCTCTCCAGGACTTTGGGAAGCTTCCTTTGCCTGCAGCAGAGAGGAGAAGTTGTTTCTGGAATGGCTTGCTTGCTGGGCAACAACTGAGGGCCTGAAATCCTTCCCCCACCATCCCCATGACTTTAAGAAGCTGCTTTTCCCTGCAGGCAACAGCCTGCAATGACTGCCGAAGGCCAGCACTAAAAGTGGTGATTGTTAGTGGGTCTGTTTGGGGGCAGGAGAGGAAGGGGGTGTTGTCTTTCTAAAGTTGTTTTAAATTGTTTTAAAGCTGGTGGAATGTGGGGGGAGGGTATGAGCAGACGGAGGGTTGAGAGTGGGAAGGCTTTGTTCTAAGAGGTGGTTGTGGGAAGGAGGGGTTTGGGGGAAGAGAATGTCCTAGCCCTCCTGTGAGATGGGGGGAGGGATGGGAGACTGCCCTGGTCCGCCTGTGAAAGGGGGGTATGGGGGAGAGGGAGGAAGATGGGAGAATCCCTTGCCCCCCCCCCCGTGAGAGGGGGGTACAGGCATGGAGAAAATGGGTGGTCCCTGCCTGCCTCTTTGATGAATCCACCTCTGGGAGCACTGGGCTCAGGGGACCTTCCCCAGATACCCATTTCTCATGGTTCCTTTTGAGCCTTTTGATTGGTATACTTGTGGAAAGGGGATTCAATTGAGAACCAGGAGCCAGGTCAGGGGGGTGACTTGTGGGAGAGGGGAAGGGAGTGGCTATTGGGGCCATTCTGGGCATGGGGAGGTATAGCAGTAGGGAGGATTGACCAGCGGGACTATTGGGAGAGGCACTTGGTGTCTGATCCCTTGTTCCACTCCCCCCCCACCACTTCTCAGGATACTTGGCTAAGGCCAGTAGAGCCCTTGATCTGACACTGTTGATTCTTAATGAGAGGTCAGTGACATTCAGGCCCTTTCTGAGCATTCTGAGTTGTACTTTCAACATTACCAGCCTGGCAGCCAGGAAGAAGCCACACATCAGTGCAGGACCCCTCCGAAAGGTTAGTAACCCACCCCTGTCCCCCCTGCTAGGCTCCCCAAGCCCCTTAAGCACCCACACCACCTCTGACCCCCTGTTATGTCCCCACTCCTTTCCCTGGCCCCTACTGGCCTATTCCCTCACCAGCCAGCGGGGGCCAGGGAAGGGGAAACAGGGACCTATCGCTGGCCTCTCACACTGGTTTCTCTGCCCCCTGGCCTCCTTCCTTGCACTTAGTCAAGGATTTTCCAAGTTTCAAAGTTCCGGGACTCTTCCTCAGAACTTTGGAACTCCAGAACTCAAGGCCAAATGCACTGATTCTCAGTGTTTCCTGAGGGAAACCGAGGACCAAGTTTCAACACTAGTTTCATGTGACTGTGCTAATGTGAGTTAAACGTACATTAGTCCCTGCCCCTCCCTGAACATCAGCAATCCTCCAGAGTGTGTCCACCTTGTGTTGGATTTGATTGGGGATAGACTGAGAATCTCTTTGGTGTACTGATCACCTTGCTGCACAATTGATTACCTAACTGCTCTAGTCAAGCTGTTCTCTGAGGTGGTGTTGAAATCACCTAGACTTTTATTGTTTTGAGTGATTTCACCATACATGCTGAGGCTAGCCTTTCAGGGGCAGAACAGAAGTTCATGGCTACCATGAAAATCATGGACCTATCCAAGAAAATATCTGGACCGATGCGTGAAACAGGGCACATGTTGGATCTGATGTTTTGTACCAGCCTGGTTACAGGGGTTCTGATTATAGAGGCTGTTGTTACTACACCGTTTTCGTGTTTGGATCATTACCTTCTGAAAGCCCAGATCTTGGTCCTCCTATGCCAGCCCTCATCAGGGTGGTAGACCAGTTGCATTGGTCTGACACTGCAAGCTAATGGATCTGATTGGTTTCCAGAATTCTCTGGCAGATTTACCTACTGACCTTAGCGGCTAATCTGTCGATGACCTGGTTGCCTTGTGGAATGACGTTTTAACGATGGCCATTGACATGGGGTATTTCCAGACGTTACGATCCCACGCTCAACCACACTGAATACCCACATGGTGAGCAAGGGACCGTAACTTCTGATGGGGGGAATGGAAGTTCCCTCCAAGATGTTCACCCCCATGAATCACGGGGGGGAATCACATTCACCACGCAATCGGAGGTCCTGGCGCGTGGTGAATGCGATTCCGTGCCGTGATGAAGGGGCCCATCCCGTCTGGATGGCTATCATGGTCCATAATTGGCGACAGGATTCTGGGTCGTGGTCAGTTCAGGCGGGCGCTGCGACTGCATTGGCCGCAGCGCCCACCTGTCTCCCCAGAGGGCAGGTGGCAAGGGAGCATGGGGGGGTGGGGCCATGCAGCCGCACGTTGTGCCACGCGGCCCCGCCTCCTCCCCGATTCCCCACTGGGATCCGCCGGCACATCTGTTGGACATGCCGGTTTAATCCCGGCGGGGGATCAAAGGGTGATTCCGTGACGGGGCCAATACAGGCCCCATCATGTCTGAAAATACCCATGGTTGCTACCAGACATCCACTTTCACCACTGCAGCAGCACAGGTCCCTGAGGCAGATGAAGAGGGAGGGCAGGTGGTTAGAGCACAGGTGATGCTTGATTCACGCTGAAGGTGACCGATTGTGGCACACGTTGTTTTTAAAGGACTATGCCATGGCTGTGATGGCAATGAAGAAAGCTTTCTTCTCTGCTATCATAACAACTGCAAAGTCTCAAGATGTTCTGGGTGGTGAAGGGTCTGGTTGATCCAGTCTGTCTCCACCTGGAAATTGAGTCATCTAATGCCCTCTGTGACATTTTTATTAACTACTTTGCATACAAAATTGCTCGTATATTTACCATGACCTGGGTGTTGCCATTTTATCTGAAGAATCAGAGTTTGGGGTTATGGAAACTCAGTCTTGTCCTGTTTATTTGGATCAGTTTCAATTGGTATCAACCACCAATGCAGGGGAGGTGCTTGGGTTGGTGAAGGCAACCAGTTGTGAATTAGATCCTTGCCCATCTTGACTAGTGAAAGTCAGCTGGGAGACATTGGGGACATTGCTGGCTGGGGTGTCAATGACTCTCTTTGGGAGCATAAGGTGTCAGATGCCCTTAAAACTCTGATTGTCTGGCCCTGCATAAGAAGTCATCTTTGGATGTTGACTCCCTGGCCAGCTGTCAGCCTGTCTCCAACCTTCCCTTTTTAGGGAATGAGTGGTTGCCCGACAGCTCCAGGTCAGTGAGGCTTTCATCCTGGGTATGGCATGGAGACTGCACTTATGGTCTTCATCGATGACCTGCACCTTGCGATTGACAAGGAAGATTCGACCCTGTTGATCTTGTTAGATCTTTTAGCAGACTTTGATACCTTGTGACAACACAAGGTGTTATTGACACAACTGCAGAACCTGGTGCGTGGGACCACTCAAGTGGTTCTGCGTCTTCCTGTTAGGGAGGTCCCAGAGAGTGGTTATGGGGAATTCCTCATTGTCCTATCCGGACCTCCCCTGTGGGGTCCTGCAGGGTTCTAGTCTGTCTCCCCCCTCCTGTTCAACATGTATATGAGGCCACTGGGCATGTCATTCAGAGGTTTGGGGTGGTGTCATCAGTATGCTGATGACACCCAGTTCTACTTCTTTTTTTCATCTGACCCAGGCCCTGCAGTCTCACTCAGGTCCTGAGTCCCTGCTCCCCTGTTGTCTGGCTGCTGTCAGTGACTGGATGAAGATGAGCCGATTGAGGATGAATCCAGAGAAGACCGAGTTGATGATGGCTAGCTAGTCTTGTGGCCTGGAAGGGATTGGGACTCTTGGTATTGATGGGGTCCAGCTCCCTCTGGTCAGTCAGGTTCACAGCCTTGAAGTGCTTCTGGTCCCCTTGCTGTGCCTTGATTGTCAGGCTGTGGTGGTGGCCAGGACTCAGGACTGCTTTTCACCTACTCCATCTGATGAGGAGGCTGCAACCTTTTCTTTCTGATTCATATCTGGCCACCATCATCCATGCTTTCATCACCTGACAACTAGATTATTGCACTGCGGTCTATGCAGGGCTGTCCTCAATGACTGTTTGGCAGCTGCAGCTGGTGCAGCTCACTTCCTTTCAGGGGTAGGATGATGGGAGCACATTACACCGATGCTCTGAAGTATGCACTGGCTTCCTATAGCTCTCTAGGTACAATTTAAGGTGTTGGTTTTGACCTTTAAAACCCTAAATGGTCTGAGCTCCACATATCTGAAAAACTGCCTGTCCTTCCATGCTTCATTGCAGCCTCTGCGATTGGACAGGAGTGCCTTCCAGTGGGTACCATCCATTAGTCTTGTTCATAAACCGAGAGCTCACAGGGAGGTACTCTGGGTTGCTGCCCCATTACTATGGAACTCCCTTCCCCTGGAGGTTTGCCTAGGCATCTCTTGGAGGTGGTGTGGAAGTTTTTTTGGTTGAAAAAGCATTTGGTAGGTGGGGATAGGGGATTGGAGGTGGTTTTGGGTACGGGGTGTGGGGGTTGGGTATGGGAAATAGGGCGGTGGCATTGGGGGCTTGTGTGAGGGTTTGTGGATTTTTAGGTTTTTTGTATTGGTTTTAAAAATTAGATAAAAAGGATAGCGCCATTAATGGCTATTCATCAAACTCATCAGGGGATGCTATGCTATCCTCACTGTCAGAGGCTGGGAATGGATAGTAGGAACTGGATCATTCTTTTATGACCTGCTGCACACTTCTAAAAGAACTAAATGTGTCCACTGCCAGAGACTGGATGCTGGCCTAGATGGACCATTGGTCTAACCCAGTATGGGGAGGTAAATGATTTGCGGCGTTTCTTTTAGGATAAGAAATCCACGCAGTTTTGGCAGTGATCATGCATGGGATGCAAAGCTAGAAAATCGAGCTCTGCAGGCCACACATGATCTACACCAAAAGCCACATGGCTTTATTTTCCCACATAACAAAAGCTGTGTATCATTTGTCCCTCAAAGTTTCTCAGAGGCAAGTAATGTACATTATGTCTCATCAGAAAGTGTCCTTAGATTGGGTACATATTGCTTAAGTCATATTGCATTTTGTTTATATATTTGTTACCAATCACATACCCATGTATATTTGTGAGCCAGTACCCTTAAAGCAGTGTCATATTTGATATATTAGTAAGTGTTCATTTGGCATGGTCATACTTATGACATAAGCCATAAAAAGAGGTGCATAAAAGTCTGATAATCTGACTTTCCGTATTAGAAGAGAATTGTCATCCATTTTGGGGCCAATAAATCAAAGCTGAATTCGTCTAGTGTCTTGGCATTGCATTATTGCATATCTCTTCTCTGGAAAGATTTTTCATTGCATTCCTTATCCAGAAATGTCATATTAGCATAGAATTAATGTAATGTAATATAGCCATTAATTTGACTGAGTTGTCTCATAAATATGATATGTTGCCTAGTGATGCATATTATTAATGTCAATATTTTGTATCGTTTGTGCATTTGATAATCAAACTTTTTTGAAATATTAATTTACTCTATGCTTTACTCCTAACGTTAAGTATGAAGTATTCTAATCTGTATTATTTGAGAGCCAGCTGCTCTGAGTAAACTTAGACAACACACATGGTTTCCCTAGCAACACATTTTGCAGAAAACATATAGAAAACACACTTCTCAAATGCTGAGATCTTTTTTCAGTTTATGATACTTTACTCTCACAGAGTGACATTACTCCTGTGGTGAGGACCTCTTTCACAGTCAATGCACCACTTAAATCTTACTGAGAATAGATTTCTAATGGGATTAAAGTAGCATAGGTCTTATTGCAGGTCCTCCTCCTACAGGTCTGCTTTGTAAGGTCATGTCTTTATAATAAGTTTGTGAGAAGGTTATGCAGCAACCTGCCTTGTGGCAGCAAGACAAGCCCAGAAAAATCCATCTCAGTTGACTCTAGTGGATATTTGCTCCTTTTTTATTCTTCACTTGCTTACTGAGCACATAGGGTATTTTCAGACGTTACGTGGGCCGTTGGCCCCGTACCGGCACCACCGGCCTCGTTCCCCACCGGGGTCACCCCGTAACGGCACAACAGACGTGCCGGGGGGATCCCGGCGGGGAAAGTGGGAGGGGCCGGGGCCGAGCGGTGCAACATGCGGCCGCGTGGCGCAACATGCGGCCGCGCAGCGCAACGTGCGGCCGCACGGCCGCATGGCCCTGCCCCCTCCATGCACCCCGCCGCCCGCCCTCCGAGGAGACGGGCGGGCGGCGGGGCCAATGCGGCCGCTGCGTCCGGCCGAACGTGCCACAGCCTGGGATCCCACTGGGGATCCCGGGCCATGGCGCGCGGCCAGACGTTACTTTTCCTTGGTCACGGCCCGGGGTCCATTTGACCACGCTTCCCCCGGACCTTCCCCCGGCTAGCCCGGGAAGCGTGATTCAAACGAACCCCATGTGGGGATTGACCGTGGCCAACATCTGGCGTGCCGCGAACAGATGTACGGGACACGGTGACCACAGGTGGGTATTCACCGTGGTTCACCGTGTTCACGTAACGTCTGAAATCACCCATAGATGCAGGTGAATCTTAACCTTGAAGCGTGATGCCTTGTCTGACTTTGAGTCAATGCCCTGGAGATATTTGGTATCATTAGTGCCAGTAACGTTGAGGCTTCCAGTGGAGGCTCAGCTAATCTGGAGTTCCTAGAGCCTCCCCAGGCCTGGGTTCTTATAGTCCCTGGGTGTCAAGCAGCAAGAGGAGTATAGTAAGACTAGTAACAGAATCAGTACCAGGCAAGAGTCTAGCAGGATCAGGAGGACCAAGAGGACAGACCAGAAGCATGGTCAGAGTCAAGGCAAAGGGTAAGCCAGAAAATCAGTTCAAAAACAGACAGGAAGGCAGATTGGGACCAGGAGCAGGAACTGGACATGATGCAGGAAGGCTGGGGCACCAAGAAGACACACCCAGGCCTAAGCATTGCTCTGCCTGGCTTCCACTTCCTGCCATGCACCTTTCATGATGGGTAGGCACATAAGGAGACAATCAGAGGAGACCTTTGTGTGTGTGTGTGTGTGTGTGTGTGTGTGGTGGGGGGGGGGGTGAGCCCAATCAGAGAGTCACAGTGGTGTTACAAGGGCCTGAATCAGGTGCTGCAGAGCTGATTTCCTCTTCCAGGGTCCCAAGGATGCTGATTCTAATCTGGGTCCTGACAGTGCGAGAGAGTGAGGCCAAGGCTCAGGCCAAAGCTCCTTAAAGGGCCACACCCAATCAATTACAAGGTTATTCAGCCTTGCAAAGATTTCTTTATAATTTCTAGGTGAAATTCAAGTATTTAAAAATATCAGCTAAAAATAACTTTATTATTATTATTATTATTATTATTATTATTATTATTATTATTTATTAGCATTTATTTATTAGCATTAGCATTGTTAGCATTTGTATCGTGCCAGTGATGTACCTGGCGCTTTACAGAGAATAAGATAGACATGAACAGAGATGAGGGAAGAAAGGTGAGAGCGGGGAAGGCCAGCGAGAAGGAGGTTACAATAGTCGAGGCGTGAGATGACTAGGGCACGGATGAGAGTTTTGGCAAAGGAGACAGACCCACCAACATCACCTCCGTCTTGTCAGGATACAGCTTTGGTCTGCTCTGCCTCATCCAATCACTTACTGCTAGCAAACACTGGGAAAGCACCGAGACTGCAGGGCCTGGGTTCGTTGAAAAAGAGAGGTACAGCTGGGTGTCATACGCATACTGGTGGCAATTCACACCAAACTGTCTACTACAGGGGTTGCATGTAAATGTTACATTTATTTATTTATTTATTTATTTATTTCAAAAACGTATTACCCCACCCCTCCTGCCACAGGCAGCTCGGGGCGGCTTACAACAATAAAAAACAATAACAATGGAGACAGAATTGAGCCTTGTGGTAAACCACACCCACCCACTGGCTCCTCCCTGAGAGGAATGAACGGAACCATCCTAAGACAGTCCCATCTACTCCCCCCCCCGGGTCCACAGCCGTCTCAACAGCAACCCATGGTCCACTGTATCAAACGCTGCCGAGAGATCTAATAGAACCAAAAGTGTAGAATGCCATAAATCCATCTCTTGGCAGAGGTCATCTACCAAGGCCATCAATACAGTCTCAGTGCCATATCCTGTATGAAAACCTGATTGAAAAGGGTCCAGGAAACCAATGCTATCCAGATGTCCCTGGAGCTGCTGGGTCACCACCTGTTCAATAACTTTCCCTAAAAATGGAAGGTTAGAGACAGGCCAGTAGCTAGCGAGGTGTTGTGCAACTGTTGCACACCATTCACACAGCGTGCACACTACACATGCAGTGTATGCATGGCCTGAAGCAGGCTGTACATGTGTGCACATACTCCACGTGTGGTGTATGACAGTTGTGCAACACCTGCACAACATTTGCACCGCACACTTTGCGCACGGTATGTGTGCAACTACTGGATCGGCCTCATTGTCTGGTGCCCCTTTTTTAGAGTTTTCGAGAGCCATTCCCTTAATATCCTGACAGGCCACTAAAAATGGACACTGTTTCTTATCTCTAGGATATTTGGGGTCCAGAATGGAGTATAAACTCTTAATGAGGTAATAAGAAGTGAAAATCTTTCCTTTCTCACTGCAGCATGCCTACATTAAGCAGAGAGCAAAACACCACCCCATAAGGCATAGCATGCCTCATTAACAAGATGTATTATGTTAATGTATAGCATAGATTCATTAGTTCCCAGTATAGCATAATGATGTATCGCCTGAATGCCATTACAATGTCAAATTCATATTAAGAATAGCACACACTGCATGCTAAAGAGCTCTTATGATGGTCATGTATAAAGTCCTCTTGAAATTGAGTGGGATGTTTTTCAGATCAATTTCATAATCTGCGTTGTGTTTTAGATAATTACTATTGAAAGAAAACATTAACCCTGTATTCCTAAAGTGTTGCAGAGGGGGTTTAATCAAATTAAATTTACTGGGTCAAATCCACATGTTAAATCCCTTTCTTCTTAGCTACTTACTGGTGTCTAAGGGAGTAGCATTTCTTAAGGAGGTCTCAGAAGATCTCCTTAAGAAATAGAAAGGTTTCTTAGACCTCCTTAAGAAATGCTACTCCCTTAGACACCACACCAGTAGGTAGCTGAGAAGAAAGGGATTTAACCTGTGAATTTGACCCAATTAATTTAGTTTGATTAAACCCCCTCTGCAACACTTTAAGTATAAAATTTAGGGAATTAAAGGACCATGGAACTACTTTATATCTTCTTTCAACTCTTATAAAATGCATCCCAATATCCGTACATATCTAGGATAGTAACTTGTAGCACTGATTACAGGATTCCTGATTACAGGAACAGGCGAGACCTATGCATTACTTGACAAGCTTATCTATGGGTGTTTTTAAACGAGGCATGTACATACATGCCCTCCTCCCACACTGACCATGCATCTAACCACTCATGTGATGGTGGTGTGTGGTAGGCACGCTCCCGTGACCCACACAGCGGCCACCCTTAGCCACGCACGGAGTAATGCTGAAAAATCAGGAGTGCTCTTTGCAGTGTCAGCCAAATGTGCTGTGGCCACCTCCATGGCCAGGGTAGCCATGCTGGGAACCACCAATGTGAAGCGATCTCCACACATTCCAGGTGCATGGGTGCCCCATAGCTGTGCCACTCTGTGGCCACAGACACACACACACCCTCCGCCTTGCTTGTTTAAAAACACCCTCTGGCTCTGGTCCACTAATCTGAATGCAATTCCCTGGGCCTTTCTGATCTTTGAGGACTGCTGTTATTTATAATATAAATAACTGGACAGTTTTGTCTTCAAGACTTTATATGATAGACCAATGGGCTGAAAAAAATCATTTTTACAAAACAAAACACGTTTAGTCAGAAGAATAAAGAAACAAACTGGAAACCTATAAACACAATTTATTTCCCTTCAGATAAATATCAGCCTAGTTTATTGTAATATGATGTCAAAGTTTTCTTGGTAACTTGGGCTACAATCCAGAAGTATTTTATTTATGAGATTACTCCCTGGCATCAATAGGATTCCTCCAAAGCAAGCAATAATAACAATTTTGCACAGAGTTTTTTCTTAACACACTTCTGTAAACATGTGAGGTAAAGGCATGTGTTGGCCCATAGCAATGAAAGACTGTTGCTGCCTCTGCAGTAGATTTTATGGTGTAACTTAAACCACTTTTATATGATGTTCAAGTAGTATTGTGCAATTGATCTAAATCACTTAGCAGAATCTCAGTGGCATTTTTCTATTTAACCTTAATTTACAGAGACAGCCAAGATGACTGCTTTTATCTTCTCCTTTTTGTAGTTTATCTGACAGTCATAGTCTCTTTCAGCATGTCTATAAGTAAACCATGTCGCTTTAAATTTCCTGAAGGTGTCATGTCATTGCAATGATGCATTGTACCCTGTTAAGCTCTTCACATTCCAATATGGAACAGAAGGCAACATCAGTGATCTCATTGTAGTTACTAAGAAATATGAAATGCTTCATATGAGGTTAGTGAAATTCATGAATCAAGTTGAGTACAACTGACTGAATGGCAGAAAAACAGTTGAATATATTGGTAGTCATTTACACTAATGAAAAATGATACTATTCTGATTCACACCCATGTTTCACTTCAGGAAATAACCACACATGGTACAGGGTAATGGATGGTCTGCTCAAGTCAATACACTGTACTATTATTTCTGGGATCATATGTTTGTTGTCCACAAATATTTTGAATACGTCTCAAACGCTCAATATTTTTGAAGTATTTCTGAATTTTTTTAGTTTGCAAACATTTTTGAAAATCCTAAAAAAGTTTCCCAAATTTTAAAAGCAAATTATTCATTTAGACATTTATTCATCGTTTTTTTTTTCCTGTTCACTATTATTCTGATTAAGGCCGTTTTTACATGGACAGGGGTGGGAGTGGGGGAGGGGGGGCATGTTTTGGCATGGTGGGTGTAGGTGGGTGGGTGTCCGTTTACACAGACACCCACCCACCACCCACCTACACCCACAGAGCATCCTCTATTCTGTCACACACGCCCGAACACCATGTGGCCAGAGGAGGGGGGGAAGCAGTCTGTGTAAAATATCCTAATAAGTTGAAATCTAATCACATAGCAAAATTGACAGCTTGTGAAGTGGAGGACCAATCACACACCATAAATGAGTGGCTAATATTGAAAGTAAATTCTTCTTTTAAAAAAAACATCCAAAGGCTAAATTATCCACTGAATATTTCTGAATGACATTCACAAAATATAAACAAAACCACATCAACAAAAAACCCTAAAATTTGTGAGATTATTTTTTTACAGCTCATTGAATTCATTACCAAATTTGTTTTTCTTTATTGAAATGCAATTTCACCCTCCAGTTTCCTGCACCAAAAAATGGGCTCCCAGTTCACTGAGTAGTCTTCAAGACAGAGGGATGAGCAAAAGGCATATTTGAAATCAAGCCAGGTTATAAACCAGTGTGGTCCGAAGTCTTACCAGGCCAATGGTCAAGCCAATAACCACAGTCTGGGAGCAAGGTCATGCTGGGTCATAGAGAAGATCAATCTAAGGAGTGGGAGGCAAGACAAAAAGGGTAACAAGAAAATGGGCAGGTTCCAGAGGCAGACAAGATTCTAGATGCTCCTTTGCCCTTGATCCTTGACACGCCACGTGTCTACAATTAATGTGCTCAGGAAGGATGGCTCAGAAATGGGCTCTTCCATTTTTCTTTTCCCACCAGCATACACACATGGCTATGAAAAGCAAGGGCAAAGTTCAGCCCTTTGTACATCCAGACCACAGCAACAGAAAAAGTCAGTACTTATCCTTCCCCTTGGTGTCTGCATGTTAAAAATCTGAACCCTGTGTGGAAATAACAAAAACCAAAATGCTGCCTTACTCTACTGACATTACTCTCTCTATGAGTATTTTCAGATGTGACAGGACCAGTATTGGCCCAGTCATGGAATCACCAATTGATCCCCCACCAGGATCAAAACGGCACGGCCAACAGACATGCCAGCTGATCCCAGCGGGGAATCGGGGGAGGGGGCGGGGCTTCACAGCCAGCATGCGGCCACACAGCCCCACCCCTCCACACTCCCTAGGCCCCCCGCCCCCCAGGGCATTGACCACAGCCCGGAATCAGCGGCGGGCAAGGCTGCTGATTCCGGGCCATAGTCAGGGGACAGACGTGATGATCCCGTTGATCATGGGCGGGAATCTCATTGACCACGCAAACGGCCATGGTCCAGGCAGGAGGGCCCATGTGGGTATTCACCGTGGTTGAGCGTAGGATCGTAATGTCTGAAAATACCCTATATTAACAGCAAATTATCATACCATTTCCAATGCTATGAGAAGCCAGGGCTACACCCATTCCCTCATTCTTTCACAAGGCATGACCAGAATTAGAAGTCCATAAAGGGGGATAAGAAGAGAAACCTTAGTTCCCCTTTTGAACCTGTGTGAGTTCACACTCAGATTCCAGATTTAGCTCTCTGAGAAAAATTTGTCCACATTCATCTCCAGTGCTGTAATTTATTAAAATAAAAGTGGTAACACTGATGCTTCTGCTCCATAACTGTTATGCTCCCAACATACAGCTTGTACTTGACCTGACCACACTGGCTCTGTTTCAAAGTAAAACCAAAGCAAATCATACCTTCCAAATAAGATCAACTAAAGCATGGAGCACCAAGTGGGTTAAATAATACACACTATTCTGAGTCCAGAAAGAGGGGAAGTGGTGGAAAATCTAAGCCAAGAGTTAATTGATAATTGGTTGAATCATTCATCTGTTATTAATGATCACTAATGAGCAACACTGGAATAATCAATGTTCAAACCCTGTACTTTGCCAGATGTCATGTTAATTGCGACTGAAGATAGCACTGCAGTAGCTTAGCAAACTACGGAAACAATTAGTGTGATTGATTCAAAGCCACCTCATGCCTTGCTGGAGCTTTGTTCCAGCTATATTGCAACATGGTCTAAAATACAGGTTTATTGGGTGGGATTTCAATCAGCTGTTTGTGAGAGCCAGTAGTAATACAATGCTCTGCCTCATAGAAGGTAATAAATAAAATTAAATAAATCTGATTTTTACTTGGACATAGTATTTTCACATGATTAATAGTCAAGGAGATCCTGAATACCCTGTGGTGAAGAAAATGTTAAAACCAACTAGTGTTAATAGGTAGTTAAAATTAAAATTCACTCTTTCATACTGAGGACCTTGTATTTTTAATTTTTCCAGTTAAGTTCAATTTTAAAATTATGGTTTATGAGCTGGAACAACAATAGTAAATTTTGGGTGCTGGGTTTGTCGTACTGCCACATTATGTTAATAAAAACATAGCACACCATTTATATTTGTGAACCAAACCTTCTAAGTTACTGAACTCTTTCCCTTTATTGCTTTGTACTACAGATAGTCCTCTGGCAAAATACCTCTTGGCATGATGGCAATTTATACACATGTTGGTCTAAATTCTATGACTACTAAGTGAATGCTTAATGTTTTATTTATTTATTTTATTTATATGTCATTGCCTCCTGCTATAAGCATCTCGGGGCAGCTAACAACATTTTAACATACATAATAAAATAGAATACATTAAAAACAACACTAATAACCCCAAAGTTAAAATAACCCAGTACCAAAACCCCTCCCTAACCCAACCCATCCATCCCATCTCCCTCGGTAAAGGCCCGGCGGAACACCCAGATCTTACAGTGTCTACGGAAAGAGGGGAGGTCAGCGGCCAGGTGGACCTCTAATGGGAGGGAGTTTCGCGGCCACAGTGCAGCCACAGAGAATGCCCTCCTCTGGTCAACACCCAGGAAACCTGGGGGACCTGAAGTAGGGTGCCCCTGTCTGACCACAGAGGTCAATTCAGGGTCCGGAGGGTGATGCGGTCCTGCAGGTAGGTGAACCCTAGGCCATTTAGGGTTTAAAGGTCAATGCCAACACCTTTAATTGGGCCCACAAGACTATTGACAGCCAGTACAGAGAGCGGAGCACTGGAGTAATGTATTTGTGTCGGCCTGTCCCCTTCAGGAGATGGACCGCTGCATTCTGCCCCAGCTGCAGTCTCCATACCAGTAAGAATGGTAGCCCCACGTAGAGTGCATTACAGTAGTCTAATCTTGAGGTGATAAAAGCATGGATGATTGTGGCCAGGTCCGAGTCTGAGACATACAGCCTAAGGCGTCATACCAAATCTAACTGGCAGAATGCACCCTTCGCCACAGCTGTCACTTGGACATCCAGGAGGAGCTAAGGATCAAAGAGCACCCCCAGACTATGGACCTGAGATACCAGGAGAGGGCGGACTCCATCAGTGATCAGGGCCATCACTCCCCCTGCTTTCCCCACAAGCATAACCTCCGTCTTGTCAGGATTTAACTCATCCTCATCCAACCCCCTATAGCTGAAGACACCAGGTGAGCACCGAGACTGCCGAACCTGGGTCTGATGAAAATGAGAGATATAGCTGGGTTTCGTCAGCATATTGACAACACCTTACACCAAACACTCTGACAACCTCCTCCAAAGACTGCACATACACGTTGAACAGGAGAGGGGATAAGATGGAACCTTGCGGGACTCCACATGTGAGGACCTGGGGAAAACATGAATAATCCCCTAACAACACACGCTAGGTTCTCCCAGCCAGGAAAGAGTGGAACCATTCAAGAAGAGTCCCACTGATCCCTGCCCGGTCCCACAACCGAGTCACCAACAACTCATGATCAGCGGTATCAAATGCAGCCGAAAGATCTAATAGAAGCAACAGGGTTGAATGGCCCTGGTCCAACTCATGAGAGAGGTTGTCAACCAAGGCCACAAGTGCAGTCTCCATGCCATAACACAGATGAAATCCAGACTGCGAGGGATCAAGAAAGTTGACCCGGTCCAGATGCTCCTGAAGCTGTTGAGCCACCACCCGTTCAATAGCCTTCCCTAGAAAGGGAAGGCTAGAGACCAGCCGATAGCTGAACAGGGCGCCAACGTCCAATGATGACTTTTTGACCAGGGGCCGCACCACAGCTTCCTTGAGTCAGTCCTGAACCCTGCCCTCCCCAAGGGAGGTGTTGACTATCCCGGCCAGCAATGGCCATAATGCTCCCCTGGCTGGTCTTAACCAACCAGGATGAGCATGGATCTAATTCACAATAAGTGGCTTGAACATTTCCTCTCCACTGTGCTCTGAGGGTGGTTGTCTGAGGAGAGGTTGGACCTTCCTGCATGCTGGGTTGCCTGTGATTGGATCATCTGATTTTGACCCCTTTTGGCTGAAAATCATCTCACCTGTCTGCATCTTGTTTCCCCTCCCCCTCAGGTAACTCTTCATTTCCGTTCCACTGCACTCTGAGGGTGGCAGCCCTCAGTCGGTGGCCAAAGGGTAACAAAAAAGGGTGCTGGCTGTTTCAGAGTCAACCATTAGATTTGTTGATGTTGTATGTATCTTTTACACTACATTTGACCTCCTTCTTTGCCTCATGGTGGCCTTTAGGATGTTTCCTTCAGTCCATGATGTTTAGGTTTTCTTTTTCATAATATTATGGAAGCTCTGCTTCACAGAGGTAGTAATAGCAATTTTATATCACTCAAGTGGCCTCTAATAACTGCATGAGGATTACAGCATTAATCATTCAATAAACAAAGAAAGCTAGCTGGTGTTTTCTATCATGGAAGTATTAAGATGAGGACACTTTACATGTGTCTATACTGTACCATATGCAGCCATTATAAAGTCAGTGATCATAACCGTGACCTGAAAGTCAACAAAGTGAGTAATGCATGCAAATAAGGTTTGAGTTTTGCATGCCTGTATGATATACAAGAGGGATTTGAGAACTGTTTTAAAATGATCAGAGCTTTACGGTTCACTTCATGACATGCAAAATCCAACAGTAACAGTAAAACTCAAGGTACTGCAAGGATTTTCTCTATTCCCAGTGGTGGGGCTGGAGCTGGGTAGAGTATTGCTGTGAGCCTGGTGTGTTTGCGGGCTACTGCCCCATAAGTGACTGTGTTCCAGCTCGCTCGAAGCTGCCTGTGCATTGGAGGACTGGCCGTGATGGGTAGCATGTGATTGATCCCGCCCACCGACACCTGTGGTTGAACCCTCCCTTTGATGACTGGTGCTTGAGGCACCGTGGATTGGACCCTATCCCCACTGGAAGTTATAAGCTGGACTGCTGCCTGCAGCTGTACCGTAAAACTGGAGCTGGGTAGAGTATTGCTGCGAGCCTGGTGTGTTTACGGGCTACTGCCCTGTAAGTAACTGTGTTCAAGCTCGCTCAAAGCTGCCTATGCATTGGAGGACTGGCCCTGCTGGGTAGCAGGTGATTGATCCCACCCACTGACATCTGTGGTTGAACCCTCCCTTTGATGACTGGTGCTTGAGGCACCATGAATTGGCCCCTATCCCCGCTGGAGGTTGTAAGCCGGACTGCTGCCTGCAGCCACGCCATAGCCGCACGGCCTTAGGCGCGGGCTGGATGAGGGCGGCATCTGATTGACTTTGGGCTCATCAGTATTTTATCCATTATGATACGAAGGTACTGAGTTTTGGATCATTTTTAATTGTATTAGACAGCCTGAACTGGAGTTCTAAGACTTCCCCTTGAGTAGAATAGGTAGACTGCCTCTTGAGTAGAATAGACTGCCCCTTTAGTAGAATAAACTCTCTTGTGAGATTCTGTTTGGAATTCTGTAACGGGTGTTTAGGCATTATTTAACAGGAGTTTGAAGTATTGCCTATATACACTCCATGAAGGGCAAAGCATTATTCTTTAAACAATTGTGTTTTGGGTATTATTCTAACAGGGGTTAAGTATTGCCCATATAAGCCCCATGAAGGGCAAGGCATTATCCTATATGCAAATAGATAGAGGTGCTATTCCTCGTACCTCGGTGACGATGACAAAAAAAAGGATGTGCCAGCCTGCTGCATCCCCGGAACTGGAGTCACCAAGCAACTGAAGCTACATGATGTGGGATTTAGAGAACCTATTACTAAAAGCTGCTTGGTGCTGCAAATCCCGACTAGAAATTGTTTTGCAGTTTTAGATGAAAGTTTCAGTTTTACTTCTCAAACTCCAATGGTGGCTAATAAAGGATCTGATAGGAGGGATTTTTCCTCCTACAATTTACATAGTTCACCGAATACTATCAAAATGTTGGGGGACCAATGTGTGCTGGTTAGCAAACTTGTAGATACCCCTTTTAAGGGAATTGCCAATATGAAAGGGATTGTTCAAGGAGTGCAGTCATGTTTACAGGAGGTAGCAAAGGACACAAGATCAATTGCCGCCCAATTATTTGCTATGCCCCCCCCCCAAATTGAGTGTGACAGATCCTAAATTATTTTGTGAAGGTAGTAAAAAGGAGCCTTCTAAGTCTATAGATGATCCAATGTTCCCCCAGAGTCAGTCTTTGTCTAGTGAACCCAAATCTATTCTTTTGGAAATATTTTCGCTCCCTAATGGGGTCATGCCAGCATAGTATACACAAATTTTAATAAAGAGGAACCTGATGATTCTAATTAATCTTAAACTTCAAAATCGAGAAATAGTCAGGTTCTATTTCTTACCCCCTACCGATCAAGCATTGAGGCTGGTTATACATTCTAGGGGCACCTATCCAGTTAAGAGAATTCTTGCTGCTAGAGACTTTTTAAAGTCTCAGAGAATCTTGGTTTCCAGGGTGTTTCTGGCTAAATGTAATAATTTAAGGAGTGGTCACCCCTTAGTGAAATTGGACCATCAAGGGCAGGAGCATGGGGAGCAGGATGATGAGACTTTACTTTACTTTATTAGATGACCAATTTCTTCATGCTGAGACAACTACTTCATGTACTCATCCCTTTATGACAGCGGACTTGAACATGGAGATTAAGCAGGGTTTTTTGCTGGATATGCAGCTGGATATACAGGAATTTTCTTCTCTGCCACTACCCAATCCTCTTATATGAGAAGGTATTATTATTATTATTATTATTATTATTATTATTATTATTATTATTATTAATATTTGTATAGCAACAGTCGTGTACCTGGTGCTTTACAGAACAAATATAAAGATGTGGTCCCTGCCTACAGCTTACAATCTAAAAAGATAAGGAGGTGGTGACAAGGAGAGGGGACAAAGGGAAGACAAGGGAGAAGCAAACAAACATGCAAGCGGCTGCGAAGTCTCAGGTGTGCATGCTTGACTTGGTTAAAGTTAGGCAGGGGTCTACAGAGGAGGGCAGACCATAAGTATTAGGGGGAAAACAACTAGCAGGCATTGGAAAAGGCGGCACGGAAGAACTGGGTCTTGAAGAGGGATTTGAAGGTGCGGAGGGAGGAGGCGAGGCAGATGTGGGTAAGGAGGGAGTTCCAGGAATGGGGGGCAGTGAGGAAGAAGGGACAAAGGTGTTTAGGGGAGCAAAGGAGATGGGGAGAGTGAGGGAGGGGACAGAGGAGGAACGGAGGGCACGTGCAGGAGTGCGTAAGGAGATTAGGGCTGAGAGATAGCGGGGAGCTTGGCTTTGAAGTGTTTTATAGGTGAATACTAGGAGTTTTAACCGGATGCATTCGGGAAGGGGGAACCAGTGGAGAGAGGAGAGGAGAGGCTGTACGGGGTCAAAGTAACAGGCTGAGTGGATGACCTTGGCAGCAGAGTTTTGGATGGCGATAAGGGGGGACAGGTGAGAGTGAGGGAGGCCAGCAAGGAGAATGTTGCAGTAGTCGAGTTGAGAAATGACCATGGCATGAACAAGGGTTTTGGCAGAGGAGATAGAGAGAAAGGGGTGGATCCGAGCGATGTTATGGAGGGCGAAGAGGCAGGACTTGGCAACAGAGTCAATATAAGGCTTAAAGGAAAAATGAGTGTCAAATATGAAGCACAAGCTATGGGCTTGGGGAAAAGGATGGATGGTGGCTCCATTGATGCGGATGGACAGGGAAGCGGGAGAGGAACAGGAGGGAGGAAAAATAAGGAGTTCTTAGCCATGTTGACCTTGAGCCGGCATTGGGATGTCCAGGTGGAGATGTCAGTGAGACAGTTGACGAGGCATGAGTGGACAGAAGGGGAGAGGGGGGGTAGAGAGGTAGAGCTGAGTGTCATCAGCGTAGAGATGATATTGGAAGCCGTGGGAGGCAATGAGTTTGCCAAGGGAAAGGGTGTAGAAAGAGAAGAGGAGCAGGCCAAGGACAGAGCCTTGGGGAACCCCAACTGAAAGGGGGAGGGAGGAGGAGCTGGCATTTGGAAGAGATACATTAAAGGAGCGGACAGAGAGGTAGGAGGTGAACCAGTTAAGGACCGAGTCGCAGAAGCCCAAGGAGCAAAGTGAGTCCAGTAGGAGTGAGTGGTCAACAGTGTCGAAGGCAGCAGAGAGGTCAAGAAGGACAAGAAAGGAGTAGAGGCGCTTAGATTTAGTGACAAGTAGATCATTGGTGATCTTAGCAAGGGCAGTTTCTGTGGAGTGAAGGGGGCGGAAGCCAGATTGGAGAGGGTCCAGGGAGGAATTGGCAGAGAGGAGATCCAGGCAGCGGGATTAGAAAACACATTCCAGAAGCTTAGAGGCAAAGGGAAGGAGGGAGACCATCAGGTAACTAGAGGGGTCAGATGGGTCAAGGGTGGGCTTTTTGAGGATGTGAGAAACAGTGGCATGCTTGAAGGTGGAGGGGAAGGAGCCAGTGGAGAAGGAGAGATCAATGACATGTCAAAGGTGGGGCAACAGTGAGAGCAATAGAGGTCAGGAGGCAGGAAGGGATTGGGTCAAGAGGGCAGGTGGAGGGGTTTGAGGAAGAGAGCAGAGTGGAGACTCCCCAAGGGTGGCTGGGGGGAGGGAGGCAAGAAGAGAGGGGCGAGGGGGAGAGAGTGGTAAGAGGAAATGGGTGGGAGGCAATGTCCTGGCAGATCTTGTCGATCTTTGAGGTGAAGAATGATGTGAGATCCTGAGTAGAAAGGGAAGAGGGTGGCAGGGGGGCTTGAGTAGGGAATCGAAGGTAGAGAAGAGGCGACAAGGGTCGTGAGAGTAGGATTCGATCCTGGAGGCATAGTAGTGTTGCCTAGCCATGGAGATAGCAGAAGAGAGGGAGGAGAGGGAGAATTTATAGTGGAGGAAGTCACAGTGGGAGCGGGATTTGCACCAGAGGTGTTCAGCAGCTCGGGTGCAGGAGCGGAGGTATTGGATGTTAGGAGTGAGCCAAAGATGGGGGCTTGGGGGTCAGACGGGGCAGGAGGAAATAAGGACAAGAGAGTCACGGGTTGAAGTGAGAGAGGTGTTAAGAGAAGAGATGAAAGAGTTTGGGGAAGAGGAGGAGAAGACTGGGGGGGAGGGAGGAGTCAAAGTCAAGGGGGGTAATGGCCTGCAAGTTGTGGAAAGGGCACAGAGCGGGGGAAGATGAGGGGGGTTGGTGGGAGAGGTTGAAGGAGGCGAGGAGGTGGTCATATTTATGACAAGGATCTAAGGTGAGATCAGCAACAGAGCAGTTTTTGGAGAAGATGAGATCAAGGGAGTGGCCATCAGTATGTGTGGGGGAAATGGTCCAGAGGCGGAGATCAAAGGAGGAGGTTAGGGAGAGAAAGCAGGAGATAGGGAACTTGGAAGGTGTGTCAACATGGATGTTAAAGTCACCAAGAATAAGAGTGGGGGTATCATCAGAGAGGAGGAAGGTTAGCCAGGATTCAAAGTCTGGGAGAAAAGAGGAGAGGGAGCCAGGGGGGCAGTAGATGACAGCAACATGAAGGTAAAGGGGGGAGTATAGACACACAGAATGAGCCTCAAAGGAAGGGAAGGAGAGGGAGGGGGTGATAACATGTCTCTCCCTCCCACTGATGACTATTGGGGGGTGGGTACCCCAATATCCACCATTCCTTAAACTTTAGGGGGAATGAGCTTAATGACATAAACTGGGGTCTCCACATGTTCAAAAGGATCAAGCTGAGGACAGTATGCGCTACAGGCAGTTTATGTACCCTCCCCGAATAGAAAAAGAGAGAGAGAGACAGGTGTCCAAAAACAACAAGTTTATTGTTATACAAAACAGAGAAACACAGACCCAGTCTGGCTGGCGGGATTTAAAATGGGGAAAACACTAGCGGCTTGCAGGGAGTATGGTAGGAGAAGGAGGGGGGGCCGGCATTGGCTCAGCAATGGGGAGCAAGAGAACGCGAACAAGGGGGAGAGAGAAAGAGGGAGAGGGGGGGGGGCTTCCCCTGTTGACTGGAAAAGTCTGGACCTGTGGTTACCTTTCCTTGCCTGTTGAGATGGGACAGGCGGCCCACGGATCCAGCGGATATCGGGGGATGGAGGGAAAAATAAGGGGCAGACCAGAGTCTGGGAGATCTCTCAACTCAGACACGCACAGAGTGACCTGCACGTATCTGGGTCCCAAGATTTCTCAAAGGTTGATGGGAAAACCGGGGCAGTTATTGGATACTAGACAAAGGGTTTTGGAAGGCTACGAAGGGCCTTTGGGGTGTACAATGGTTTAACGAGGGGAGGTTACTTCCATGACAAAAAGGACTATCCTAGATGCACCAGATACCTTTTACACAGGAGGTAAGGGTAAACAAAAAGTGAACAAAGGGAAGGAAGGGCTTAATGACAGGCTTCAGGATACAATGAGTGTGTGTCTGGTTTCTCGTGGGGAATAAGGAGATAGGGTGTTGCTGCACTGTGTCATGGCTACCAGTCCTTTGTTACAACAGGGTGAGTCTCTCTCCTTAATGACTCCATTCTTTATTCAGAGAGCTCTCCCTTCTAGTTTTTTTCTCAACCGTAGCGGTCCCTTTTTGCTAGGAGCTAGGGTGGTTGGGCCCGATTCTTATTTTCCATGCCCCCCCTTCCTCTTGCATACAGTGTGGGGCTTTCCCCGGGTCCAAGTCAGTTGGCTATCACGAAAAGGGGGTGTGTGTACATCCATTCTGGGGGGGACCAGGGGTCCTGGCTAACAATTCCCCCTGTTGGGGACCTTTTAATCTCATTAAAATGGTCCCCACAATTATAGGATGGGCCACACCTGAACAGCTTACCTAGCCCAAAGTTGGCTCACAACATGTAAAAACACCAGCCGCCGGAAGATCTATGACCAATGTGGTCTGTTGGAGTCTCTTCTTAGGACACTGGTACATAGAACCCCAGTTCAGCAAGATCCCCTTCCAGTTCATTATTGCGGGATGGCACGGGGTCGGGTCAAATATAACGAGACGGTGGGGGTAGAGCGTTCTGGGTGATGGAAGGGACAACCAATGGGGGGAGTGGAAAGGAACAGGAAGAAGAAGGAAAACACAATACAGTACAGACCAGGGTCCTTAAAGTTAAACGCAATAATCAATACAATTATAATGAAAATCAACAAACCTTATATACATAGGTACACCTGGGAGTTGCTTGTTACATCTACATTCTGGCTAGAGTCACCTGGGTTTCCTCTGAGGGGTCCAGAGGAATCAAGATATTGCCACAGGTTAATCTAGTTTTACTTACATGCGAACCTTGGCTATGGCTTACTAGTTTTCTTGAGAGATCCTGCATGCTTAGAGGAATGGATCTCTTCTTAATTTTAGGTCCTTTATTCCGAATTTTAATTTACCAACCCCCTCAAAACCCCATGGCCATAAAAATCCAATTACCAATCTGTACCTGTAACAAGGAGCTCCATTCGATGGGACAATTCTATCCAGGTGTATCCTATTAGGCATAATAGTCCATAAGCTTCAGCTACTGGAAGGAGCTGAGGCAACTCCAAGAGAGCTTTGGCTAGGAGCTGGAGCAACTGCTGTGGCCGGGAGCGCTGGAGCAAAATGCAAAATTCCTCTGCTCGTGGGTGAATGTTATGTGAAAAAGTTACGCGTGTTGGGGAGCCTTCACAGAAGCAAACTCTAGTTCCCAAAGTCTGGTGGCCATGCTGGAATGCTTGCTTCAAATTTTGGAGTGGAAAGTTCTTTTGGAGCTGCAAGGGGGGCCGCTCGTGCTGTGCACCACTGACTGTCGTGGCTGGGAAGCTGTACGAAACAAGTGGGGGCTCGGGACTGACTCCGGTAAACATCCGGGTTCCCAAGCTCCATTCCTGGTGCCAAGGTTTGGATTGACACTCTTCCCATCTTTGCACGGGGCTCATGGATCTTTTCATGGGCTCCTTTCCTGGCATGGGTTCACCAGCTTTACTCTTCCTAACCGCCGCTCGCTTCTCGATCTGCCTGATAAAACAAATCAATCTGCGGTGCTTCTCGCCTGGGGGTGAGGGTTAACCGAGGACAAGGAGAGAGACTGAGGACATGGGAGTCCCTCCTTCAGAAAAAGGGGGAGGGGAAGCTGAAGGGATGGACAATTTTATTAACCTTTTTAATCGTCATCACTGACATATCCAATAAGGGGTCGAATTCCCACATTTCTCGGCGGAGGGGAGCGGATGGAGGTTGGTTTCCTTCCAGGACTGGATATCTGTTCCCCGGCCTTCCCTTAATTACAACTCAGCCCGTGATGAACTGTATCACGTGGGGATTTTGTCTCATAACCAGTTCCCATCTAGCGGAGCAGTTGTGGTAAAACTTTACAACCATTCTCTCCACAACTCCCCTCGTCGCTTTCCAGGTGGCCACCCCAATGAAATTTCTGTATGGCCCTCCAGTCTTGCTATAGCAAAACCTTAAATGAAAGGTTTGCCTGGTGATCAGGTTGCTTAGCCATGCTGCTAGTCTCATAGCTGGATTGACTGAGATACTGTTCCGGTTGTGTGTCAAGTGGTGGTACATCTTTTCCCTTGGTCTCCTGGGCCTTACCCTCCTATTCATGGCTGCCTTGTGATGAGGCTGAGAGTTCTTCTACTGAGCAGGGGTAGAAGAGCTAGCCAGATCTAGGGGCTGGCTTGCCGGGAGTTCCACAGGTTTACCAGCCCACTCCTTGAGCTGGGAGTTGTGAAAATGCTTTCTCCATGACTTGCCTCTTTTACCTTCTGGGATTTCCACCTGGTAAACCGCTGGACTAACTCTGTTGACTATTCTGGCAGGACCTTCCCATTTATGTGTTAGGGAATGTTTTGAGGCTGAAAACTTTCGATACATTACCACCTGCCCTTATTCCCAGACAATGGGCTTTCTGATCCACCCCAGCCTCTTATCTATATCTTGTTGGGCTACTCCTAAGCGTATGGCAGCCTGTCTATGGATTTTTGCTAGTTCACACACCAACATTTGTATTCATTCCTCAGAGACTGTTTTGTTTTCCCAGGTGCTGGGTAACTCTGTCCCCAGCCACCAGAATTTGGGCATCTGCATACGCCTCCCTGTCATCACCTGGAAGCGAGTGAACCCATGTACTGCCCTTGAACCCCTCAAAGTCATCAAAATTATTGGGAGTTTCTCATCCCAGTTTTTGCTAGCGGGACTAATCTGTTTCTTTAAAGCTTCCTTTAACGTGCAGTTAGTTCTTTTGACTAGCCCGGAGGAGACGGGGTGTCCAGCTATGTGAAAGTGTTGTTTAATTCCCATGGCTTTGCATAGTTCCTGCATCATATCTCCGACAAAATGGGGTCCCATGTTTGAATCTATGCACCGGGGGATACCCCATCTGGAGAGGACAATGTTGAAGAGCATTTTGGCAGTGGTTGAGGCGGTATTGTTTTTACAAGGGAGGGCTTCCGGCCATTTACTGAATGCATCCACTATGATGAGACAGTATGTATTGCCTCTGGCTGTAGTTGGAAGGGGGCCTGTGTAGTCTATTTGAATCCTGGCCCAAGGACCCTCAATCCTTTGGTGCTGAATTGGAGCTTTAAGAGTCTGGCGATCTGCGTTGACCATGGCACATACAGACAATTATCACACCATTGGTCTACATCTGTTTTTATCTGTGGCCACCATCCTGTGTCTTTTACCCTGTTCGAAGTATCCTGCTTACCTCTGTGCCCTTGCTCATGGACAAACTGTATTAGCTCCCCCCGTACATTCCCCGGGACGATCCAATATTTATTGCCCCCAGGATCGATTGCCCACCATACCTCGTTGTCTTTGGTGATGGCGTATTTCCCTGTGCTGTCTTTTCCCCATTTTGCCAATCCCTCTATTTCGTTGTCCCCTTCCTGTAAACTGCCTAGATCTAGGGTGGTTACCCCTGATCCTAGCATGCTGGCTCTAGTGGTGACTGGGGCTATGGGTGTTTCAGGGGAGGGTAAGTCCTCTGCAAGGTCAGGGGGCTAACTCTGGGTGGTGGCTTCTTTTGCTAGCATGTCCACTTGACTATTCTAAAAAGTCGCCTCCCTAGGCTTCCTAAAATGCCCGGCAACATGTGCAACCCAAGTCCAGCCAGTTCTTTTTTTAACCAGCTCTGCTATTTTAGTCCATTTGTCTGCATGGGCTACTGGTCTCCCATCGGAAGCAGTCATGTTTCTCCCTAACCAAATTGGGAGCCAAGCTGTGGCGGCTCACACCATCCAGTCTGAATCCGTATAGATGGCCAGAGATATGTCTAGGGGCTCGAACTCAAGGACAGTCAATACAGCCTGGACTTCAGCCCCTTGGGTGGAGTGAGGGTGCGCAGATCCCCTCAACACCCGTCCATCTAGCACCCAAACCGCTGCCCAGCCTGTCTTTGGCTACCCCTGGTCATAGAAGGATGACCCATCGGTGTATCACACCATTAACCCCTTTTCGGTTGCCTCCTTCTGATTTTTACCCCACTGTACAGGCCACTCTATGTACTGGCGCTCGGGTGGAGGGGGCAGATGTGCTCTTCCCCTTCTAACAAGTAAACCATAGGAAGTGGGGGTTTCTTTCTGTTCCTTACTGAACCCCACTCCCCTGTCTGCCAATGCGAGAGTCCATTGTGCTATTCTGGGGCTACTAACCTGCCCATCCTAAATCTTGCCGGAGATTATTTATTCAGGGGTGAATGGGGGGGTTGAACTATTACCTTAGACCCCCCCAAATTATGTACTCCCAATGCTGTAAAGCCCACACCAAGGTTAGACATGCCTTTTCTCAGGGGAGAAACCTTTGTTCCACCTCATCAAGCAGCTTAGAGGCGTAGGCTACTACACACTGCCTCCCCATTTGCTGCTGATTGAGAGTGGCCCCTATGCAAGTCTCTGTTGCTGCCAATTTTATGAAGAAGGGAAGTTGGGATCAGGGTGAGCCAGTGCTGGGGCTTGTGACAAATTCTTTTTTAGAGTTGCCAATGCTTCTTGTTGATCAGGGCCCCAATCCCATGACCGTCCCTTTTTCAGGAGCTTGTACAGAGGTCTTGCCTTGTCTGCGAAGAACTCTATAAAGTCCCTAGAAAAGTTCAGGGTGCCCAGTATGGCTCTGAAGGAATGCAGATCTGTGGGTGCATGTAATTTAGCAATCACTTCTACCCTCTGGGTCTTTAGGGACCTTCCCTCTTCTCCAAAACTGATCCCCAAGTATTTCACCTCCTTTTGCACAAGCTGTATTTTGTCTCTATTAACCTTGAACCCAGTCTCTTGAATTATGGTGAATATCTCCCTAGTCACTTCTGCAGTCCGGTTCCTGTCTGGGGAATGCACCAGGATGTCATCTACGTATGATAAGACACACCCTCTTGATTCAGGCTTTAATTTATCCCACATTTTTGACACCACTGAGTGGCAAATGCTGGGTGATGAATGGAAACCTTGGGGAGTTCTGGCAAAACTGTACTGTTGATTCCTGTATATAAATGCAAACTTGTACCAACAGGCTGGATGGAGAGGGATCGCAAAGAAAGCGTTTGCCAAATCAATGACAGAGTACCAGTGGAACCCCATGGATATCGCTGCTACTATCTCGTTATACTTAGCTACCACTGGAGCAAAAGGAGGAGTTACTGTATTTAAAGCCCAATAGTCTACAGTCATCTGGTAAGTCGCCCCATCTGTTTAATAACTGGCCAGATTGGGGAGTTACAGACAGACTACATCTTTACAATGACTCCCTGCCCCAGCAGGCTATCTATTGTGGCTTGAATTCCCTCTTCAGCCTCTGCTGTATACTTGTATTGCTTTTGCGGGGTGGGGGAATCTTTCCTCTCGATGAGCACCTCCTCCTCTACCTTCCCGCACTCTGCCTTGTCCTTAATCCATGCCTCAGTAAATTCCTGGGTCCATGGATCATCAGTCAAGGGGAGAACGGGAAGAGGTGCCTTAAGGGCTGCGCAGCAGTGTATGGCAGAAACCTCGGAAGGACCCCTTCGGACTTGCCACAGTACCCCATTAGCTAGGTCTACTGTTAGCTGGGACTCCTTCAAAAATGAAGTCCCAATGATCCGCTTTTCTTTTCCTTTATGGACACAACTTTCAATTGTTCCCTTCAGTTTGCCTAAATCAAAGGGAACCTTTTTCCATACCGGGACTTCCTGATTTTCTCCACCATAACCGCTGAGCGCCACGTTTTTACCAGAGGGTTCCCCTGCGTTGACCCAGTCTGGGTCCAAGATGTTGACGGAGGCCCCCATGTCTACCAAGAGCTGGACCAGAGTTCCTGGATTCGCAATGCTGGCCTTTACATTGGGTGTCCCCCATCTATCGGGGTGTAGTTTTGCAAAAACCTCGTGGGGACCCTTGGGAATCGGGCAGCCCTAGCAGATAATGTGGACCTCCCACAACACCTTTTCCTGCCCTGGGGTCCTACTTCTATTGTCTGGGTCCTCAGACCCCATGGTCGCTATTGGCTGGGAGGGAGCTTGACTACACTCCTGCCCCCGCAGTTTCCTTAACTCTGCTGCGATGTTTATTAAGCCCTGCAGGGGCTGGAGATGGAACTGCCTCATATCTACCGCATATGATTTTAACTCTCCCCATACATATGTCCGGAATACATTCCCGGACTCCTGGTTGGGGTTGGTTCTAGGGAGGAAATTGCTACCATAATTTCCCTGTGCCCCTTTCTGTGGGTAGGGGTTGGATGGAAGGCTCATTGGTGGGAGCAGGGGGGGCTGAGGAATGGGGGCAATTATTTGTGAGAGTGACCGCCTGGACTGGCTCAAGTGGCTGTTTGCGAGTGGTCCGCTTAGTTCCCCCCCTTCCTCATCAGATTTGCTACTTGCCTGATGTCTAGCAATAGCTCATCCCAGGATATCTGGGATAAGTCTATTCTTCCCATATACCACCTTGACAAATTCCCGGTTGTCATATTGCATGACCTGCCTCCCATCTCTCTGAACCGGAGTTACCACCTCTGTTAAAGTCCCCAACAGTTTCTTTCGGACTAAGTATGCCTCGAGTATTTCTCCTGGAACCTGAGTCTCCAGAAGAAACAGCCTTTGTGGGCTCTGCCCTGGGAGCAGGACCTGTAGTACCGCCTTCATCCACTTGCCACATGTGGCATCGCGGGGGTCGGTCATACTCAGCCCTGCCTCCAGGACAGGCATATCTGTGGGGGACGTGGCAGCCCAGGCCAACTGGGTTAGATCCACCCCATCCACTGTGGGGTATATCTGCCATGCTCTAGCCATCCAGGAGATCATGGTCTCTGAGTTCAATGGACCCAGCTTCTCAGCAACTGCCCATCCTCCCCTGGCCACCCACCCTCCGCGAGATGGACGGGTGCAGCAGCCAATGCGGCCACTGCGCCCGCCCTTCTCCCGGAATCTGGGCCACGGCCTGCTAACAGACATTACCTTCCACTGATTCCTGGCCGTGGTCCAGTTAACCACGCTTTTAGACCTCTGGGCGGCCGGAGGTCAGGAAGCGTGGTCAAAGGGAATCCCACCAGGTATTCACTGGGCTGAACATCTGGCGGAATGCCCTTTAGATGTTACGGTACCGTGACCACCACGGGGGGTTCGCCGTGGTTCACCGTGTTATTGTAACGTCTGAAATTACCCTTAGTCTCCTAATGAAATTACAGTGAAGAGGGAACTTGATTTGATCATATGATACCATGCACAGCTGATCATGTAAGTGGAAGGAAACAGAAATGCATAACACAACCAAGTCTTTTCCTTTCTTTTTTTCTGAGCTGTGATGTCTTTTCTAGGAGCTCACTTAACACTTCCCCCTCTGAAAAGCTGTTCATTAATGCTCTCATCACAGATGCAGATTACTCCAAGACAGTGCACAAAGGTCAATGTTCCAAGCATATAATTTGTCAAGATTTTTTCTTTACTTTAAATGTTGGGAAAACATTATTGCTTTTTTTTAAAAAAAAAAAAAGCTTGCCATTTATGTTCTAATATCTGCTTTAGAAATCAAACTGTATGATATGAAAAGAGGCATTCTGTTTTCACTATGTCCCAATAAGCTGGAGCAGGGGATATACTCATATATACACATGCAAAATGAACAAGGAGAGAAAGGGCAGCAATAAGTCTGAAGCTTATTGTACATATCAAAAATTAAAAGCCACATAACAGGTGTTTTAATAATGTACATGATTCTAGTAATTAAATTGAGATTCATCACCCTTTGCAAGGCCCATTTTTACAGCTGACTGAGAAAAGAAATAATATCTATCCTACATGAAGGACCCCATCTTTGAACACTGAAGTCAATGGAAATTTAGCTATTAACATCATTAAGAGTTGTACTGCACAAACCAGCATTATCCTTCTTTGGATATTCGTTCTTCTGGCCTCAGTCAATCAGTTTCTAAGTTGGAAGAAGAAAAGGAGAACCCTTCCATATTTCCAACTGCCTTTATATAACGATAAATACAATCTAGGAATTCTTACCCTAGAAAAATATCATTTTGCCTCTGAAACTCTTCTTGAAAACAAAGGGGGGCAGTGGAGGGGGACTCTTTCTGTTCAGTAATTATATTTCATAATTTTGTACCCCACCATCTCCTGCCTCAGGCAGCTTGGAGCATTTGTGTTGTGTTTGTGCATCTTTTATTTATATTTGGGTTCTCTTTTCTGTCCTTACCATGAGCACTATAGTTATAGTTTTTATGATGGACACTATAATTTGTTAATAAACCTTTAATAAGCTCTTTACTCAGAGTATGTTCTGATTTTTGGTACTGGCTTACTCCATCATGGTTTATGTTGGTTTAACTTGACTCAAAATTTACTTTGAATTCCAAATAATGGTGCAGGAAATTTAATGTGGGTGTATTGTATAACCTAGGTTTAGCCTCTAAAATACTGATAATCAGAGAACTTTTATTGATCCTGCATCCGTAGCACTGAGGATAACTGTTTTGATGTTGCTTTTTAAGGTCTCGTTGAAATAAATGCAATGTTATTGTTTCAAGTATTTGAGAGACTGATTCTGCAGTTCCTCTTTAGTAGTTTTATTGAAAACAGTGGGATTTCATGTGGAATAAGATACCACTCAACATGAATAAAATTATCAGTCTTGGCCCCTAAATTTCAATGTAGAATCCATTTGCAGTTGTGGTGTGGTCACACAAAAGTTTGTGAAAGTGCCAAGAAACTAACTTTGTTTTTGTTTGTGTGAGTCTATGTCTTAGTCCAAGTTTTTGATGACAAAACCATCTTTCCACTCTAACTCTAACAGAGGTCCCCAAATTTTGGCTGGGGACCCCAAGTAGGGTCATGCCTTTGCAGCTACAGTTGTTGAGCCCTACTGTTTATAAGTGCTGGTAAGATCAGATCCAACTGTAAGTCACCACAGAATCAGGTTTGGTCAGGATCCAGCAGAGCCAGAACTTGGTTTACTAATCCAAAGGGGGAATCCAGGTTGTGTAGTCAGTAGGTAGACTAAGCATCAGTTACCAAAGTTCAGGCCAAGACAAGTCAAGTCAATCACAGCGAAAGAACAATCCAGATAACAGAATAAAGTGGCAATCAAGAAGGTTAGGCCAGGAAAGGAAATCTGATACAGGACTAGGGCTTGATATGGAAGGCAAGCAGGCAGACTTGGGAACAGATGGACAGAAACAGAGGCAGGAGTGGAAGCTGAAACACGGCAGGAGTGAGGTAGGAACACAGGCAGGAGTGAGAGCAAGGAACTAAGGCAAGGCTACTTGGCAGCAGGATGCAGGAAGTTAAGCATTTGCTCCGCTTAGCTTCCTCCCAGGGGGTTGGATGGCCTTATAAACAGGCAAGAGCCATCCTGGAGCCAGCCAGGAAGCAACTACAGCATGTTACAGGGAGCCTGTAAGGAAGCAACAGAACTGCAGTGGCGCTGTTGTGTCAGGAAGTAGTTCTTAGAAGCCAGGGCATCTTGGGTCCTGACAGGAATCTCAATCCGAACTGATATGTACATATCTTTGTTGATGTCTGGGGGGTCACTCAATTATACTTATGACTCAAAATATGATCACATAGACAAAAGGCTTGGGAACCACAGGACTAGAGCATGGATAAAAGAGAAGTAGCTTACTCCATTTTCAAACTTGGATATTGATGCACACCAATGTAAGGGTGTTATATTCAAACATTGTGGACAACAATATTTTTAAAACGTTAATAATAACAATGAATTAGCATCATATCCACTGATATTCCCGGGCACAGCAGGAAAGAAGGGTTACCCTTCGCTGCTGTTTTTTTGCTTCTCCAAAATAGTCCTTAAATGTAATAGTGTCTGTGTGTTCTAATATAGATGAGGTAGCAGAATGATGGATAAGGAGTATCACTTCCTTTCCTTTGCTCCAAGGCCTAATTAGCATGGCACAGTCTGAAACAATATTACAGGCTCAATTCTAATTTGATAAGTGTAAACTCCCAACCTGAACAGCTGTTTATTTATGTGGGCTGCTGGAGACAGGAAAGACATGCCGATCTAAAAAGTAGTGAAGAAATCCACGAGTAATAAAGGAGTAAGTAATTGTATATGCAGTGTTTTATTATGTGTGAATAGGAAACTGATGTTGGGTTTGATATGGATTTTCTTCATGTAACTTAGTGTTATATATTTACAATAGAAGATGCCTTTCCCTAGATTCAGCGGTACATGATTTATGTGGTGTGTCTCAATCACAGCATCGTGTGTTATGTAAAGCACCAGCTGAGCCCATAGATGAGTCAGCTGCTGAATATCATATTAAAAAGCTATTGTCTCATAATGATCAACAAGCTTTGAAGTAATTAAATCCTTCATTGTTTAGTTTAATACAAGCTATTTCAGAATTTAATAAAACAGCGTTGGAAGTAAGCATTTTAAGGTCCCATTATAACCACATTTAGCTTCTTTTAGTCACCAGTAAAGAATGACTTGTCAGTCTAATGAGATTTAAAACAAAGTATGCTTGGTTTAGTTAGCAGTAGCACAGAGGGCCCAGTGAGGGCTATTTTACTACATTCCAATGACATGTCATTTTAATCTGATATTTCAAATTCATTGTTGTTTTATGTTCTTAATTGATGTCCCCCTTGTCCTTACCTTATTGGAACCCAGTTTCTGCAGAAACTAAGGCCCCATGAGGTACAAATCCAGAGAAAAATGAATGCTCCAAGTATTCAAGTGAATTTAACTGAAATTTTAGTTATAAAACACAAAGAGGCAGTATTTGGTAGTATTGGTAGTAATAGGTAGGGCTGAAACGTGATCTTGTTTTCTTTAGATTCCCTTCAAGATGCAAGCTTCTCAATGAAAACCAAGGGAAAAAAGGTAGAATCTAAAAACCCCACAGTCTTCACACTTTCTAAACAAGATTTTCTTTTCTCAATTTACTCACTGGAGCCCTGCGTGCCGCATCCCGCACCGAGTCTTCTGTATGTCTGTCTTTCTGTCTGTCTGGGTATTTTCAGACGTTATGTGGTCAATGTCAACCACAGTCAATTCCCTGTGGTGGCTTGGACCACGTAACGTCTGTTGGGGGGAACAAATGTTCCCCCCCAGACGTTACCATGGCAGGGAATCACATTCACCATGCGAGTGGCAGAATCAGCAGGACCGGAGGCCATTGCATGGTGAAGGCGATTCCCCGCCATGGTGACCCCCGTCGTCATGTCTGGATGGCGGCCACAGACCGGAATCCCCACAGGGATTCCGGCCCATGGCCATAGTGGGCGAGCGCTGCGGCGGCATTGGCCGCGGTGGCCACCCATCTCCCCAGAGGGCGGGCGGCAGGGAGCGTGGAGGGGCGGGGCCGTGCGGTCGCACGTTGCGCCGCGCGGCCCCATCCCCTCCCCGATTCCCCGCCAGGATCCCCCGGCACGTCTGTTAGGGCGTGACGGGTCATCCCGGCGGGAGATCAATTAATTGATTTCGTGACGGAGCCAATCGGTCCCGTCACATCTGAAAACACTCTCTTCTCTTCTCTTCTCTTCTCTTCTCTTCTCTTCTTCTCTGCAATGGGGAAAAAAACAAGAAAAAGGACTGGGAATGCACAAAATGGCCACTAGGCCATTCCGCGCATCCGTAGCCCTTTTCCAAAATGGGTCCATCAGCATCATCACCATTTTGAAAAAGGGCACACCTGCAGAGAAGTCTGGTGTCCATTTTGAGCATACACAGCGATTTTTTATTTATTTATTAAATGAACATTTTAAAAAATCACTCTCCTTGCACAAAATGGCTGCTGGGACCATTTTGCACATGCGCAGTGATTTTATATTTTTTATTTTTATAACAAAAATTAATACTTTTTTTGTTTGTTTGGAGCTTCATTCATTTTAGTAATTAAAAAAACAAAAACAAATTGCACACCCATACCAATTACTGATTTGTGACACTTTCTCTTATCCAATGGCTGCTTAGTTTTCTCAACAGTCTCCAGTGAAGGACCTTGTCAAATGCTTTATGAATGTCCAGATATATTATATTGACCAGATCATCCTTGTACACTTGCATTATAACACCCAAAAAAACCTCAAATAGATTTTTTTTTAGAGGAAAGAGCAGTCTATACTGAAAGGATGAACCCCATCCAAATCATAATGAAAAAAGACTTCTGGCACATAGGCCCTTTTCACATGAGATGACCACCCCCTCACCCACATGGGTGACTGGGTGGGCATTGTGGGGGAAGTCAGTGTGATCGCTGGTGGGGGTGAGCACTCCTGCACCCCACACATCTCCGCTGATCCCCCACACATAGAGGCATCGGGGAAAACAGAGGTGCCTCCATGTGTGGAGATCAGTGGGGATTGGTGTGCATCCTTGTGATGGGCCACACGCCTGCCACACACCTGCCACTGCCTCCCCCCCATCTCCCCCACACTGTAGAGCCTCCCAGGTCAATATAAAATGACCATCTAAAAATCTATAGAGAAAATTTAAAAGTAAGAACTAGGAGGAAATCTAATAAGCTGGAACATTTTTTATATATGGAGAATATCTTCATATTTCAGGGTGAGCCATGGTTCAGATGGTAGAGCACATGCGTTGCATCTATAAGGTCCCAAATTCAATTCTCAGCTTCTCCAATTCAGGATCTCTAGTAGCACACCTAGGAAAAGCCTCTGCTGGGGATTCTGGAACATCTCAGGTAGGATGCTTGGGTGAGGCCTCTGCTTGAGACTGTAGAGATGGTTTTGAAACCCTGTTGTTGTGACAATACTGGACTAAGGTAGACCGTTGGTTTGACTGAGTTAGGCAGCTCCTTATATTCTAAGTTGATTAGAGGGGAAGCCTATATCCTAATAAGCAGGATAGGGGGACCTTGATCAATTTTACTTTTTTCAATGAAAACTTATAAACTTTGCACTTATAAACATTGAATTTCATCTACCATTTTACTACTAAGTCAGCAAGGTATGTGAGAGCTTTCTGTAACTCTTCACAGAAGTTAACTTTCTTGAATAATTTTCAAGTCGAAAAAGCTTTGCCACCTTCTTGTTCACCCCTCTTTCCCAGATCAATAAGCATATGTTACGCAGCACTGGTCCCAGAACAGCTCCTAGGGGAATCTTAACTCTCGCCATTGTGAAAAAACAAAGCAAAAAACCTTTTATTTCTACATTTTGTTTCCTGTCTTCTAAATGGTTACTGATCAATAGAAGGACCCTCCAGGAGGGGCTTATCCCATGAGCTTTTCGGGTGTTAACAAATGAGATGGCAGCCCACTGGAGACCATGGTTTCCAACTGCAGCCGCCACATGTAGGCTCTATGCAGGACCAAAACAGACAGACAGGCATTCTCCCTGCAACAAACTGCCTGCTCAACCCGTCACCTACCCTCCACCATTATAGTTGCAGTCACTCACCTGATGTTCTGAGCTGCTGACCGCAACTCTATGGTGCTATATGCGCATGCCCCAGTAGATGAGGAACATGAAGCAGCCCTGTGGGTGCCCAATAGCCCCATGCAACACACAGGAGTTAGCCCTGGGGCAGCACATTGCTCTGGGTTTGCCCACAAGGCGGGCTCCACCTTTCTTGAGATGATGCATGTGGAGGTGCCCCAGGGATGCCCTGGGGCCCCATGGCAAACAAGCAGATGGATCTAGGTTAATGGGGGCAAAAGCGTGGCAACATCTCATTCATTAACACCCTTAGTTTTCTTAATGGCCTTTGGAGGAGTCCTTGCAAAAGTCTTTCTGAAAAACTAAATACATTCTATTCCAACTGGATCACCCTTTCCAAACACTTGTCTACAACATCAAAGAACTATAACATTAAAAATGAATAGTGGAAATGACTCATGACTTTCCTTTACAATAGCTATATTAACTCCGCCCCAGCATATTGGGTGAGGCCACACTAGCAGTAGTGGCTGGATTCTCATGTGACTGTGTGGCAGACAACTGCTGCTACCACACTCTGGGGCATATGTGGGGAGCTGGCCAGATGGCGGTAGGGAAACTGGGTGGGCCTGCCTCTATCAGAGCCACTGCTACGGCTGAAGCAGTCCAAGGTGTTGCCCACATGAGCACACACCCAGCCCTGCACACGTTCCCCCCCCAGCTGAACAAGGATGGTCTCTGATAGGGTTGTGCACAATAGGCACTATCACCCATTTCTCACAGCCATGGATCATTGCACTGTGTGTGGCAGGGTACGTGCTCCCTGTTACCTGAGTTTCCCCACCCTGGCGTATCCTCATATATTTTCTGAGGACACACAATGAAGCAGCCAGCTGCTCACTCTGCCCCAGGGTGGTGGAAACATTTGGCAGACCCTGGGCACACAAAGCACTGCATCATGTCACTTGTTTTCCCAGGGAAGGGTAAAGCTACCTGAGGCATGCTAGCCTCCCCTCCCTGGGTGTTAATAGACATGCAGCAGGCATACTGGCTACACATCCTGGGGGGTGGAGGCACCCCCGGCTGGGCCAGGTCAGGGAATTGAACAAACATTCCCACATATTGACCAACCTGAGGAGAGAGGGCTAGAAGAGATGGCTGGACCCACCCCCATGCTGCAGCCAGTGCCCAGACCCCCACCACGATGGGTAGCCATAGATGCCAATAACAGGCATCCATGGTGGCTGCCATGGCAACCCCCACGTTGGAGTTGGGATGGCAGCACAAACACATGCACTCACCCGCTATTTATTATTATTATTATTATTATTATTATTATTATTATTATTATTATTTATATAGCGCCAGTAATGTGCCTGGTGCTTTACAGAGAATAAGATAGACACAGTCCCTGCTCGGTAGCTTACAATCTAAAGACAGGGGGAGGAGAGACAGGGAAGGAGGAACAGAGTGAGAGACAAGGGATGCGACATTCATGAGGATGTAAGAACTCAGGTACACGTTCTTGGTTTGGTTATAGTACACTGGGAGTTTGCAGATAACAGGTGGTGGATAATCCTGGGTGGGGATGATTAGCAGGAGTTAGGAAGGGCGGAGCAGAAGAGGTGGGTTTTGAGGAGGGACTTGAAGGTACGAAGGGAGGGGACAAGGCGGATGTGGGCAGGGAGGGAGTTCGAGACGTGGGGCAGTGAAGGAGAAGTGACGAAGGTGGTTGGGGGAGCAGGGGAGGTGTGGAAGGGTGAGGGAGGGGATGGAAGAGGAGTGGAGTGCTCAAACGGGTTCGGAGGAAGATCAGGGCAGAGAGGTAGGGGGAGTGATGTTGTGAAGGGCTTTGTAGGTGAAGACGAGGAGCTTGTGCAGAATACGCTCAGGAAGGGGGAGCCAGAGGAGAGAGGAGAGGAGAGGCTGCACATGGTCAAAGCGATGGAATAGGTGGATGATCCTGGCAGCAGAGTTTTGAACAGAGATGAGGAAGAAAGGTGAGAGGAGGGAAGGCCAGTGAGGAGGAGATTACAATAGTCGAGGCATGAAATGACTAGGGCATGGATGAGAGTTTTGGCAAAGGAGACAAACAGAAAAGAACAGAACTTAACAATGTTGTGGAGGAAGAAGCTGCAGGATTTGACCATGGAGTCAATGTGGGGTTTGAAGGTAAGGTGCGAGTTGAAGATGAAGCCCAAGCTATGGGCTTGGGGGACAGGGAGGATGGAGACCCTGCCAATGGCAATTGACAGGAAAGAGGGAGAGGAAGGATTGGGAGGGAATATAAGGAGTTCAGTTTTCACCATGTTCAGTTTGAGTTGGCGTTGAGACAT
>QEPC01005651.1:384785-395887 GCA_003113815.1 Sphenodon punctatus | reverse complement strand
GGGTTTATACATTATTTATTTTAAGCTTGATGTGCATGTAGACTGTGTTTTCTTCCATCCGATGTTAACCCTGGGAACTCCTTGCTGCTGTGTTTTGCCAGTGTTTTGACTGTGTTTTCTGTGTTTCCCTGTGTTTGGGGTTTATACATTATTTATTTTAAGCTTGATGTGCATGTAGACTGTGTTTTCTTCCATCCGATGTTAACCCTGGGAACTCCTTGCTACTGGGTTAGGTCATGCCACTGGCCTACCGTTGTCCTGGCTCCTCCTACCATTGCCCTGGCTCTGCCTATCGTTGCCCTGGCTCCGCCCGGCGTCAGGCCGGACAGCCTTACTGCCCCTCCAAACTAAAAACCCACCAGCTGCCCCTGCTACTATATCACTGGTAGATATTTCTGCTGAGTCCGTTCTAGCTGCCATTCCTAGGTCACTATCAGAGCTGAAGTTTGGTCCTCAGAAAACTTCAAAATCTGCTGGGGATTCCAGTCCTTGGTTTTGAATTTCCAAAATCCAAATTTCCGAGTACCAAGGTTGGTCCTCGGAAAATATTTTTTATGATCCAGGCACCCCCCTCTTTTGGGGCGCATGGAGAGAGGTGGTAGAACACCATCTGGAAAAGCAAAGAGAGAAGGGGGGGGGGAAGCAGGTCAAGCTGGCTCCCCAGAGATTCCTTGAAGGAGACTAGCCCTATGCAAAATGACCAGCCTAGGAAAAGAACAGGAGAAACCGGTACTTAAAAGGAAATGGAGCAATTGAGATGCTAGGCAACTCCCCCTTGTGTCTAACCTCCAGAAATGGGATCCTCCTGCCCAGAAATATTCCCTGGTTAAGCATATGAATAGTATGCCTTTTAACCTGCTCAAGTAACCTGAATGAGCCATCAGGCCTTACCTGGAAAGTTGCCGAGGAGCAAGATTCTTTCCTGCCCCTCTACCCAGCTCGATGTTTATCCAAAAACATCCCTTTTCCTGTCTTCCGGGACCCACCTGGAAATACCCCATTCAAACACTCATTGTGAGCCTTTGTCTAGTCCTGGGAGCCCCAGCACCCACCAAGAAAGCGTCTTTCTAGTATTCCAACTCCCATTATGAAGCATTTGTGAGTATCCCATCCCAGCTCCTGTTGAGAGTTTTTGTGTTGCTTTGTCCCCATGTCCCTACAAGTGACCTGAGCTTCCTATTGTAGAGTTGAGTTGCTTTTGGATGTGGATACACACGGGTCTCCTGTGCAAGTCTGCCCCAAGGGTCTCCCAGACCTAGGTCTGTCCCCTTCCCACCCCCCGATTCACCGCAGGATTGCTGGGGCTCACCCATCCCCTTCACAATGGGCAAAGGAGAGGTAATCTCTTTTTTACTTTAATCACATCCTCCTATTCTTTCTCCCTCTTTCTTTCTCCATTCACTCTAAACGCAAAGTGTTAAACTCCAACTTCCTTATTGCTACTTAATTCTTTTCACCTCCCCCTCTTTCCCTTTCTCTTTCTTGTCCCTGACCTTGGACTTAATACCTGAAATCTATCTGTACACTATCCAAAGTTTAACCCTGTGAATGCCAGTCCATGCTAGGCAGCACTGTTTGCATGTGTCGTGTAAAATAAATATTCCCTCTTGCTTTGAAATATTTCTTGTCTACATTATGTTTCTTGGAGGGGAGGTCAATGGGTTGTAGTGCGCCACGTCCTCAGACCAAATTCCTAAACGCACGTGGACCCTAGGCAATTGAAAAAGAGTAATTCCCCCAAATTTGAGACTTAGCCTGATCACTGGGACCTTCCCCCTCTTGGGTACCCCCGTGATCATGCGTAGAGAAGGGTCACGTGGTAACACTTTGGAAAACTTTGAAAGCCTCCATCAAGTGCTAGCACTATTGTTCACGTACCTGGAGTGATCCAGACGGTTGACCCCCTAGCTTCTCTGAACTAGGGAATGAAACTTAGTGTCATATTTGGTAGGAGGGTGATATGGGAGAGGACAGCTGAGTGATGGACAAGTCATATGGCAAGTTTTGATTGGCTGGCAGGGAAAAAGTAAAAGTGGCTGTACAGCCATTTTCCATTTCTACTTATTTGACTGTGTGCACTACCCTGCTGATCTGTAAGTAATTGGCTTGAGGTGGGAGTGAGGGGTGCCTGTCCTGTCCATAGGGGCAATGCTGGGGGGCAGGGGTTAGTTGTTTCCACCATGCCATGATTTTTTAAAAAACAATAAGTGGGTGCCACACTGCTGCCTGCCCACTGTTTGGCACAATGGGACTAGAGGGATCGTTGTCTTGCTCCACTTTCCCTGGCCTGGGCTGGCCAACTTACCAGTGCCACACCAATGCCATGCCTTTTTAAAAAAATAAGCAGGTGCCACGGCTGCCTGCTGCTTGTACTGGTTGGCATAATAGTGGCCAGAGGGATCTGCCTAGCTCCACTTCCCCTGACCTGGGTTGCCACCAGTGTCAAATATACTTAAAGTTTGGGTGCTGATGCTACTGCCTGTTGGCAGGTCGGCAGCACCCTAGAGGCCAAAGAGGGATAACTTTTGCTGTGGTTTTTGTGGATGCTGTGACTGTACTTTGTCTGCGGATTCAACTTTGGGTATTTTCAGATGTTATGAGATCACGGTGAACCACGGTGAATGCCCACATGGTGATCGTGGTCCCGTACCGTCTGTTGGGGGAACGGAAGCTCCCCACCAGATGTTCACCCCGGTGAATCACAGGGGGGAAAATCACATTCAACATTCAAATGGAGGTCCTGACTGGACCATCTCCATTTGCGTGTTGAATGTGATTCCCCTCTGTGATCAAGGGGACCGTCTCGTCTGTCCCCTGACCATGACCTGGAATCACTGGCGAGATTCCAGGCCATGGTCAGTGCCCCGGGGGGGCTGGTGGGCGCCCACCAGTCTCCCGGAGGGCGGCCGGCCGGGGAGCATGGAGGGGCGGGGCTATGCGGCCGCATGTTGCACTGCGTGGCCCCTGTCTCTTATACACATCTAGATGTGTATAAGAGACAGGGCCTAGGGAGCGTGGGGGGGTGGGGCTGTGCGGCCGCATGTTGAGCCGTGCGGCCCTGCCCCCTCCCTCGATTCCCTGCCAGGATCAGCCAGCACGTCTGTTTGACGGCCGTTTTGATCCCAGCGGGGGATCAATGGGTGATTCCGTGACGGGTCCAATACCAGCTCCGTCATGTCTAAAAATACACTTTGCCAAGATGTGACCGACCACTGGGGCACAGAAGAGATATACTTTCTTTCTGGTTAAAATAATATGGTGTGTGGGGAGGAGGCTTGCCTTTCATAGGTGCGAACTGACCAGGCACAATGCAGGCTTTTGTGTGTAGGGGGTATGAATGTCTGGTTTCTTTTTGTGGGTGTTATTATGTCTGCTGGGCTGCCTTTTCTATTTATTTCTGCCCACAGTTGCACTTTTGTGGGTTTGTCTTCTTGAGCGATTGTCCCACTCCTGCTAGCCTGCTTTTCTAGGCACTGCTTGGCTAGCATAATGATTTTAAAGTGTGTACACTTTAAAATCATTAAAGGAAAAAGTTCCAAAGTTCGAAGTTCCAGGATTTCCAAGGTCCGGAGTTCTAAGTTCCTCATTCTGTGTCCTCAGACAAAGTTCCGAAGTTCAACTGAATATCTGGACTGGGTACTCAGAACTCGTTTCGAGTTCTCAGATGGCCTATTCTGTGCAGCCCTAGTCACTATCATTATTCAACTCTCTGGAATTTATTCTAAGATCTCTCTCACTACCTCAACAATTTTTTTTCAATCTTAATTGAACTCTCCCTGCTTTGCTGGGGAAATAACAGTATTGTAAATGAAAACAATACAACAAAATCTTCTAAACATAATTGTGTATTTACTTTATGCTTTCACATTTTTCCTTTCTTTTCACCCACACAGTCTATTTCTTCATTTCTTTGTCTTATTTATTTATTTATTTATTTATTTAACTGATCTTCTACCCTACACCCTCCTGCTCACAGAGCAGCTCGGGGTAGCTCACAATACATATAGACAATAATAACAACAATAAAACACAATCATATAATACATCTCTAAGACAATATAAAATTCATTAAAATAATAAAAATATACTAAAAGGGCAGAAAACCACCCCCTCCCATAACCCACCCCACCATACCCATCTCCCTCTCCAAAGGCCCAGTGGAACAGCTTGGTCTTACACTGTCTTCGGAAAGAGGGGAGGTCTGGGGCCAGGCGGGCCTCTGTTGGGAGGGAGTTCCACAGCCTAGGAGTGGTCACCAAGAATGCCCTCCCCATCGTCACAGCCCAGGAAACCTGGGAGACTTAGAGTCAGGCGTCCCCATCCGACCACAGGGGCCATGATATGACCTGGGGCCTGAGGCGGTCCCTCAGGTAAGCAGGGACCAACCTGTTTAGGGCTTAATAGGTCATTACCAACACCTTTAATTTGGACTGGAAGATAATAGGCAGTCCGTGCAGAGAATGGAGCACTAGTGTAATGTGCTCGTGGCGACCTGTCCCAGTTAAGAGACGGGATGCCACATTCTGCACCAGCTGCAACCTCCAGACTGTCCGCAAGGGCAGTCCCATTACAGTGCATTACAGTAGTCTAGTCTAGAGGTAATAAAAGCATGTATGATGATGGCCTGATCAGAGTCTGAAACATACGGCCGCAGCTGTTGTGCCAGATGTAACTGGCGAAATGCTCCCCTCACCACAGCCTCCACCTAGAGATCCATGTGGAGCTGTGAGTCAAGGAGCACCCCCAGACTATGGACCTGTAGTCTGGGGGTGATCCACTGTTTCTCTCATTGGGTGTTTTCACACGTGATGCCACCACAGATGGCCACACTTTACTTCATGTGGCCACCGGTGGTGGCATCATTGGGCCGTCATGTGTGATGGCCTGCTCTACCTAGCTCTGGTCCAGGGCCAGAGCTTTTCTGGACTAGCACAGTGGCCTTATAGGCCTCCACACCTGCCCATAAGGGAGGAGGGTGGTCTAGGAACAGCGGTGTGGGGGGTGGGGCCGTGCAGACCTGGTCCACATTTTGCCCTGCCCTCTCCCTGCCCCCTATCCAGTCCAGGCCGCTGGCATGTCTGTTAGGCAGCCTGGCTGGATCCTGGCCAGGACAGGGTCAAAACGTGGCAGTGCATACCACAGTTACATTTGAAAACACCCCATTGTCTATGATATTTCTCTACACCTACCTAAAATTCCTTAATATTTTTGTCCTTCAGTCTTTCCTGACCTTACTATTGATTTTTCATAGATTATAGAACTGGAAGGGAGAGTTTGAGAGTCATCTCATCCAATTCCATGCTTTGATGCAGGATGTCTACAGCTACAACATCCTTGACAGATGGCTTCCTAGCCTCTTTTTTAAAACCTCCAGTGATAGCGAGCCTCCAGTGACAGATTTGTGTGAGTATGGATTATGAGAGACTGAAAAAAGATGAACAGGTATGAAAATATCTGTGTTCATACACACACATACACACACACACACTTAGGCCCTTTTCACATGAGATGCCCCCACCCACCCCTTGCCCATGTGGGAACCTGGGTGGATCTGTGTGATTGCTGGGGGTGGGTGGGTGGAGGTCCGTGTGTGCTCCTGCACTCCCCCTACCTCCATTCATCTCCACCGATTCCCCCCACACTGAGGCACAGGAGAAAACTGAGGTGTCTCTGTGCGTGGAGATGAGTGGATGTGAGTGGGCATCCGTGTAATGGGCTGTCCACGCACTGTACACTCACTGAGACATCCACCCATTCCTTTGCACCACCAGCCTGTTTGAAAAGGGTCTTACATGTATATGTGCATATATATTGATAAATCAGGATATTAAGGATTGTAGGCAGTCACATCTCAGTATCTTCTGGATCAAATTCTAAATTGTGAAGATAGCATCTGTTTCAGTAAATCTAAGATCTATAAACCATTTTAAACCTAGGGTACTAGCCTCTACCATCAAAATCAATGGGAGTTGACCATTTGTTTTAATGGATAGAGGATTGCACCCCAAAGTGAAGTTGATCCAGTTTTACTGATGAATAAAAAACCGAGCATTTAAAATATTATTTTATTTATCTATTTATTTCAGTATTTCTATACAGCGAATCAGGGCAGTATACAACAACATATAAAATACCAGGATAAAATAAACATCAAAACTCAAATAAAACCCAACTTAAACCCTCCTTCCCCCATCCCCCTCACCGAATGTCTGACAAAAAAGCCAGGTCTTACATTGTTTTCTAAACATGGGGAGGTCCTTGGAGAGTCAAATCTCTGCCGGGATGGAGTTCCAGAGTCGCAGTGAATGCCCTTTCATATGTGCCCACACACCCCACCCCGGAAAACTGGGAGGCCTCCAACAGGGAACTCCCAGAAAACCTCAGGGGCCAATCGAGAACATGGGGGGGTTGAAGCATTCCTGCAGATAGACAGGACCCAGGCTGTATAGGCCTTTAAAGGTTAAAACCAACACTTTGAAGCAATCCTGGAAGATTAAAGGCAGTCAATGCAGAAATCAAAGCACCGGTGTAATGTGCTCCCAGTGGCCGATCCCCATCAGGAGGTAGGACGCTGCATTCAGCACCATCTGAAGTCTCTGGATTGTTATCGGGGTAGCACCATGTAGAGCACGTTGCAATAGTCAAGTCGTGAGGTGATAAATGCACGGATGATGGTGGCAAGATAAGGGCCTGATATATATGGTTGAAAATGACAGACCAGATGTAACTTACTAAAAGCACTCCTCGCTACAGCCGCCACCTGGCTGTAACAATTATTATCACTGTTAATAATATTTCTCCTAGTCTTACAATTTCAAGTGATTCAAAGAGAACACAAGGATTATGACATGAACATCAGAGGACAGAGTTAAGGTTGAAAATTTTACCCATCATTGTGCATTGCCTGGTTCTTGGTTGGTCAGTCAGTCAGTCAGTCCATCAGTCAGTTGTGCATCGAATATATAATGTGTCACCAAAACATTCCACATAACGTACAAGCTGCTGATATTTACCATATGCAGGCGGACACAATGCCCTCTAGGTAACAAGTCTCAAAGTAATAGATTATAAAAAAAATATGCCTAAGAGATAAGCCACACAAGCTTTGACTTCTTTGTTTGATTACAAAGCTTGCTGCACAACAGGAGCGCATCAGAGGGAAAATAGACACGATAGAAGGACACAGCTCTTGCACAGCCTGCATTGCACGCAATTAATTTTTTCATTGTGATTTTTTTCATCCTGTAAATGCTTCATAAGCCATGTAGCACAAGTTATTACAAATCAATAGCTCTCCAGGGAGGGTTGAATTTATGTGGAAATCTCTGTTTGTAAAATAATTTTGTTCTTGGTTATTTTTGTCTGTTGGGGAGGCAGAAACACTGTGCTTCTATAGAAGTTTGAATCAAGATAACCCACTAGTACCATATTTAACTAAAAAGCAAAAGCTCACTTCCTACCTACAATGAGCCTCATTCAAACCCCCTTCATGATTAGTGACATGGAGTCTTTGAAGACCCATGTATTCTAAGAAGAGCATTAAAATGAAAAAATTGTATATATACTGGAAGATACATTACAGGAAAATCTGAGATAAACACAACTATTTGATCATGCCGATTTTAGGGGGTGTCAATGATACTTCAGCAACAGCTTGGGAAACAATCTTTTAAAAAATAAATAATAAAACTACGTGACAAGTTTCTGGATGTTTCAGAGACAGGGTTAAAGTTCTAGAAATATTTATTTATTTATTTATTTGTATTTATTGGCTGCCCCTTCATGCCTACGGCATTCTGGGGTGGCTCACAGCAGATAAAACAATACTAAAATACATAAAATATCAACAGTATAAACAATTAAAACTACACCCCTCACCCCATCCCAAAATTCCCCCCTCCCTACCCTCCGAAGTCCTGGGCGAGCAGTCAGGTCTTACAGGCTCGGTGAAAAGCCATCAGATCTGGGGCCAGGTGAGCTTCCTCCGGGAGGGAGTTCCAAAGCTGCGACCCGGCCACCGAGAATGCCCTCTCCATTGTGGCCCCCCGTTTAACACAGGAAGGCACCCCCGGAAAACCGTAGGGGTCGCCCTGGGGCATGGAAGGTGAGGCAGTCCTCGAGGTATGAGGGGCCCAGACCATATAGGGCTTTATAGACCAACACCAGCACCTTGAGCTTGGCTCGGTACACTATAGGCAGCCAGTGGAGAGCGCGGAGCACAGGTGAAATATGCTCCCGTCGCCTCTTCCCTGTAAGGAGACAGGTCACTGCATTCTGCACCAGCTGCAGCCTCTGAACCAGAATCAAGGGAAGCCCCAGGTAGAGTGCGTTGCAGTAGTCTAGCCTCGAGGTGATGAAGGCATGAATAAGTGTGGCCAGTTCAGGACCGGAGATGCATGGGCACAGCCTCCACACCAGATACAGCTGGCAAAAGACAGCTTTCACCACCGTGTCCACCTGCCGATCCAGACGGAGGCCCGGATCCAAAACCACCCTGAGACTCCGAACCTGCTGGGCTATGGGAGGGCAGACCCACCTCCCACCAGAGGGGTCGTCATCTCCCTCGCCCTACCCACCACCATCACCTCCGTCTTATCAGGATTGAGCTTCGGTCTGCTCTGCCACATCCAATCCTCCACAGCCTCCAAACATTGGGAAAGCAACAAGACAGCGGGACCTGGGTCGGTCGAAAATGAGAGGTACAGCTGAGTAGCATCAGCATATTGGTGGCATTGCACCACAAACCCTCTCACGGTCTCCCCCAGGGGCTGCATATACACATTAAACAAAAGCGGAGCCAGAATCGAATCCTGCGGAACGCCGCAGGTCAAGGCCCGGGGGCTCGATGTTTCAGCTCCCAGAACCACCCACTGGCTTCTCCCTGAGAGGAATGAGTGGAACCACTCAAGGACAGTCCATCCAAACCCCCCCAAGTCTCACAGCCATCTCAACAGCAGCCATAGTATCAAAAGCAACCGAGAGATCTAGCAGGATCAAGAATGTAGCACATCCTGCATCCAACTCCTGGCGGAGATAGTCCACCAAAGCCACCATCGCCGTCTCAGTACCATAGCCAGGGTGGAACCCCGATTGAAAACGGTCAAGGAAACCGATATGGTCCAGATGCACCTGGAGCTGCAGAGCCACGACCCATTCAATATCCTTCCCTAAAAAGGGAATATTAGAGACAGGATGGTAACTGGCAAGTGTGTCCACATCCAGCAAAGGCTTCTTCAGCAGGGGGTGCACCACAGCCTCCTTGAGACTGGGCAACAACCTCCCCTGCTGAAGGGACACGTTAACCACCCTCGCCAGAACCGACCCCAATGTCTCCCTGGAAGCTTTTACCAACCAGGACGGGCACAGATATAGTTCACAACTTGCGGCTCGAACAGACCCCAAGATATCCACCGCATCAGCCGGCATCACTTCCTGAAACTCCTCCCAGAAAGATCGACCAGACGGTGCTTCCATAACCTCACGCTCCTCACCTACTGCATCCAACCCGGTGTTTAAATTACTCTGTATCTGAGTGATCTTGTCTGCAAAGTAGGTGGAAAACTCCTCACAGCGGGCCTGGGACAAGTCCCCGTCCAGGCGGAGGGAGGCCGGACTGACCAGCCCTCGCACCACGCAGAACAGCTCCACTGGATGCAACTTTGCAGATGCTATGAGGGCAGCAAAGAATTCCTTCTTTGCTGTCCCCACAGCCTCAACATAGTACCGCAAATGGGTCCTACGGAGAAGTCGGTCAGATTCAGAGCGAGTCTGACAACAGCATCGCTCTAGTCTCCTGCCTACCCACTTCATACACCACAGCCCCTCGGTAAACCAAGGGGCCCTGTGGCAACGAGACAGGGGCAGGGGACATCTCCAAACCACCCTATTGATGGCCACCCCCAGCAGGATGTTCCAATGCTGTATCAGCACATCGACAGAGTGGCTGTCAGGGTCCAGGGATAACTCCCTCAGAGCCTCCTGGAACCGCTGCGGTTCCATCAGCCTCCGAGGGTGGACCAATCTAACTGGTCCATTCTCCTTCTGGAGGGGGTGTGCTAGGAGCTGGTCTGCAGGAGATAATGATCCATCCATGACAAGGGCATAGATCTCACATCCCCCACTAACAGATCACCCGCCTCAAGGTCAGAGCCGAAGACCAAGTCAAAGATATGTCCCCCCACATGGGTCAGGCAGTTGATCACTTGGGACAAGTCCATGGTTGCCACTGTGGCTATGAACTCCTGTTCTGCTCCTACAAGGCCAGCATTGACATGAGTGTTGAAGTCCCCAAGGACCACGGTCCTGGGGGAGTCCAGCACTACCTCCAAGGCCAGCTCTGTTAGAGCAGCAAGGGATGTAGCTGGACAGGAAGGGACCTAGTATACCAGCAACACCCCAAGCTTGCCCCCATACAAATCAAACACCACATGGAGGGCCTCCACACCTGGAATCTCCTGGACTGGATATCTCCTAACTGACCAGTCCTCCCTAAAAATGATAGATACACCTTTCCCCCCCCCCCCCCCGGCTCCCCATACGAGACTGGTGCTGCACAGCATACCTGGCTGGCACGAAGTCTGCCAGAACTGGTCCAGCCCCCTCGTCCAGCCAGGTCTCCGTGATGCACACAAGGTCTGCCACCCGATCCAGGATAAGATCCCAGATAACTGGGGCCTTGTTCACTACAGACCTTGCGTTCAACAGCATCAGCCCCCCACAGGTGGACCCTCGACCCTGATCCATCCTCACCCTTGGTGGGGGTGTGTGTGATCCTCCTAACCTCCACCAGGAACCTTGGTCCCCTGGGAGGATGAGTCACCTACCCCCGAGGACCATACCGTCCTCACCCCAGAACCACCCCTATAGCCGCTCCCTCCCCCCATCCACCACCTCCTGGCCTCAACCTGTGAACTGACCGTCATGCCTCCAGAGCCCATCAGCCCCCCGCAGGTGGACCCTCACCCTTGGTGAGGGTTGACCCTCCTAACCTCCACCAGAAAACTTGGTCCCCTGGGAGGACGAGTCACCTGCCCTCGAGGACCATACCATCCTCACCCCAGAACCACCCCTATAGCCACTCCCTCCCCCCATCCACCACCTCC
>QEPC01005651.1:306080-375085 GCA_003113815.1 Sphenodon punctatus | reverse complement strand
CCCCTGTGTGCCCACACTCACCCCCATGTACCCCCCCACTCCCCCCATGTGACTGAACTCTCCCCACCCCCACCCCGGCCCCCGCAATTTACTTACCCCCCTCCTCGTCCTCAGCACTGCTGCCTGCATTCAGGGTCCAGGGAGGGACTAGGACTAGGGAGAAGGGAGTAAGGGACTCGGGGAGGCAAAGAGCTGGATTCAGTTCTTGGAGAACTGCATCCAGCTCTTTGCCTCCCCGAGTCCCTTCCTTCCTCCCTGCTGGAATCCAGCAGGGAGGGAGGAAGGGAGGCTAAGAGCTGCGCATGCGTCAGCAGCTCCCAGTCCCCTGCACAGGCTGGAACCCAGTCTGTGCAGGGGGCTGGGAGCTGCTGATGCACGCACAGCTCTTAGTTCATACAGGAGGTGCCTCTATTGGTCGCCCCGTATGAACATTCCCCCTGCCCAGCCCCTGCAGTGCAAGAGTGCCCCCTGCGGCACTCTTGCATTGCAGGGTCCCTTTATATGGAGTGGACGGCTCTTCTAGCTGCCCACTCCGCATAAAGGGAGAATGGCTCCCTTTTGACCCTGAAGGCTTCCTTAGGAAGCCTTCAGGGGGGTGGGGATGACTCTTTGAGTCACTGTTTGTGTGTGCGCATGCGCACACAGTCGGTGAGAATGTGCGGAGCCACCTTAAAGAACCTTGTTTAGCAAGGCAGAGACCTTCAGAAGGTCTCTGCCTTGCTAAACAAGGTTCTTTGAGATGGCTCCGTACATTCAGCGTGATGCCGTTCTTTGCCAGGTTTGTTTTATTTGTTTTTTAAAGCGGTTGCTGCCGCTGCCTGGGGGAGCCCTGGGGGGCCAGGAGGGGCATTGCCCCTCCTGTCCAAGAGGGCCCACCACCCCTGGAAGGACACCTTGTTGCTACTCCTTCTGTCTATTTTGCTGCCATTCTGTCACCTGACCTCTGAGTAGGCATAAGGGAACTCCTGCCTGTCTGCCTCACAGAGACACCGTTAGGCTCCCTTGCAGCTCTAGTCAAGGCACCCTCGAGTGTGTTGGACTTGAGTGCTTGAGTGACTTGGTGGGCTAAGCCCACAGACTTCTTCCCTCCTTGGATCACTACTTCTCCAGTCACACACATACACACCCAGAAGGATCATCTCCACGGAGGCTGCCCTGGTGCTAGTGTACTGTCTGTGTTTGATGTGGAAAAGGGGCTTTAAAGGATCCATTCCTTTGCCCTCCCTCAGAATAGTACATTTTGATAAGATGAAGTGCTGTCTTTCTTCCCTTCCCCTTCCTTTGAATCTCCCACTGTTTGTGCCTTGGCACAAGCAGACACCTCTCCCCCCCGCCTCCTAAATTAGGAACTTCCTTTAGAAACCAATCCATGCCGCATCCTTGTGTATTGCCAACGAATGCATCTTTTGCTTGTATGAATCCCACATCCCCACAATAAACTGAAAACTCCATGTTGCAGCCTAAGGTGTTTCTCCCCTCTTTTTAATTCCCTGGGTGATGCCGCCAATTTACACTCAAAAGATCCCAAGCACTCATGTGCCCTATTCAAGAAGGTGAGTTTAATTCCCCAAATTGGGCATTTTTTAGCATACGCCTGGCCACTAGGACCCACTCCTCAGAGAGACCCTGTGTACACGCGTGGAAAAGGGACACATGTTAACACAAGAGATATATAGTTGAGTATCATGAGCATGCTGATGTCACCCAACCCAGTGCTTAGTCATAACACCTCCAAAGGGTTGCATGCATTTGTTGAATGTGGGTGATAGAACAGAACTTTGGGGGACACCACATTTCAAGTCTTTTGGGGATGATACATAACCATCCATCATCAGTAACTGACTTTCCTCTTCTAGATATAACTCAAATCACTGACAGCATCTGCTGTCACACCAGCAACCTCCCACAGTCAACAAAGGAACAAACCATGGCCAAACATATTGAATGCTAACAGGACCAAATTGGCAATCTGTCCTCAATTTAAAATCAGCAGCAGATCAATCATCCCCCTGACCACTTTAGTATCTATTCATTAGGAAGGGCAGAAGAATCCAGACTTGAATTTCCCCATAAAGGAGGTGTGAACAATACCTGTCGATAAAGTTACCACTGCCTTACCTTCAATAACCAAGATGGGCAAGGATCAGAGCCACAAGTGGTGGGTCTCAGCAATTCCCAACAGCACATGGATCCCCTTATCATTCTAGGGATGTGCACAGTAACTCTCTTTCATTTTCGTTATACATTTCATTTTCATTATTACAATTTCATTTGTTTTTGGTATATTTTGTTATTTGTTTGGCTTTCGTTTTTACTTTTGTTTTTGTTTTTCATTGGTTTCAATGGAAAACACATTTTCAGCTGTAACATTTTGATTTATTATCCAATTTGGATAATAATTGGCATAATGCCCAACAGAGGGCGCTGTGGTACAAGATGTGCTTGTGATGCCAATTGGCCACCAGAAATATCACCTATATATCATTTTTCTGCTGTGACCACCGCAACCTCTGTTGCCTCACTTGTTACTGGGAAGTTGGAAGCATCTCCTTAGGAAAAAGCCAATAAGGGATTCTCTGATGTCCTCTGTCGCAGTGCTGCAGGATGTGATTGTGATGATAATTGACCAGCCTGGATGTGTGAACCATGTCTCCTGACTGCTGGGATGCTTCCCCCTGCTGTCTGCATTGCGTCCCAGTTATGTCCCTTCTATGCCCGCCTCAGAGCCACCCAGGATTGGTCCTTGAAAGCTGGATGTATGCAGTAAGAGAAGCAATCCCATCTCTGTCCCAGCCAGTGTCTTTGAAATGTCAAGCCAATTGGCCAGAGGATACATCTCTCATCTCTGCTGTTTGGCAAAGGCTACAGTCTGGGCAGGCACTCCAGGTGCGTGGGAGTGTCCATCAACTTGCATAGAACACCCCAGGAGGGGGCAGGAGGATGTTGAGCAGCACACCAGGTGCATGGTGATTAGTTTTATGTAGCTAGCTGAACTCTTGCAGTGAGCTCGAGCACACACACACACACACATACAAAAAGCCTTACAGAAAAGTATACGAAAAATGCTCTGACCAAAGCCAGATCTAACCACAGACAAAAAGCAGGCTGAAAGAACAGGAACTTGTATCTACCCTCTATGCCCATCTTGAAGCCACCACCGATTCTTCCTCCTGTAAAGGTGGAAGCATGCAGTAACTGGCTAGTGAATGTCCCTGTCAATCTGTTAGGCTGCTCCCCACCCTTCCTCAGCCCTCTCCCCCCTGCCATGCATGTCTCTGAATGGCGCTGCATATGCTATTTACCTGAATAATGCAAGTCTTCAAGAGGGCAGCTTGAATTGCTTATAACATTTGAACCCTTTATCAGATCTTGCTTCAGTTTGTCAGAGATGATTCTGAAGGTCTGTGATACAATCCTTCCAACGCTCATGTAAAATTGATAGACAAAAAAAAGTTACAGCCAGTAATCCATTTACAAGTAAATTGCTTATAACATAATAACCTTTTATCCAATCCTTCTGAAGATTCTCAGAAATAGTACCCTTAGGGAGTGGTATAATCTTGCCAAGTTGCATTCAAATCAGATGGGAGACAAAGATGATACAGCCAGGAATTTGTATGCAGATTTTTGTAAAATAAAGGATTTCAACTGCCTATATAATCTTATCCCCTTATCGAATCTATCTAAACGTTGGCACACAGAATGCCTTCCATTGGGAGTATACTACTGACAAATGTCACCAAAATTGGATGTAAAAAAAATATATGTTACAGCCCAAAATGTATGTCAGGATTTTTCTTTTAATTCGTAATAACAAAACATAGTTTTCATTTTTTAATTATGAAAAAATCCATATTGCATTTTTGTTGTCATAATAACAAAAATGAAATCCACACCCCCATTTGATATCCTGTCCTTCCTGCCTCAGGCAGCTCAGGGCAGCTAATAATATTAAAACATCATAAAACAGGTGCTTTTTAAAGGTAAGGAGGGAGGAACTGAGATGGACATCTAGAGAGACCAAGTTCCACTCAGGGTAAAAACAGACATCATGCTAACTCCACTTTAACATCATTTTAATATTTCTTACGCATGTTGCAGGACTGTGTTAGTGCCCTATGAAGCCCTGAAACATGCATAAGAAGTGTTAAGGCAGTGCTGAAGTGGTGCTAACATGGTGTTAGTGTTATTTATTTATTTATTTATTTAAAATTTATATCCCGCCCCTTCTGCCCACAGGGCAGCCCGGGGCGGTGAACAACACTCAGTAAAACAATATGAAAAATTTAGAACAATTTAAAAATTCAATATGTGGGGAAACCCCCCACCCCACTCCACCCCTACCCCTTGCCCAAAGCCTGATGGAACAGCCAGGTCTTATATACACGCTGAAACAGCAGAAGAGTGGGAACCAACCAAGCCTCCTCCGGGAGCGAATTCCACAGCACAGGCGCAGCCACCAAAAAGGATCTAACATCGGTGGTCACCCGTCTTGCCTGAGGAACCTCCAAAAAGGCTCCCACGGACGATCTCAAGGGTCACACGGGTACATGGGGAGGGAGGCGGTCCCGCAGATAAGCAGAGCCCAGGCCATGAAGGGCTTTAAAGATTAAAACCAGCACCGTGAACCTGTCCCAGTGCTTTAAAGCTAGCCAGTGCAGAGCCCGGAGCACTGGTATCATGTGCTCCCTGCGACCCACCCCCGTAAGGAGATGGGCTGCAGCATTCTGCACCAGCTGCAGCCTCCGGACAAGCCTCTCGGGCAGCCCCACGTAGAATGCATTGCAGTAATCCAGTCTCGAGGTGATGAAGGCATGGATGACAGTGGCGAGGTTGGAGTCTGAGAGATACGGCCGAAGCCGCCGGACAAGATGTAACTGCCGAAACGCACTCCCCGCCACAGCCACAACCTGAGATTCCAGGCAGAGCCGCGAATCGAGGAGCACACCCAGACTCCGCACTTGAGAGACCATGGAAGGGCGACCCCCCCAACAAGAGGAGATTCAACCACCCCCAGGTCCCCCAAGCCCTCACCCACCAACATCACCTCCATCTTGTCAGGATTCAATTGCAGATGGCTCGACCTCATCCAAGCCCCCACAGCTGACAGGCACTGGGAAAATAAGATTATGTCTGTTTTTGCCCTCAAAGGGGCCTGTCAAAGCAACCACACAAGCAGTGGGTGGTGGGGGGATGGGGTGGGAGGGTTGTTTTTTATCTTTCAATAATTTTATTAAGAAGTCTTGATGTATACAGCTACTTCATACAGTAATCGTTTAACACTTGTCTTACAGGGTTGTTGCAGTCCTTTTCCAGGCATTTAGCTGGACCTTCTCAGTTGTCTAATTTCCTGCATGAACTTCACTACAGTACATCAATACATTCCCTCTTTTCCAGTTGTTCCTGGTTAATTCATACAAATTATATCTCGAAATCATATAAACCCTAAATAAATTAGAAAGTTAACCAATCAATCATAATTAAATGGCTTCTTTTTGGTCTGCTTTATCATTTTTTATCATCTGGTATGGATATTCATGTTCGATTACCTTTATGGTGTGTGACAGAGAGATAGTGCCCTCACCACGATATGTAGATCCACTCCTTTTGAAAGGAAGAGCTCACTTATGTCAAATCTCCAGTAGTCCCAATCCTTGTTGGAATATAACCATCAGGGTGAGGCTCCAGGAGCAGGTCTGGAATATAGTCAGGGCATATACCATTCAGGGTCCTGAAAACCAGCAGTGCAATAATAAATTTAATCAACTGCCCTACAGGCAGCCAATTCAAGGTTTGGAGTAGAGTCACAATGATGATAGTGAGTTAAAACATAGAACCTATGAGAAAGCATTGACAGTAATGAAAATATTTAGGCTTTAGTAATTTAGGCTTTAGGGTAGGCAGGGAAACATATTTCAAATACGTAAAAGGCTTCTATAAACAGAACAAATTAAATATTTTCACTGTTATTGGCATTGGGGCCAATCCCATGCACCGCATGCTCAGGCACATGTATGCACGTACACACAACTGTGCAGATTAGTTACGCAGGTGCCATTGGTCCCGTGTTTGTGTGGTTTGTGCACATATCTGTGCACGCACAACATGCGTAATCCACGCAGCGCTCCGCAGGGCATGGGATTGGCCCCACTGAAGACAGGACAAAAAATAAATGTATTAATGATAAATTAGTAATTAGTCATTATTAATCATTTATTATTAATTAAGTATCAATTATTATATATTAATTATTAATTATATTAATTAACAATTATTAATTTGGTGCTTTTTCTCTTTCCCTAGCCCGAGTACACAGGAAGAGATAAAATGTTTTAGGAAGAAAGATTTAGGCTAGGTATAATGGTGGAGGGGGATCAGATTACATAAGGAGATGGCCAGTGGAATAAGTTACAGAGAGAGGCTGTGTGATCCTCATCACTGGACTTTTTAAAAAAGAGGTTGGATAAACTACTGTCAAAAATGGATTAGGTATAGTAAATCGTACCTTAATCTTTGGGAAATGGCTACGGGTAGATGAGATCTTTTAAGGTATCTTCCAGCTCTAGAATTCCATGATACCTTATTACAATAGATTACATATCTATATGATATTTCTAAACTGAAAAAAAATATGATGAAATCAATAAAATGGACTTCTAAAAAGAAAACTGATGATCCATGGAGATATGAATAGTTGAAATGTATGGGAATTGGAGATAACTGGTTGGACCAGTTATGATCACTGGCCACTATCCACAAATCACAACACATCAGTAAGTAGTTTATCAAATTTCAGCTTTATTGGATAATTGAATATGAAACTACATTGCAATACTATTGTGAAAAGACAAACAAACTTTTTATGATTGTGCTTCTGCATTTGACAATGCCTAGGCATCAACTGGAGCACTGAATGCATTTTTAAAGACCACGTTTATGAAAAACAGAGCAAATATGACTTGTAGATAAAGGACACTGAAGCAGAGCAGGCTGGTGAGGAGAGCCTGACCCTTTAAGAATGGTAACACCTGCCTGATGCTTGCAGGTGCACCCAACTGTAGAGGCTCACGCAGGCAAACTAATATGGTCCATAGTTTCTGTAGACAAAGGAGGACAGTGCCTTAAAGGGAAACGGGTGTGAGCCTCTGTGGCGTGGGCATCTAAGAAGCTGATTAGGTCATGGGAATGGTAAAATCAAGCCAGAAGCCAAAAGGCAGCTGGGACGCAGTTAGATGGGGACCTTAATGGACTACTTATGTCTGCGTATGTTGAAGGATTGAACACTTGTATAAAGATACCTTGAGGTGAGGATCCTGCCAGGGTCTGGGCTCTTGGGGGCTGGATCCAGGACAGTACTTATCCTTGGGGCATGGACCCTGTTACCGAGACCAATACAAATGATGAGAGATGAATTAAAAAGGTTAAGGCAGATAGACACATTCCATCTACCAAAATCTCATAACTATTGGCAGAAAGATGATTCCCCTGAAAATTGGTAACTACAAAGAACCAAAATGAGCTAGTGTGACATGCTGGTTGTTTAGATGCCGGTGTTAAATATTGTCTTTGCTTTGTTTTGTTTTTAAATTGTAGAATACCTTTCCATTAGAAAAAACAACCCAATGTTTGGGGATGTAAAGTAAGAAGAGGAGCAAGGGTCAGAGGAAAAGAGAACTACATTTTATTTTTTAAATGGAGAAAAGAGAAGAAGTCTATTAAAACTAAAAAGCAAACAAAGAAGTGGCTTTAACTTAACTATTCTACATATTTCATATGCAGTCATAGATATAACTTAGAAGAGGGAATAAAATTCAGAAATTATTGGTCTGTGTGCCATTCTCCCCAGAAAATATATGTGATGCAAGGTGATGCACAAATGAAAAACAAAACTTTGTTCCTTTGTTATAATAGCATCAGATTCCAGTTGGTAGGAAGCGCTCACATAGAGTTCAAAAGATACCATATGTCTGTGAGATAAAGCAGACTTTATGCCCTGCTGACAGAGAAAAGGAAGCAGAGAGAGTGTTCAAACGTAGATGAAAAAAAGCAACGGAGGGGGGGACTCGAAAATGAGATACAGGCATGTGGAATGGAAGAAACATAAAGAATCAAAGCAACAAGTAAAGGGCATTCAAGTAAAGGAGGATAGCAGAGACAAGAACCCAGGGTTAAAAAAGGTGAGAGAGGGTGTGCATGTCGTTTTCATTATATCAATAACGAAAATGAAATTTATCATTTTTGTTATTGTTATTGCAAAAACAAAAATGACAAAAAATAAATCGTTAATGATTTTGTTATTGCCTAGCAGCCTATCGGGTGTTTTTTGGAGGGAAATGTGGTGAGAGGAGGAGGGAGCAGACATCTCAGAGCCAGAAACTGTGTTGAAATATTGAACTGGGCCTGTGATGGGAGGAGAAGGACCTGATGGATGTAATCACTGGCCAATGAGCAGCGCAAGCAGGTCCAGGGCAGTTGAATGGCACCCTGTGATTGCTCAATGCCTCCTGCCTCCCAGAACCAATCAAGCTGTGTGGGAGGGCACTACAACACTTTATACTGCAGGACTAGGCTGTTTGACTCTGGTTCTGTTAGCTATTATTCTGTCAGGGTGCATTTGCAGATTCTGCTGGTGCTTGCACTAAAAATCCTCCCATATATATCTGTAGCACCTTACCTTTCCAATCCTTATTCCTTACCCTTTATCAGGCCCTGGCAGTGGGGCCTGTGGGGAAGTCACAGGAAGCTGTCTCGAGTGCCACGTAGGAGATTCCAGCGTGTCCTGGAAGCAGACCTCAAACAGAGACAGGACGCCTCACAGAGTCCCCCAACGCACTTACTGCCGCTTCCCCAGACTGCGCCGTCAGCAGAGCCCCCCGCGGGGCCGTTCCCAGCAACTGAAACAACTCCGCTGCCACTTCCAGCAGCGGCGGAGCAACAGGACTCAGCTGGGGATGCTCAGCCCGCCCAGGCATGCCCCTGCTAACCATGCCACCCTCAGCCGCCCCATGCCACTCAGAACAGCTGAGACAGTGTTCCTGCATGCAGCAGGATAAAAGGAGCCCTGCAACCTCCAAGTCTTGCCGGTGATCAGTGCCTTACAGTCTGTGAGACTGGCCCCCTGCATGTGTTGGTGCTTGGAGAAGTATTCCCTAAACAAGATAATGAGAGAGGGAGAGAAAGAGAGAGCGCTTGGACCTCGAGTGACTGGTGTGAAAGGTGGGTGCTTGGATTACAGCATGGGTGTGAGAATGCGTGCTACCCCTGCACAATGTCACCTGGTTCCTGGTTTTCCCCTTGTGTGAGTGTCCTAACCCTGCCCATCCCCTCCCCGGGAACTGCACCTCCACTCTCCTAGTCCCACTTTGGCACTGCCCTGCCCTCGGGTCCCGGGTCCCGTATACATGAGTGTGAACCTGTGGAGAAGGGGTTCAGGCGTTGTACTCCATCACCCGATGATGATCTAGGCTGGAGATCACAGTGCCATATGCCATATTTGATCCTGAGGGGTTTTTATAGACAAAATACGCCTGTTGTCTCCATGTGACTGAGTTCCCTATATGTCCCCTCATTCAGAACCCCACAGTATCACCGGCATATCTATTACCCCGAAGGTTCCACATGGAGCAAATGCTTGCCAAAGTACAGGATTTGGCTAGGACTGTCCAGTCCCTTGCGCTCAAGGTGAAGGACCTTGAGGAGTAACAAGATAGAGAGGAACAGCAACCCCCGGGTCCACCACCCCCTGCTCCTGTGGGAGCAGGAGCCATGAGCCCCCGGGAACCTAAGGGCCCCACAATAACCAAATTTACGGGAGACCGCTAGCAATTCCAGGGGTTCCTGGCCCTATTTGAACTCACCTTTAAGATCCAAGCTAAGACCTTTGGAACGGATGAATTAAAGGGCGTTCATTATCGGACGCCTGGAGGGGATAGCATTAACATGGGCCACACTGCTTCTGACCAGTAAAAGCCCATTGCTTTGTGACTATGATGGGTTCATCAAGGAATTCCAATCTCTGTTTGATTATACGCACCAGGCAAAAGATGAAGAAACAACAATAACTACATTGAAGCAGGGGAAGGTGCCGTTATTGGAATATGTGATGAAGTTCCAGCAGGTGGCCATAGACCTTAACTAGCCAGACGACGTCTTGAGGGTAATTTTCTGTCATGGCTTGTGTGAGGAAATAAAGGACCAGCTGTCCTACACCACATTGCCACCAAAGTGGGGAGGGCTGGTGACCTTGGCTCTTCAGATCGACTGAGCGAGCGCAGACGCGAACGGCATCAGGAAAGCTGGTGAGGTGCTCCCCTTAGACCACTAGGGGCCCTTCCCCCCGCCCCAGACTGAGGTCTCCAGGTGTCAGGGATGGGTCTTGAACCCCCAGCCCTGCAGGACTGAGGAGCACTGCCTTAACGGCTAGTGCTATTTCAGGCTGGTTTAACAGCCCACTATTCCTTCCTGTGTCTTCCTTCGTGTCCCCACCCCCTGTGTTGCCACGCCCTTCCCCAGCTGTGCCCTTTTCCCCCTAGCCCTGCCTCCCAGCTTCCTGATTGGCCACAAGGTGTATTTAAACCATAGGCTCAGCCACAGGAAGCTGTGGGAGCAACTGCTCTTACCCTGTGTATGCAAGGGCCTGTGTGAGAGCTTGTCCATCACCTTGTCCTCATCCTGTCTGTGAGTCTCCCTCTCCTATGGTGTTGGTTGTTTGAGTGTCTGGTGAGTCTGGCCTTCCTTGTTGTGCTCAGTGTTCCCCCCATTGCTCTGTTCCCTGTGATTCTGTGTCTCCCTCCCTGGAGCTCCATTTCCCCATTGCTCTGTGTGTCGTTGGAGCTCTGTTCCCTCATTGCCCTGTGCTTTCCTCATTGCTTTGTGCTTCTTTGGAGCTCTGTTCCCCCATTGCGCTGTGTTTCTCCAGTGCTTTGTGCCTTCCCTGGAGCTGTGTTTCTCCAGTGCTTTGTGCCTTCCCTGGAGCTGTGTTTCTCCAGTGCTTTGTGCCTTCCCTGGAGCTGTGTTTCTCCAGTGCTTTGTGCCTTCCCTGGAGCTGTGTTTCTCCAGTGCTTTGTGCCTTCCCTGGAGCTGTGTTTCTCCAGTGCTTTGTGCCTTCCCTGGAGCTGTGTTTCTCCAGTGCTTTGTGCCTTCCCTGGAGCTGTGTTTCTCCAGTGCTTTGTGCCTTCCCTGGAGCTGTGTTTCTCCAGTGCTTTGTGCCTTCCCTGGAGCTGTGTTTCTCCAGTGCTTTGTGCCTTCCCTGGAGCTGTGTTTCTCCAGTGCTTTGTGCCTTCCCTGGAGCTGTGTTTCTCCAGTGCTTTGTGCCTTCCCTGGAGCTGTGTTTCTCCAGTGCTTTGTGCCTTCCCTGGAGCTGTGTTTCTCCAGTGCTTTGTGCCTTCCCTGGAGCTGTGTTTCTCCAGTGCTTTGTGCCTTCCCTGGAGCTGTGTTTCTCCAGTGCTTTGTGCCTTCCCTGGAGCTGTGTTTCTCCAGTGCTTTGTGCCTTCCCTGGAGCTGTGTTTCCTCAGTGCTTTGTGCCTTCCCTGGAGCTGTGTTTCCTCAGTGCTCTGTCTTCCCTCCACTGCTCTGTGTCTCCCCCGGAGCTGTGTTCCCCCAGTGCTCTGTCTCTCCCCCCGGAGCTGTGTTCCCCCAGTGCTCTGTTTCCCCAGTGCTCTGTCTCTCCCCCGGAGCTCTGTGCCCCCAGTGCTCTCTCTCTCCCCCGGAGCTGTGTGCATCCGCCACCGCTCTGTGTCTCCCCCGGTGCTCTGTGCTTCCCCATCACCGGTGTCTGCTTAGGGTTGTCAGGTCTTGCCCTCTCTTCACTGTCTTGCCTTGTCTCACCTCTCTATAGTGGGTGTTCTCTCCTTTCCTTGCTCTTCTCCCTCGTGCTGTTCTTAACTTGCTTCTCCCTGGCCTGTATCCTCTTTGTTGACTTGGGACCCTTTTCCCCTTCCTTTCTGTAGCCTCAATGATGAGCTGTGCACTCTGAGGCCGGGTTCCCCGGCTGGGAGAACGAGAACTGTCTCGAAACACCCAAGAGACTGGCTGAGAGGTTTTTCCTTCTAGATATCTTTCTTATCTGGGTTCTCTGGGCCCTTCCTACAGTAACCCTCCCCAGGTATAGGTTCCCTCAGTCCCTGTCTCCTGCTAGGGTAGGTCCCTTTCCCCTTCACCCCTGACACCAGGAGCAAGGAGGCAGAGCCTATGCAATTGGGAGCATCCAGAAGACCCTTGACAGCAGCAGAATGAGAACCACGCTGCATAGCACGCCTGTGTTTCTGTTGTGGGAAGCCGTCCCACTATGCCCGCAACTGTCCGTCTCTACCTAAATCACGAGAGGAACCGGGTAGACCTGCACTTCCCCCACCCTGTCAGAGAGTCACCCTCTCTACCAGGCCAGTGGTATGCCAGCACATAAGGATTCCGCTCCTCCTGGGTATCGACCCAACCCAGAGCCTCATTGGGTGGGCCCTGATCAACTCTGGGGCATCCGGGAATTTCATGGATGAAGGATATTTGCAATAACATGTCATCCCGCATGTACACCAGGTGCCTACAGAGTCGGTTCACTTCATAGACTGGTCCCCCTTGGTCTCAGGACCTATCACAACACAGACCCAAGTGCTACCCCTCATGATTGGTGGACATACCAACCGGATCCTGTTTGACGTAATTTGCACCCTCCACTTTCCTATTGTGATGGGCATGCCCTGGCTCCGCCGTTGTAACCCTGTCATCAATTGGCAAAATCGAACTGTGTCTCTTCCTGGGGAGAAGGCACTGAGGATCCTAGACCACAAAAATTGATGTGTACCATGACACCGTCAACTGGAGGGGTCCGGATGCCCACAGAGTACCTTGAATTTTCCAACATTTTTGATGAAAAGGAAGCAGCTACCCTGCCTCCTCACCGTCCATATGACTGTCCTATCGACCTGCTCCCCAGAACAGAACCCCCCTATGGACAGATCTACGCTCTCTCGGGCCCTGAGCTCAGTACATTGAAGGATTACATCAATGAGAGCCTACAAAAGGGATTCATCCGCCACTCCTCCTCGCCCGGAGGGGCCCCACAGTTCTTTGTTCCAAAGAAAGATGGGGGATTATGAACCTGCATCGACTACCGGGGCCTAAATGCTATAACTATAAAAACCAGGTACCCCTTGCCGCTGATCCTGGAGCTCTTAAACCGCCTACAAGGAGCTACTATGTTTACCAAACTGGATCTCCGGGGGGACATACAATTTAGTCCGGGTACGTAGGGGCAACAAATGGAAGACCGCTTCCAGAACAAGGTATGGTCATTTTGAATGCCTGGTGATGTCGTTTGGCCTTGCAAATGCTCTGACCACCTTTCAACATTTCATTAACGACGTCTTCCGGGACATCTTAGATGTCTATGTGATCACCTATTTGGATGACATTTTGATTTATTCAGCTACAGAAGCAAATCACGTCCACCATGTCTGCAGAAGCTTAGAAAAACTATGACAGCACCAGTTATTTTGTAAGTTGAGCAAATGTGCATTTCTCGTTAACACCATTAACTTCTTGGGGTTCATGATCTCGCCTCAGGGAGTAGAGATGGAAACAAATAAGACAGAGGCCATCATGGCATGGGTAGCACCCTCCTCAGTCAAGGCATTGCAGTGGTTCCTGGGAACAACAAATTATTATAGACAGTATATTCCTCAGTACGCAAAGATAACAGAACCCTTAACACTACTTCTAAAAAAGGGATGAACGTACCAATGGATGGACCTGCAGCAGAAGGCCTTTGAAGCCCTGAAGGCAGCCTTCATTTGGGCACCGATCCTGCAAAACCCCGACTTCAAAAAACCCTTCACGTTAGAGATGGATGCTTCCAATGTGGCTATTGGCGCAGTACTCCTGCAAACCGGAGCTGATGAAGGTCAGCTACTCCCGTGTGCCTTCTATTCCCACCAACTGGCTAGTGCAGAAGGTAACTACACCATTTTGGACCGTGAACTATTGACCATCAAAGCCGCATTTGCTGGCACCACTACCAGGAGGGAGCGAAATACCCCATCACGGTGATTACAGATCATAAAAATTTCAATGTACCTTCAGTCCCTTCACATCACTAACACCTGGCACGGGCACTGGGCCTTATTCCTTTCTTGTTTCAATTTCCAGATCCAATATCGACCTGGCCGGCAGAACCTCTTGGCAGATGCTCTGTCCTGCTCAAACCGAGGCCAGGGATCCCCTGCAAGGTAGAGGAGAACCGTTGCTAGCCCGCTGTATGTTTGCAGTAGTAGGATTAACTCAGCCTCTCCTTCAACGATTCTCATCACAAGAGCAAAAATTACTATCAGCAGGAGCAAAGCAACCACCTCCAGAGTTATTCCTCCACAAAGGAAAGATAATAGTACCTGCAAAAGCGCAAAATGCAACACTATGGAGTCATCATGATGCCCCTTTAGCCGGACATCCCAGAAGCAAACAAACTTACGAGCTCCTTTCTCGACATTTATGGTGGGCCACAATGCGACAAGATACCATCCGCTATGTACGGGCTTGTGCCGTGTGCACCAAGACCAAATGACAGCGTCGCTAAGGGTTACTGCACCTCGCTCCACTGCCCCAGGGGCTGTGGCAGAGCATCGGGATGGACTTCATTGTAGACCTCCCAAAGTCACACCATTGTACCATCATTTTCATCATCGTCAATCATTTTTCGAAAATGTCCCAATTTGCTGCCTGCCCGGGACTCCCGACAGCCTGACAAACTGCACAGCTCCTGTTACAACATGTCTTCAAATTACATGGGCTTCCATTGGAAATAGAATCCAATAGGGACACACAGTTTACCTCACAACTCTGGTGGGCCTTACTGTCAACCCTCAATGTGAAACTTGCACTCACCATGGCCTACCACACGCAAGCCAATGGCCAGGTCGAGTGAACCAACCAAACCCTAGAGCAATACCTGAGATGCTATGTCGACAATCTGCAGAATTATTGGTATGAACTATTAGCCCTTACTGGGTTTGCATACAACAACACCCTTAATGCTTCCATGGGGGTCATCCCCTTTCTACGTGACCTATGGCTACTACACTCATATCTGTGTTACTGACGTGAACACAGTAAACTCGCTGCCTCAGGTGCACTAGTCAACCGCATTCATAAAGCCCATGCCCTTTCCAAGTCAAAGCTGCTGACGGCCTGCTTACGCTACAAGCAACAAACCAATTGACATCGGCGAAAACTCCCGGAATTCCAGCCCGGGGACCTTGTATGGATAGACTGGTGTCATTATCCATTGGCACATCATCAAATAAATTAGACTATCGGTTCATGGGTCCATTCCCTGTGTTACAAAAAATTAACGATGTTGCATATACTATAGATCTTCCCCCACAATTCCATATTCACCCATCGTTCCATGTATCCCTCCTGAAACCTGCATTCCCGGGAGCAGCGCCCCGGGACCCGGATCAGACAAACCCTCCTCCGGTTGTGGAGAATAAATACGACGTACGAAGGATCCTTGACTCCCGACTTCAGAGAGGAAAACTGCAGTATCTCATTGTTGTCACGGCAGGCGAGGTCAACCCAGGAAGCAAGATCTCACAGTTTGGGGGTGTGGGCACCCTCTCACTCAGTCTACCCACACATGGTCCCAGACTCCGAAGTTCAGGAGGTTCTCTCTGGGGAAAAATGCCCTTCAGGAGAGTTGTTGGACCTTTAGGCCTCACAGTGCCCAGGTCCCTATCATCATTGGGAACCCGGTGGGTATAGGGATTCTGGGCCCCAGTCAGTCTCCCAACAGACAAGAACCACATGAGTAGGGGGGAAGGGGGGCACATGTGAGGGAACAAGGTATGGGGTGCGAAGGCAGGGGTCCCGCGAAGGAGGAAATTGGTACATGGGTCTTACACTCTCGAGGGGGGCTCAGGAATAAACCTCAGGATGGAGGGGGAGGGGAAGGGGATTTTCACTCTGCTCATACACCCTCCAAGCTCTCACTCTCACAACCAAACTAGGGACACAACACAAGGAGTACTTTTACAGTGTCTACATAAACACTAAGGCAAAAGGTTCAACACAGAAGCACGTAATAATTTCCAATGGTCACTTATCTCATGCTCAGGGCTGGTTTCTCCACCTCAATCACCAGCACAGAGTGTCTCTCGGCGCTGGCGTTTATACCCAGTGCCCCACCCCCTGTGCGCTTCCGCAGACGCTCCGAGCAATGCACAGGGGGCGTGGCCCCATTCCAAGCTCTGTCGGGTTCTGAGTCTCCTTGTCCCACCTGCTGCTGGGCTGGGGACGTGCCCTGCATAGGCAGGGGCGTGTCCCGCACTGCCGCAAGAGGCATGGGTGGGGCCAATGCTGAAGTTCCCGGGGTTGCCTTGTCAGGATCCTGGGGGACCCCCTGTTCCAGCTGGTTCCCTGGAGGTGATGGGCGCACCCCACAGGGGGGGGCGTGACCATGGTGGGGTTTGACAGTACCCCCCCTCAAGGCTCTTGGCCAACCCCCCAGGTAGGGAAGGGCTTTGAGGGGCGGTGGAAGGCTCGCAAGAGTACGGGGGCATGGACAGAGGTGGCCGGCTCCCAGGATAGGTCCTCAGGGCAAAAGCCGGCCCAATCAATGAGGTATTGCAAGCATCCATATCAGCATCATGCATTCAAGATGGCATGTACCTCATACTCGGGTTCCTGCGGGGAGGAGACTGGGACCGGGGGAACAGGGTTCTGGGAGCAGGATGCGGGGTGTGCCTTTTTTAACAAGGAGACATGGAATGAGGGGTGGATTCGTAGGTGTGGGGGCAGTTGGAGTTTGTAGGTAACCTCATTGAGCTGGTGGAGGACAGGGTATGGTCCTATATATCGGAAATCCAACTTGGCGGATGGTCGTGTCATCGGGTAGTGACGCCTATTCACCCACACCAAATCGCCTGGGCAAAAAAATGGAGCTGGGGTACGTCGTTTATCCACGGAGGTTTTGTAACATTGTCGGGCTTGTTGCAACGTGAGTAGTGCTAATTGTTGTGCCTTCCGAATCTGCTGTAGGAGTGTTCCAGCAGCTGGGACTGCCGAAGGAAGATCAGGTACTGCTATTTGAGGGTGGAAGCCGTAGGATACGAAGAAAGGGGAATTCCTGAGGGAGGCGTTAGGGGCGTTATTGAGGGTAAACTCGGCAAGGTGGAGTCATGTGTAGCACTCATCTTGGAGGTGGGTCTTAAAGCACCGACGGTATTGCTCGAGGTTCTGGTTCATGCACTCCATTTGGCCATTTACCTGGGAGTGGTAAGTTGTTGTTGGCATCAGCGTCACATGCAGAGTTGAAAAGAGTGCCTTCCAGAAACATGAGGTAAATTGTGAACCCCAATCACTTCTTATTTCACGGGGCCAGCCGTGTAATTTCAGTACATGCCAGATAAACAGGAGTGCCATTCTTTGAGAGGAGGGCAATCCCTTGCAGGCCACAAAGTGGGCCATCTTCATGAAATGATCCACTATGACCAGAATTGTGTTGTAGAAATGTGAGGGGGTAAGATCGATGATAAAATCAAGTCCCATTTGCTGCCATGGTCCCTGTGGCAGCATGGACACCTGGAGGAGCCCGACAGAGGCCTTTCTAGGGATCTTTGACTTTGCACAAATAGTGCATTGCTCTATTTACCAGTGAACATCTGGACCCATGGAGGGCCACCAAAATGTCCACTGAATTATTTGAAGGATGTGTCGTGGTCCGGGATGCCCTGCTAGGGGGGGTGTCCTGGTATGCCCACAGGAATTGGGGCCGACAAGCAGGGGGGACAAAAACTTGCCTCTTTGACCCAGAACTCCCACTTCATTTGCCACTCCGGATCTGGGGAGCCTGGTAGCTCTTCCCGGCTTGCATCTTTCAGCTGTTCCAGACTTATATATGCAGCAGCAAATACCTTAGTGGGGAGAATAGCCCCTTTTGGTCTAAGGTCCCTTTCTTATTGCTCATAACAGTGGGAGAGGGCATCCACCAATACATTGAGGTGCCCGGGGTGGTATTGAATGTGGAAATCAAATTGTGTGAAAAACACCACCCAGCGGGCGTGTCGGGCATTATTTATTTGTGCAGTCCGTAAGAAAGTTAAATTTTTATGGTCCGTGATTACCACAACAGGGTGTTTGGCACCTTTGAGATAGTGTTGCCAGGTTTCAAAAGCCACTTTAATGGCTAATAATTCCCGGTCGAAAATGGAGTAATTTTGTTTGACCGGGGTGAGCTGACGAGAATAATAGGCACAGGGCAAGGGGTGCTTAGCGGTGTGGTTTTCCTGTAGCAGGACCGCTCCAATGGCGGTACTGGAGGCATCTGCTTCCACACAAAAGGGTTTTCAAAGTCTGGGTGCTACAGGAGGGGAGTTATAGTAAAAGCACATTTAAGGAAGTCAAAACTGCTGTTGCGATGCCCCCAAAGATATGGTTGATCCTTTTTCAGCAGTCACGTGAGGGGAGTGGTAATCGCAGCATCGTGTGGGATGTAATGCCTATAATAGTTTGTGCTTCCCAGGAAGCGTTGAAGGGGCTTCACAGCCTTGAGTGCCAGCCACCTCTGGATTGCTTCTACTTTCCGCAAGTCCATTTGAATGCCGGTAGATGAGATGACAAACCCCAGGAATTCTCTTGTGGTCAGGTGGAATGCGCATTTCCCCCCCTTGCAGTATAGTTTGTTGTCCCGGAGCCTTTGTAGTACTTGTCGAACATGGAAATGGTGTTGGTCTGTGGAAGTGGAGTAGATGAGTATGTCGTCCAAGTAGGCGATAACTGAGACATCCAAAAGGTCTCTTAGAATGTCGTTAATAAAATGGTGAAACGTGGTGGGAGCATTGATGAGTCCGAAGGGCATGATTTGATATTCATAGTGTTAATATCTTGTCCGGAATGCTGTCTTCCACTCGTCTCCCACTCTAACCCGCAGTAGATTATATGCCCTGCGAAGATCAAGTTTGCTGTAAATAGTGGCTCCCTGCAACCAGTTCAGCAGTTCCAGAATTAAGGGGAGGGGATACCGATTCTTTATAATAATGGTATTAAAGTCCCGGTAGTCTATGCATGGGCGGAGACCTCCATCCTTTTTGGGCACCAAAAATATAGGTGCCCCAGCCGGCGAACAGGAGTGGCGGATAAAACCATTCTGAAGACTCTCGTCCAGGTATTGACAGAGGGTTTTTAGTTCAAGGATCGAAAGGGCGTAAATTCAACTGAATGGGGGTTCCTTCTCCTGGAGGAGGTCAATGGGGCAGTCGTACGTCTGATGGGGTGGCAGCTCTGTGGCTTGAAGTTTACTGAAAACATCAGTGAAGTCTGTGTTCTCGGGAGGCAACTGAAAAGACGGCGGTGTGGTCTCCTGGGTCGCAGCTATTGTGCTGAATGCCACTGGTTCAGGAGAGGCACACGTAGTTTTTCAGTAAGCCGACATGAACTGTATTTGCGTCGTGGTTCAGTTTATCTGAGGATTGTGGAGGGCGAGCCAAGGGAGGCCCAAGACCACCAAAAAGGTACAGACCACATCAAAGGAAAGGTTTTCCTGATGTTTTCCCATTACACACAGCAGTTGTAATGGGTTTGGGTTTGTTGTTGGATGGGCCCGGACACCAGGGGGGACCCATCGATCAAGTGGACCACTTCAGGGTTTTCTTTGGCATGAACTGGGATGGCATGCTTCTGCAGGAGACTTTCGTCCATAAAATCCAACATCGCCCAGATTACAAAAGAACGTCTGGAAACTAGATGGAGCATCAAAGGGAAGCATAAATGGGCCCAGGGTGTTCCCTGAATGGTGGGACCTACCTTCATGGCCGGGGGGCCCCCTTCTCCCTCCCGACCCCTGGAATTTCCCGGATCTCTTCGAGATGGCGGCAGGGAGGGGCACTCGTGGACGAAGTGAGTGTGGTCCCTGCAGTAGAAACAGGCCCACGACCAGCAACGTATTTCTTTTTCTTCAAGGGTCAATGGTCCTCGTGAGGCACCAAGCTGCATTGGTTCGGGGTCCGCCCCCTTGGCGGCCCCGGTGGGCATGGGCGGAAGGGTCCCCATATGGGGAACGAACATCCGATCTTCCTGTTTACGTTCATGGCGTCGTTCTGCTAGGTGGTCATCGATTTGCAGAGTCAATGTAGCAAGCCCTTCACACATTCTGGGAAGGGTCATGAAGGCCTACTGGTTTTTCAAGTTGTCGCCCAGGTCTCACCGAAATATCACCCAAAGGACATCATTGGGCCAGCACAGTTCTAAGGCCAGTTGTCGGAACTGCGTGATATAGTCTAATAGCCCCCAATCCCCTGCTTCAAGGACAGGATTGCGGTCTCGGCATCCTGCACCCAGTGGGGATGGTCAAAAAGGGCCATAAATTATTTTACAAACTCTGGGTAATTTGATAACATGGGGCTATTCCCCTGCAACAGGGTAGGAAACCATTCCAAAGCAGTGCCCCCCAGGTACCCAATGATGCAAGCAACCTTAAAGGTATCAGTAGATTGGTTTGGGATTGAATAGAGAAGGTCAATCTGCACAGGGCCATGAATCCCTGGAACACCTTCTGATCCCCCGAGAATTTCTCAATCTGGGGTCCTCGAGGTTCCCTGGGGGTGCTCACCAGGGCCCTCTTGGGGCCTGGAGCCTTTTTGGGGCCCATGGCAAGGGGTGGTGCCATGGGGGCAGCCTGGAGCTGGGCCACTGCCCCCGTCAGGGCTTGTTGGTTATCCTGCAGGACTCGCACCTCGAGGGCCACAGATTGGACCGCTCGGACAAGATCCGCTATCTCCTTCATGGTATCCATCTGTCCCACTACCACAAAAGGGGGGAAAGGGGATAATGCTGATGATTCTTTCACAGCAGGCAGGGTCAACCCAGGAAGCAAGATCTCACAGTTTGGGGGTGTGGGCACCCTCTCACTCAGTCTACCCATGCACGGTCCCAGACTCCGGAGTTCAGGAGGTTCACTCTGGGGAAAAATGCCCTTCAGGAGAGTTGTTGGACCTTTAGGCCTCACAATGCCCAGGTCCCTATCATCATTGGGCGCCCGGTGGGTATAGGGAGTCTGGGCCCCAGTCGGTCTCCCAACAGACAAGAACCACACGAGTAGGGGGGAAGGGGGTCACGTGTGAGGGAACAAGGTGTGGGGTATGAAGGCAGGGGTCGCGGGGATGAGGAAATTGGTACAGGGGTCTTGCACTCTCGAGGGGGGCTCAGGAATAAACCTCAGGATGGAGGGGGAGGGGAAGGGGACTTTCACTCCACTCATACACCCTCCAAGCTCTCACTCGCACACTCTCACAACCAAACTAGGGACACAACACAGGAAGTACTTTTACAGTGTCTACACAAACACTAAGCCACAAGGTTCAACATAGAAGCACACAATAATTTCCAAGGGTCACTTATCTCATGCTCAGGGCCGGTTTCTCTACCTCAATCACCAGTACTGAGTTTCTCCAGTGCCCTGCTTCCTGTGCGCTCCCGCAGACGTGCCGAGTTACGCACAGGGGGCGTGGCCCCAGCCCGAGCTCTGTCGGGTTCTGAGTCTCCTTGTCCCACCTGCTGCTGGGCTGGGGATGTGCCCTGCATAGGCAGGGGCATGTCCCGCACTGCTGCGAGAGTCATGGGCAGGGCCAATGTTGAAGTTCCTGGGGTTGCCTCATCAGGATCCTGGGGGGGCCTGTTCCAGCTGGTTCCCCGGAGGTGATGGGCTCCCCCCCCATGGGGGGGGCACCCCGGCAGGGCTTGACACATTGACTGGAAGGGGTATGACACTTCTGAAAGATCCTGGGAAGAAGCAACTGACGTACATGCTCCCCTGCTGATCCGTCGCTTTCATGCCAGGTAGCCAGCAAAACCACTACCCACCACCAGGCATCAACTCTGGAGAGGGGGTACTGTCAGGCCCTGGTAGCAGAGCCTGTGGGGAAGGCGCAGGAAGCTGTCTTTAGTGCCACATAGGAGCTTCCAGTGCGTCCCGGCAGCAGACACCAAACAGAGACAGGACGCCTCACAGAGTCCCCCAGTGCACTTACCACTGCTTCCCCTGTCTGCACTGTCAGCAGAGCCACCGGCAGATCCATTCCCAGCAGCTGAAACAACTCCACTGCTGCTTCCAGCGCCAGCGGAGTAACAGGTGTCTCTTATACACATCTAGATGTGTATAAGAGACAGGGCTAGGACTGTCCAGTCCCTTGCGCTCAAGGTGAAGGACCTTGAGGAGTAACAAGATAGAGAGGAACAGCAACCCCCGGGTCCACCACCCCCTGNTGAGACTGGCCCCCTGCATGTATTAGTGCTTCAAGAAGCATTCCCTAAATGAGAGAACGTGAGTAGGAGAGAGAGAAAGAGAGAGCGATTGGACCTCAAGTGACTGGTGTGAAAGGTGGGCGCTTGGATTACAGCGTGAGTGTGAGAATACGTGTTACCCCCGCACACTGTCCCCTGGTTCTTGAGTTTCTCCTTGTGTGAGTGTCCTAACCCTGCCCATCCCCTTCCCGGGAACTGCACCTCCACTCTCCTATCCCCACTTTGGCACTGCCCTGCCCCCGGGTCCCGGGCCCCGGGTCCTGTATACGTGAGTGTGAACCTGTGGAGAAGGGGTTCAGGTGTTGTGCTCCATCACCCAATGATGATCTAGGCTGGGGATCACAGTCCCATATGCCATATTTTATCCTGAGGGGTTTTTATATTTGAGACCCACCTGTTGTCTCCATGCGACTGAGTTCCCTCACTCAAAACCCCACACCCTTACATTTTACCTTTTTCCTTCCCTTGCCTGTATCCCCCTGTACACATATATAGAGAGATAGATATAGGTAGTATAATTTAGATATATATATCAGATGATAGATATAGAATAGTGATAGATTAGAGGTAGTGGATATACCTTTGAATTTTCCTTTTCCCTTCCCCCGTCCATATATTATATATAGATATAGATATTAGTTGTGTGTGTGTGTATATAATACAAGATATTCCTATCCTATAATCTTAGTATATATACTAAAACAGCCTAGTATCTAATATTCTTTTTATTTTGTTTATTAATTTATATTATTTTTTATTTATTTATAAAGCAACCTTTCTAAATTGATTACTAGTGGTTTTTATGTATATAGTTATTTATATAGGTAGGGCTACCAAAATGATAATCAGTATATATGTTAATATGAGGTCTGGGGCATTTGTAATTGGTCTTGTGTTTGTTTATATACAATACATGGAGATTTATTTATATATGCAGTTCTGGAATTACAATAGAGATTGGTCAGATTTGCTTAGTTCTGTGGTTGTTAAGAAGAAATTTACCCATGCACGCTTTGGGTGAATATTATGAATTTATTGGCTGTTACAACCTTTATAAGTATATCAAGAGGATGTTGAAAAGGTTACTTGAGTAAGGGAGAACCCCGCACTATCAGCGTGGGGGGGGGATTTGTGCCCACCTGCCCCAAGACAGAGCACTGGGCCGTGAGAGGGGGGCAAGGGCACCCTTTCCCCTCCCCTACGGCACAGGAGGCTCGATACTGCGACCCAATGGGGGGGAGAGGAGGGGCACCCGGGGGTGGAGCTTGGGTCAGGTATACATACCTGAGCCACCAGGTGCCTCTTCCTCTCCCTATCAGTTGGCAACATGCGCAGAGGGTTTTTTCCTGTCCTGTTTGTCGGATTTGCCTCAAGGTAAGTTGGGGGAGGGGAGAGCCCCGTGGCCTGGGTTCCTCTGGGGAGGCCTCAAGATGCCGCTGCAATCTGTTGGGTGACTGGCGTCCGGTTCGGAGCTCCGCTGGAAGGGAGAGGAGAAACCCTATGGAACTCTCCCAACTAGTTGGGATTTCCCAGCGGGGGGGGGGGGGCAGGCCCACGTGGAATGGCAAGGCCTTTCCACGCTCCAGGGGATTCCTTGGGGGGGCAAGCCCACCTCGAGTACCTCGAGTGCCGGGAGAGTGCTCCCCTGCTTGGGATTTACCGGCAGAGGGAGGCAGGCCCACATGGAGCGGTAGGGCTTCTCCGTACTCCAGGGGATTCCCCAACGGGGGGGCAGGCCCACCTCGAGTGCCACTGCTCCCCTGCTTGGGATTTCCTGGAGGGGGGGCAGGCCCACGTGGAGCGGCAGGGCCTCTCCACGGTCCAGGGGATTCTCCAGCGGGGGGTGGGCCCACCTCTAGCATCAGAGGGAGTGACAGGGCTTCTCTGTGCCCCAAGGATTCTCCTGGCAGGGGGGGCCGCCCACCTCCAGCGTCAGAGGGAGGGACGGGGCTTCTTCGTACCCCAAGGATTTCCCCGGTGGGAGGGTGGCCCACCTCTAGCATTGGAGGGAGCAACAGGGCTCCTCCGTGCCCCAAGGATTTCCTAGGGGGGGCAAGCCCACTTCCAGCATCAGAGGGAGAAGTGGGGCTTTTGCTCCAAGGGGATCCCCCAGGTAGGGGTGGGCAAGCCCATGTTGAGTGCCGGAGGGTCCTCCCTGACTTGGGAGCTGACGTGGCAGGGCCTTCCTCTGATTTAGGGAAGCCCCAGTGTGTGGGGGGGGGGGTCAGCCCACGGGGAACGCTGCCACAGGAACTAAACTTTACTTAACGAACCCCCGGTGAGGGGGTGGTGCAGCGGGGGGGCGGGAGATCTGCCCCAAGAACCATGCAAAATGCTAAACACCTGCCCCAGGGAGCATATCAATATTTTACCTGCAGAATGCCCCAAGGAACATTATTATTATTATTATTATTATTAAACATTTATAAAGCGCCAGTAACAACCTGGCGCTGTACAGAACATATAATCAGCTGCGGTCCCTACCTGTGGCTTACAATCTAAAAGACAAGGAGGGGGAGACAAGGAGAGGGGACAGCGGGAGAGACATGGGAGAAGACAAACAAACATTCAGGCGGATGCGAAGTCTCAGGTGCGTGTACTTGGCTTGGTTACAAGGTGGTCGGTAGCAGCAGTCAGCAGAGGAGGGCTGACAGTAAGAGCAAGGGGAAAGACTAGAGGGCATTGGGAAAGGCAGCATGGAAAAGGTGGGTCTTGAGGAGGGATTTGAAGGAGCGGAGGGAGGAGGCGAGGCGGACGTCGGCAGGGAGGGAGTTCCAGGCATGCGGGGCAGCGAGGGAGAAGGGACGAAGGCGGTTGGGCGAGCAGGAGAAGCGAGGGAGAGCGAGGGAGGGGACAGCGGAAGAGCGGAGAGCGCGCGCAGGAGCGCGTAGGGCGATTAGGTCCGAGAGGTAAGGGGGAGCTTGGTCATGGAGCGATTTGAACGTGAAAACCAGGAGTTTGAACAGGATACGTTCAGGAAGGGGGAGCCAGTGAAGGGAGAGGAGGAGAGGCGTCACATGGTCGAAGCGACGGGCAGAGTGAATGACCTTGGCGGCAGAGTTTTGGATCGCCACAAGGGGGGACAGGTGGGAGCGAGGGAGGCCAGCAAGGAGGAGGTTGCAGTAGTCGAGGCGAGAGATAACCATGGCATGAACAAGGATTTTGGCCGAGGAGACAGATAGAAAGGGGCGAATGCGGGCAATGTTGAGGAGAGCGAATCGGCAGGATTTGGCCACAGAGTCAATGTAAGGTTTAAAGGAGAGGTGCGTGTCAAAAATGAAGCCCAAGCTGCGGGCACGGAGAACAGGACGGATGGTGACCCCATCAATGCAGATGGTCAGGTCAGAGGGAGAGGAGGGGGATGGAGGAAAAATGAGGAGTTCAGTCTTGGCCATGTTCAGTTTGAGTTGGCGTCGGGACATCCAGGCGGAGATATCAGAGAGGCAGTCGACGAGGCGTGAGCGGACAGAGGAGGAGAGAGAGGGGGTAGAGAGATAGAGTTGGGTGTCATCAGCATAGAGATGGTATTGGAACCCGTGGGAGGCAATAATTTCACCAAGGGACCGGGTGTAGATAGAGAAGAGGAGAGGGCCAAGGACAGAACCTTGGGGAACCCCAACCGAGAGGGGAAGGGAGGGGGAGGTCGACTCGGGGAGGGAGACATTAAAGGAGCGGTCAGAGAGGTAGGAGGAGAACCAGTCAAAGACAGAGCCACGGAAGCCCAAAGAGTAAAGCGAGTCCAAGAGGAGCGAGTGGTCGACAGTGTCAAAGGCAGCAGAGAGGTCAAGGAGGACAAGAACGGAGTAGTGGCGCTTCGATTTAGCGACAAGTAGATCATTGGTGATCTTGGCCAGGGCAGTTTCAGTAGAGTGGAGGGGGCGGAAGCCGGACTGGAGAGGGTCGAGGGAGGAGTTGGCAGAGAGGAGGTTCAGGCAGCGGGAGTAGACGACACGTTCCAGGAGCTTCGAAGCAAAGGGAAGGAGGGAGACCGGCCGGTAACTAGAGGGATCGAAAGGGTCCAGGGTAGGCTTTTTGAGGATGGGGGAGACAGTGGCATGTTTGAAGGCAGAGGGGAAGGAGCCTGTGGAAAGGGAGAGATTGACAACATGCAGAAGGGGGGGAGCGACAGTGGGAGCAATAGAGGTCAGGAGGCGGGAGGGGATCGGGTCAAGGGGGCAGGTGGAGGGGTTGGATGAAGAGAGAAGAGCAGAGATTTCCTGGAGAGAGGCAGGAGGGAAGGATGCGAGGAGGGAGGGGGGGGGGGGAGGGGGCGGGAGGGGAGCGGGGGGCGGAGGGGGGCGGGAGGCAATATCCCGACGGATCTTGTCAATCTTGGAGGTGAAGAACGACGCAAGATCCCGAGCAGCAAGGGAAGAGGGCGGGGGAGGGCAGGGGGGTTTGAGAAGGGAGTCGAAAGTAGAGAAAAGGCGGCGAGGGTCGCGGGAGAAAGATTCGATCCTAGAGGCATAATAGCGCTGCCTAGCTAGGGAGATAGCCGAGGAGAGGGAGGAGAGGGAGAATTTGTAATGGAGGAAGTCAGGGAGGGAGCGGGATTTGCGCCAGAGGCGTTCGGCAGCCCGGGCGCAGGAGCGGAGGTAGCGGATGGCAGGGGTAAGCCAGGGGCGGGGGTCGAGGGGGCGGACGGGGCGAGCAGAGGGGGGGGCAAGAGAGTCAAGGGTCGAGGAGAGAGAAGCGTTGAGAGCAGAGACAGCAGAGTCAGGGGAGGAGGAGGCGAAAACGGGGGGGAGAAGGGGGGAAAGATGTGCGGCAAACTCCGAGGGAGTAAGGGCCTGCATATTGCGGAAGGGGCGCATAGAGGGGGAGGCGGAGGGGGGTCGGTGGGAAAGGCTGAAGGAGCCGAGGAAGTGATCAGAACTAGGGAAGGGGTCAAAGGAGAGGTCAGTTAGAGAACAGTTTCGAGTGAAGACGAGGTCGAGGGAATGGCCGTCAGTATGAGTGGGGGAGTCGGTCCAGAGTCGGAGATTAAAGGAGGAAGCGAGAGAGAGAAAGCGGGAAACAGAGGGGGCGGAGGGCGTGTCAACGTGAATGTTGAAATCACCAAGGATAAGAGTGGGGATATCATCGGAGAGGAAGAAGGTGAGCCAGGATTCAAAGTCCGGGAGGAAAGAGGAGAGGGAACCCGGGGGGCGGGGGGCATCCATAAGACTGTTTGCTAATGCTAGGCAGCTGCCCCAAGGAACATGCAAATAGTTTACCAGCAAAATGCTAGATGCCTGCCCCAATGAAAATGCAAAATGCTAAGCACCTGCCCAAAAGAGCACGCAATAAGATTTCTTTCTTTAGCAGATTAGTGTGAATATCAACTGAGACCCCTGCTACAGGTCACATCCCACCCCATCCCGCTACTGATAAAATTGCTAACAGACTCTGGTGTGCAGTAATCCATGAAAGATCAGTTGTAGATCATGAAAGATCAGCAGCTCAATTTCATCTGGCACAATTAATCTTGCACATGGGCCTGTGCAGGGGCACTAATACACTCTTTATTTTATGCTTCTTTGGAGTACAGGTCACAAATGGCACGGACAAGGTCTGGTCGTGGTGGAAGGGGTTCTCGGGCTCGCCAGGTCACAGGGGCCTCAACCTCGAATGTGATGAGGGGGCGAGCCCGGTCAGGGGCTCCGGCCACCACAGCCACAGGGAGGGATCAGGAACAGCTGGATAGTGCTCCTAGGTACTCCATGCAGGATGTAACCCAAATGATTGCCATTTCGTGGGAGACCGTGCATGCCCAGCACGCTGGCGAGGCGTCCGGGGATCCTCTCCCTCCAAAGCGGGGGTGCAGAGGGCGAGTCCCAGCCATGAGGCAGCAGGGAAAGAAGCTGGATGCTGGGGACATGGCCAAGGAAACGCAGACTGCATCGAATGATGCCCCGGGGACAAACGTGATACCATCGGCCCTGGTTGACCAAGGTGAGGGGTCCATGGGTCACCGCAGTTACTGGTACTGTGGGCTCTGTGGGGCCAGGGGGTGGGGGGCATGGTCTGACCCACTGGAGTAGCCCAGGGGATGAGCAGGGTACCGGCGGCCCTGATAACTCAAGGTGTAGGGTCCATGAGGCCCACAGTGGCCGGTGCAGTGGGCTCCATGAGCTATGGGATGGGGGGCACGGTTTGCCCCACTGGAGTAGCCACGGGGCCCAGTCCTTTAACCAAAGGACAGGCAATACAATGGTAATGGGAGAAATCAGCAGCCCTGGCATTAGACGCCAATGCTGCGACCCCGGTTTGGGACACGAATGTGGTAGGCATTGGTATGTGCAGCATTCATAAGTTAATGCCTGCTGTATTAAGAACAGTAATTGACTATAGAGCCACCAGATGGCTCTGCTAAGTTTATGTGTACATGGAAGGGAGATGGGGTTTTTCAGTTGAATTCCTTTGTGTAACCACTCTTTCTTCCCTTCTCTCTCATTGTCTCAGTCTCCATTTTGTCTTCTTACTAGTTAGATGCAACTAAGGATCTGTGCCTGAGAAAACTTAAGTAAAGTTTTGTTTTTAAACCTTCAGCTGCATTTGTCCTTACTGATTGCGAATCAGTTATTATTCTGCAACAGTAGGCACAGGGGCACAGGCCGCCTACGGCCGGCCAGGGGTTAACCCAAGCCTGCATGCTTACAGCATCCCCATCTCGTTGCCTGGTGATCACTTGTCCCTTACAAATAAAGAGAAGAAATGGAAAGGGGATTTCATGGATATATTTATGTTATTACACAGGAAGGAACCGGGCAATGAGGTTGTGGACTCCGACAAAGGGGGTAAGGGTAAGCAGAAACGGCCCCAGGTACCCAGGACATGGGAAAAATGGTCGGCCTGTTTTTATATTTATATGGGAGTAGTGGCATACTATTTCCCAAGTAGGGCCTGGCAGCTCATACAATACGCCGCCATGATTCAGAAGGCCTATTTAGATTTTGGCAGTATGGCATGGCTCGAATACGATGAAATGTTTCATCACAGGGCTGCATCTAACCCTCACATGTGATGGGATATTATAGATTACAATCTGCATTCTCAAATTATGGCTCCACAATGTCCCGCAACAGGTATTAGAACTGGGAGCGGAGTGCTGCTACCGGCCCCCCCAGGTCGGTTTCGGGGAAGCCGGTTGGGTATTCAACAGGAAAGGATGTTTTCGTACCCATTGTAAATACGCCCACGCCTGCTCAAACTGTGGAGGTGGTCACTCTGCCGCTTCATGCTTCAAGGGTCGCCCCGATTCCGGGAAGCAGAGGTTTGCCAATGGAGGCCCAAAACAGGACAGGCAAGGGGGTGGAGGGCCACAGCAGGGGATCGGGGGCCACGGATCTGGACCCTATGCCCACCAGGGTTGAGGTGCTGGGTCCCCTTCTACAGCGTTACCCTAACAGGTTTGACACTGATTATTTATGGCTGGGTTTTTCAGAGGGTTTTCGGATTCCTTACACAGGTCCCTGGGTCATCCAGGTTGCTAATAACCTGAAATCTGTTCGGGGAATGGAGGAAGTGGTGTGGGCCAAGTTAAGGAGAGAAATTGCGGTGGGGAGGGTGGCGGGTCCATTCATGTTCCCCCCGCTTCATCCCATGTGTTCTCCGCTAGGGTTAGTGCCAAAAAAGACCCCAGGGGATTACCGACTGATTAATAATTTGTCCTACTGCAGGGGAAGCTCAGTTAACGATGACATTGATCCCATGCTCTGCTCAATGCAGTACATGTCTTTTGACGCTGCGGTCCACATTGTTCGGGCTTGTGGACCGGGGGCGCTCATGGGGAAGTGCGACATTAAATCAGTTTTTCGCATGTTGCTGGTATCCCCATGGGATTTTGATCTCTTGGGTTTCTCCTTTCGTGACCAGCTCTTCTTTGATAAGGCAATGCCCATGGGATGTTCAATTTCCTGCTCCACCTTTGAGTGCTTCAGCACCATGCTCGAATGGGCGGTGAGGGACAGGGTAGGTTTACCTTCCATATCGCATTACTTGGATGATTATATATTTTCAGGGCGGGCAGGTTCACAGGAGTGTGCCCAGTTTATGACCACTTTCACCATGGTGGCAGATGAGCTCAGGGTCCTGTTGGCAGGGGGGAAAAGAGAGGGCCCTGTGACCCAGCTCACCTTTTTGGGCATAACAATTGACAACGTGTCTTGCACCTCAAGTCTCCCCCTGGACAAGCTGTCCTCCCTGTGGGTGCTCCTCCAGGGCACCGTGCAGGCTAAGAAGGTGACATTACAGGCTATGCAAACATTGCTGGGCCACTTGAACTTTGCCTGCAGGGTGGTGGCCCCTGGTAGGGCCTTCTGCGCTCGGCTGACATGCGGCATGGTAGGGGTCACAGCCCCCTACCACCGTATATCGATATCCAAGGGCATTAGCAAGGACCTTTTGGTCTGGCTGAGGTTCCTGGACAGTTACAATGGTATTTCATTATGGAGGGAAGTGAGACTGCTCGAGGCGGACCTTCAGGTGGTATCCACTGCTGCTGGGGGGTGGGGTCAGGGTTCGGGGTTTTCTTTCAGGGAAGCTGGTGCACCCAGCGGTGGCCACTGCAATGGACATCCTCAACTCTAGTTAGGGACATAATCTTTCTGGAACTCTTCCCATTACTGGTGGCTTTGGAGCTCTGGGGGTGGCACTTTCGGGACTCTCATGTATGTTTTTGGTTTGATAACCAGGTGGTGGGCAGGTAATCAGCCATCAGTCTAGTAGATCTAGCAGAGTCATGAGCTTAGTTTGTTGATTTGTCCTGAAGTACCTTTCCTTTAATATGTATTTCTCTGCCAAACACATCCCCGGTGTGCACAATGAGATTGCTGATTCCCTCTCTCATTTTCAGATGAAACGTTTCCGTTCCCTGGTTCCAGGCACCAACATCAACCCAGAGGTGATGACAGTGGCCTTGTGGGAGCTTGGGAGCACAGGCTAGACAAGGGCATTAAAGCGGCAGTGTCATGCTCCACCTGGCGTTCCTACACTACATCTTTCCAGGGCTTCTGCAATTTCTTGTCCTCACATGGTCTGCAGGAGCAGTGGCCTATTACCCCCCCTCCCCTGTCATGTCTAGTGGTTCACAGCCCACTTGAGTTGCCGCGGTTTGGCACCCCGCACCATAAAATACCACCTGGCAGCGATTACCTTTTTCTGCAAGGCTCAAGGAATGCCTGATCCATGCGCAGGAGTCAGGCTCCGCAGGGCAGTGGAAGGGTGGGCCAAGGACCGGGGCCTTAGCAGGAATACCCGACTGTCATTACCCATTGATGCATTGGCCCGCTTGATGGCTGCCATGCCGTGAATTTGTTAATCTCTTTATGAAGTGTGGCTTTTCAGGGCGGCTTTCTCCACAACCTTTTTTGCAGATTTGCAAATCAGTGAGCTGGTACCTTCTTCAAAGGGGGATCGGTTGGGCACTGCCTTGGAGTTCCGGAACATAGCCCTGGGGCCGGACTCAGTTGCCATCACAAGTCGGTGCTCCAAAACTGATCAGGAGGGCTGGGGGCAGATAGTAACATTGCACAGATCCCTGGTTGGGGGTGTGTGTGCACTGTGTCAGCATTAGCGGCTTACTTGGACGTTTGTCCAGCCATTCAGGGTTCATTCAGACGGGTAGTTTCTGACAAAATTCCAATTTCGAGGTATTTTAAAGAAGGGTCTGACAATGCTTGGGTTCCAGCCATCCGACTATGGGGTACACTCCTTTTGGATCGGGGCCGCCTCCATGGCTGCCGTGGGCAAGCTAGCTGCCTCTCAGATCAGGGCGATAGGCAGGTGGCAGTCCAGTGCTTATTGCACTTACATACAGCCATTCGGCCCTCCGCAGTAGACCCTGGCATGTTTGTAATGCTATTGTTTTGACCCCCTCAGGCACGGGCCGGCTCCCCACTGTATGGATTTGTGGGCACAGTATTGTGCGTTGGGCCAAGGGCCATGCAGTTGAATCAAACTTCGGTATCCAGCTAGGTTTTGGACTGTGGGCCTGCCTTTATTGGTTTGGGTGCAGCGGTATGCGATGGGAGCACCTGATGTCTTTGCCGTTCTGCAGAGCCTCATGCTTTGGCCCTCCAGACATCCTGGTCATCCACCTGGGTGAACCTCGGCCTACGTAGTGCGTGGGAGCTCACTGGTGTAATGAAGTAGGACATCTTCATATTGGTTGCTAAGTGGCCTCAGTCTTACACATTGTGGTTGGACCTACTGGAGCGGCAGGACTGGCGGTACACCACATCGCCAGGCAAAATAGAACGTGCCAAGCAGAAAGTCAACAGGGTAACGTGGGCACTCGTGGCTCACTTTGGCGGCAGGGTGGTGCACCACAAATGTATTATGAGCCAGGATGCAGGCCTTTTTTTGAGTGACAGCGTGCATTTGTCTGAGCGAGGGAATGCTGGCTGGCTGGAGGATCTGAGGGCGGTGCTGTATGAACATTTCAGGATACCTGTGTTGGGGAAAAGGGTGCAGTGAAATTTTCCTCCCCCTTTTCGTGATGGGTAGTGGGGTAGGAACCATATGGTGGTAAGGCTCCCTACAAGCTAAGGGGGTGTGTGCTTGCACCCCGTTGCTATGCGGGGAGTGGGGGCCCCAACCCAGGCTCGGAACAGCTGGTAGGGGGCTGCAATCTGCCCTGACCCAAGGAGAAGGTGAATTTGAAGGGTCGATTCACCTGGGTTAGGGGGCAAGAATTAGCTCAGCCCCCTGGCTTGCATATATGGCATGGTTCGTCTCCTCTACAGCCACACAGGTTTATTATTTGCTGTTGTGAAATAGATAGATAGATAGATTGATAGATATCATGTAATAAAGTTGCAGCCGATGCCTCTTTTATCCCAAGCATGTCTCTGTCTTCTTTGGTGGGTAGTGCAGGCACGAGGGAGAACCCCCGCACTATCAGCGTGGGGGGGGGGAATTTGTGCCCCCCTGCCCCAAGACAGAGTACTGGGCTGGGGGAGGGGGCAAGGGCACCCTTGCCCCTCCCCTACGGCACAGGAGGCTCGGTACTGTGGCCCAATGGGGGGAGAGGAGGGGCACCTGGGGGTGGAGCTTGAGTCAGGTATACATACCTGAGCCACTGGTGCCTCTTCCTCTCTCCCTATCAGTTGACAACGTGTGAAGAGGGTTGATTATCAATTAGGTGTGCATAAGGCACTAGACTGGGTCATTGAGATTATATATAAGCTTCATTTGTGCAGTGAGGTTTTTTGTTGTTGTTCTACATTAGTATAGAGAGTCCTTTCCTATAGAATGGTGCTCTCCTCTGAGAGAAAGAAATACAGATAAGTTTTTTTGATTATATAGCAATTCTGCACTAATGTTGGTAAGAGGAATCAGTAAATAATGGTAGTGCTGTATTTGTTCTTTAACTTCGGTTTTACATGAGTAAATCTTTAGAAACTCTTACTTTCTTTTCATTGTAGATTTTGGTTTGAATTTATGACAATGTTTACTGCTTGACTAGCCTTTGCAGAAGTTTGGGTTTCTCCTTTGAGAGAATGAAATACAGATAAGTTTGTTTGATTTTGCAACAGTCTTTTACTTCTGCTGGCAAGAGGAATCATTAAATAAAGGTAGTTATGTTTGCTTTCTGATTTGGCATATTCGTTAATTATTTAATAGAGGCCATCACTCTGTTCCCATTGTGGATTTTGGTCTGAGTTCATGGAGAGATTTACTAATTAACTAGCCTTTAGAGAAGGTTTTTGAAGATATTCTGTTTTTTAATTTTTTACTTTTAAAATTTCATTTTGATTTAATCATTTTTATTAAAAATAAAAAATCTCATTTTTATTTAATCATTTTCAATATTTTATTATTTTACATTCAATTACATTTAATTCTGTTCATTATTATTTTCATTGTAAAAAAATATAATTTTAATTTTTTAATATTTATTTTAGTATTTGTTTATCTTGATTTATATCTATTGATAGAAGCTTGGGGCTATCACAAAGATGGGCTTTTTACTAACAAATGATATAAATGTACCAGTTGAAGGCTATATATTTATGGTAATCTAAAAAGTACTTTTGAAAAATCATTTTGAATTTTATGTGATTATAGCTTATTATCTGAACACTGTTCACGCAATTCTGATGAAGACCAATTAGGTGGAAACATGTTAATGGTCATGAATATTGGATCCGTCTCAACAATGTTATATTTTGCTTTTTGAATAACTTGATGTAACGTGTTGAACTTTTGGAAAAATTGCATTAAGCTGAATACCACTTTATTTAGGACAAGTGAATTTTGTATTTTTACTGTATATAAAATTCTCTTGTGATATCAATGTTTATGAAATATCAGGTTTGAACAATAATATTGGAATTATATTTATGCTAATAGATTAGTTTCCCCTGTATAATTTTTAATTCTTATTGTTACTGGCTATATTCAGGGGGGTTATATTTATCATTTATATCCCTGGGTGGTTTGGCTTTTTTGGCCCCTTTCCACTGCTTGGATCTGGCACCTGGATTCAGTCCCTACCTCCAACCACTTAAAAACTGATCTCAGGTCAAGGGGAGAAAGATGAAGGCACACACACACACACACACACACACACACACACAAAGAAAGGGGATAGAAACATGGCACCAACTCATGAACTGGGCCCTCCTTTTCTTGAGTGCACACTTTAAGCACCTCCGCCTTCAACCGCTATGCAGCCCTAGGAAGTGAAATTGTAATCCTTTTCAAAGTGTCCCCAGGACAGAAAAGGTTCCCCACTCCCCTGCTTCAGGCTAAACATAGCCAGTTCTTTCAGCTTTTCCTCATACGGCTTTTCTTCCAGCCCTTTTCATGTTACTTGTTCTCTGAATTTTCTCCAGTTCGTCTACTACATCCTTCTTGTAATGTGCCCCAAAATGAACACCGTAATCCAGGTGCGGTCTCACCAACGCTGAGTAAAGCGGCACCACTACTTCTCATGTCTTGGGAATGACACACCTGGAAATGCAGCCAAAATGGCATTTACTTTTTTTTTTTTTTGCAAGAGCATCACATTGCTGACTCATGTTCAGTTTATGATCCCAGATCCTTCCCAGTGCTGCTACTACCTAGCCAGTTATCTCAAATTTTATATTTGTGCTTCTGTTTTTCTATTACTATGGATGTTTTCAGACATGATGGCTCTCGTAATGGCATGAGCTGTCACTCCAACCAGGACATCACGTGGCCTGACCTCTGCACAAAAGTTACGGTGGCTGGGCTGGAGAGGGGAGGGAGTGGAGAGGTGCAGAAACATGTATCTGCACATCCTAGCTCCCAAAGTATATGGAGCAGCCCACCCACCCATTGGATGGGAGGCCATGACAGTCAATGATGGCTGCCATGGCATCCAGCCCCCGCTGCCACCCTAGATTGTGGCATGTAAAGCAACTTAACACACGTTACAGTATGCTTTACACCCGGTCGGACAGCCATTCTCAGGAGGTATTGGCACTTAGCCCGGGCTGTGAGTTGGGGATTTCCCCAATTCATAGCCTGGGCTAAGTGCCAATACTGCCCAGGAAATGGCCTGGACTAACATATGGCAGCCGTTTTGGCATTATGATAGCCCACATTTTCACGTGGGTCAAAGCATGGAAATACGTGCTGTTGTAATGTCTGAAAACACTCTATGTGTAATACTTTTCCTTTGTCTTCGTTAAATCGCAGTTGACTTCTTTTTCCAACCAAGGTCCCTGGTTTATCCAGATCCTTTTGTAATCTGAACTTTTCCTCTGAAGTGTTTTCACCCTCTTCCAGTTTTGTGTCCTCTGCAAAACAGGTCCCCATAGGACACCACATGACACCTCCTCCCAATTTGACACTGTTCCATTAATTTTTACTCTGAGAATGGCTTTTCAACCAATTGTGAACTCACTTAATGGTATTTCCATCCAGTCCATATTTCCCCAACTTTCTTATAAGAATATCACGTGAGACATTTTGAAGGCCTTACTGAAGTCAAGATGCTGAATCTACTGTAAGTCTTACTGAAGTCAAGTGTCCTGCCTTATCCTTGTCAACTAAGTGGTTACCTTATCAAAAAAGGAAACTAAGGTGTTCTGGCATGATTTGTTCTTAACAAATGCAGACTGGTTATGAGTTATCACTGAATTTTCACCAAGATGTTCACAAATCGATTGTCTTGCAATTTGTTTGAAGATCATTCCAGGTACCAAAGTCAGGCTGACTGATCCATAATTCCCTTGGTCTTCCATTTTCCCTTTCTTAAGAATAGGCACTATATTTGCTTTTCTCCAGTCCTCTTGGAGTGAGGGACGAGATGGGATCATCACAGAGTCTGAGTTAGAAATGGGAGGGAGCTGCAAATACAGAGCAGCTCTTTCAGTCTATGAGTCACTTAGCTGTGGTTATTACAACAAAATTTATATTTTTACCTACAAACATACAAATGTATACTTGGAATCTGATTACATATAAAGCAAAATTCTGCTGCAGTGTGTAATTGGTTGGGATATGTCATCTGCTATTGTATGAAATGGGTCTTATTGGTGCTGCACCACAAAGGAGATACAGACACGTTAAATGGATTCTAGAAGCCCACACTCTTTATTAACATATTTGAGAAAGCAAACCAAAATGGGGGGTGGGGTGCAGGGGGGGAACATGCTGCAGGTGCCATCTTGGATGTGGGCAGCCCATTCGGAGCATGATCAGAACTTCTGGGTATTCTCAGAACAGGCTGCCCTTTTCAAAAATGGTGCCTACAGAATACTGATGCTGCTGGCACCATCTCTGAGAAGGCATGAGCATGCCCAGAAGGGACAATTCAGGCCCTTCTGAGCATGCTCCATTTTCTTTTCTATTTTCATACTTACCAGCCTGGGAAGATTCCATGCTGATTGGAACCCACTCTGGAGGGTAAGTACCCAACTCCTATCCCACCTCTAGGCTCCCCACTAGGTTCCCAACCCCCCTCCTGGGCCCTGAGCCTCCACCCAGAATTTCCCTTCCTGTGTAGACAGCAGAGGTTGTGCAGGGACTGGGGATGACCAAGGGCAAGACCATGACCTCCCATTCCAGGTCTCTTGGGTGGCCCCCTTCCCCCACCCAGCCTTTTGAATCTCACCAGATGTCATAGATAATAGGATGTTTTCTCATTTTGTCTTTTTAGGGAATGAGATGGGGGGAAACCCATTCTCGTTGAGAACTGGCAGGACTGAAACATCAAGTTTCAGCCCTATCCCAGAGCTCTCTTCAGCAGGATGGTGCCCCAGAGATCTGGTTATAAATAGGGCTGAAACTCGATTCTTGGGTTCTCGTATTTCTCAATGAGAATCACACTTCTTGTGTCATTCTTGCAAACAAGAAGATAATCATGTGGATTCTCACTGAGAAAATTGATAATCTTGAAAAACAATACTCAGTGCTGATGGGGGGAAGGAAGGAAGGAGGGAGATGGAAGCCACACTGTTCCCTGCCTAGATTTCTTACTTCATTGTGGGCTGGCAGCTGTCTCCATGGGGAAAGCTTTCCAATGGTAGATTTTCAGGAATGGGAGGGGGGAAAGAAGGAGGGAGGAAGCAGACTCAGCTGATATCTTAGCATTCTATTGGCTAGCAGGAGTCAGCAGCCAATAGAATGCTGAAAAGCTGTACTGAGCCCAGCTCTTTTCTTCAGCTCCCCCCCCATCCATATGAAAGTCCTTTCCAGATGGGAGGAGGGAGAGCAGGATGGATGGGGCAGATCATGAGCATTCTATTGGCTAGCAGGAGTCTGAAAACCCAATAGAATGCAGAGAGGCTATGCTAAGGGCTGCCTCTTCCCTTCAGGTCCCCCTGCCATCTGTTTCCAGACCCAGTCAAGGTAATCACATGGGTGAACGTCTGCAAATCAATTATAGTACTCCCTGTTTCCACATGGGAGGGAGAGCTGAAGGGAAGAGGCGAGCTCAACACAGCTTTCCTGCATTCTGTTGAGTGCTCAGAATCCTGCTAGCTAATAGAATGCTCAATATCGTCCCCCTCCATCCTGCTCTTTCCATCCCATATGAAGAGGAATTCCAGATGGGAAGGGGGAGAACTGAAGGCAAGAGGCGAGCTCATTACAGCTTTACAACATTTTATTGGCTGATGACTCCTGATATTCAATAGAATGCTGAGATATCAGCTGAGTCTGCTCCCTCCCTCCTTCTCTCTCCCCTCCCATTCCTGAAAATCTACAATCAGAAAGCTTTCCCCATGGAGACAGCTGCCAACCCCCACAAAGTAAGAAAACAGTGACTTCCTCCCTTCCTTAAACTTCTCCAAGCCTGGGTGCATGGGGTGGGGTTGAGGGAGCAAGAAATCTCATGAGAATCTGAATCCAAGTTGAGATACCTACGAGATCTCCATCCTGATTTTAGATTCTCACAAGATTTTTGTGAGAATAAAATCAATTCTCATTTCAGCCCTAGTAATAATCTCTTGCTCCCAAGCCCCTCCAGGTATTTATCAAGGGGGAGGAAGTTTTTGTTTCACAGTAAAGTGCACTTGTCAGTGCACTGAAAATGATTAATCATGTGCAGGTCGCCTTTCAGACATCATCAAAGCTGTGCCTAATTTGCATGCGCATCCTGCCTTCGGCATTTGTAAATACACTTTTAAGCACTTCTGAAAGTCACCTTAGATATGGAGTATCCACCCAACCTCTCTCAGTATGGCTTTTCACAGTGCTCTCATTCCACCCCCAATTGTATCCAAATTATGGCATCATTGAACAAAGCCCTATCGCAGAAATTCTTTGCGTATGTCAAGTGTTGTGTGATGTCTTAGTGATCCCTACTGGCCATCAGAAATGCCAATCATGTTCTCCCTATCCCCCTCTCCTGCCTTGAATTGATACACTTTGTTTTGATTGACAGCTACACTGCAACAATCCCAATTGTCCAGCAGATATGCCAATCATGTTTTCCCAATTCCTCTCTATCCCCCTCGCCCTTGGCTTGAATTGGCATGCTGTTTGGTTCACCTGACAGCTTCACTGCGGCAACCACTGTCAGGCAAAACAAAAACAAATCTTAAATTAAATGTTTTGTTTTTTTTATTCTGTTTATGTTTTCTGTTTACTTTAAATGAAATTACAGAATTTTGTTTGAGTTAAACAGAAAATATAAATGAAATGCACAACCTAACTGGCCCTGGATGGGCATAACATTGCCCCCCTGAAGTATGCCCCAAATCCTAAGCCTTCCACCATCTCTGATTGGACCTGGAGTTCAGCTTCCAAGAGCAACTGCTCCCTACCAGAAGTTTAACTCCATTGTACTCGGTGAGGAAAGTCTCCCACACTGCAAGATCTTCCCTCATCTCACTGTGTTTTCTGAAGTGAGGAGGAGGAGGCAACTCGCCAGATGCTGACTCATAAAGGTGGGACAGAAGTGTCCAGCCAGGGGCAACAACCCAACATGCGAAATCAAGCAACACTATGATAGACTGAAATTGCTTGACCGTGATCTTGCGGGCATGGGCACACACCCTGATGCTCGCCCTCAAGGATGCTAGCTTTCTTGGCCAGCAACCACAAAATGGAGATAACATTCATTAAGGCCAGTCCCACAAAGAGCATGTTGTGGTAATCTAGCCTTGAAGTGATGAAAGCATGGATGATGGTGGCCAGATCCAAATCAAAAAGAAAAGGCTGCAGCCTCATCATGGAGATGGAGTTGGTGAAGCACTCCTGGCCACTGCCACAACCTGATAATCCATGTGCATCAGGAGGTCCAGAAGCACCCCAAAGCTGTGAACCATCAGTAATAGGAGTCCCAATCTGTATCAGGGAGCAGTCCTGGGGGGCTGCTGCCCCTTTAAAAAGGGGGGCTGCGTGGGTCATCCAGAGGGCTGAACTTGTCTAGGGGTGTGGCAGAGCTAACCCATAGTTAGGGAAGAGCCTGTGGGGTAACAGCCTGAGAAACCCCTGGAGCAGAGTGGGCAGGGAAGTGGCCCTTTAAGGCTGGAGTGAGGATGCCTAACCATGCCCATTCTGCCTGTATAAGAGGAAGGCTGCGTGATCAGGATTCTGTCTCTAACAGAGAGACAAAGGAGCAACATCTCCCTGAAAGCCTTCCTGGTCTACGCTCTCCAGGGTGTTGAAAGACTGGAGAACCAGCAGGACCCAGGTATTGTGGAGAGGCTATGCCCAGGAGGGAGCCTCTTGCCTGGGGGAAGGCTTGAGCCTGGGGTTGTAAGGCCTGGCTGGCTGGACTTTGGGGGGTTGTAGTTGCCTTGTTCCGGAACCTGGGCCTGCTGGGTGAAGGCCTGGGCCTGCTGGGTGAAGGCGGATGAGCTAGCAGCCCAGGTACTGTGTCCAATAAAGGACTGAGAACTTAATGACCCTCTGGACTGTGCGTGGTGTGTCCTGAGAGGGTACCCCCTGGCTGGAAGGAGGGGGTTCAGCCAATGCTCTAGGCTGACACGGCGTAGCAGAGGGAGAGAGCTAATTCCCCTGAGTGCAACCCCAGTGCTCCGTGTGGTCCTGGGGGACACACACACACATACCCGCTATACAATCCCCTCCAGGCCACAGGGCCAGCCAACCATCTTCACCTCAGTCTTATCTGGATTTCAACTTCAACTGGTTCACTCTCATACAGTCCCCAACAGCAGCCAGGCATTGGGTCAGCACTGAGACATCTCACGTGGCTGAACCCTTTGATTCCTATCTTTTGACCATCTACCAATCCATCATGATGGGACTCTTCCTCTTATCCCATAACTACTTAGTTTGCTTAAGAGTCTGGTGAAGGACTTCAACTGGTTCACTCTCATACAGTCCCCAACAGCAGCCAGGCATTGGGTCAGCACTGAGACATCTCACGTGGCTGAACCCTTTGATTCCTATCTTTTGACCATCTACCAATCCATCATGATGGGACTCTTCCTCTTATCCCATAACTACTTAGTTTGCTTAAGAGTCTGGTGAAGGACCTTGTAAAATGCTTTCTGAAAATCCAAATATACTATTTCAACTAGATCACTCCCAGGGGCATAGCTATCACAGAGACAGGAGGGACACTTGTCCAGGGGCCCAGGCTGAGGGGGCAGCACACATCCTGTAATGTTGAGGCATGGCCATGTGGAAACCGAGCTGAGTGGAAGGACTTGCAATGTGTGGCCCATGTGACCCACCCAGAGGTGGCACAGGAAGGAGCAAGAATAGGCAGCTCAACTTCAGCCTCCAGGCAGACAACTCAACTTCAGCATCCAGGGCTCAGGCACAGCAAATCGAGGGAGGGAGAGGGACTGGGGAGGAAGGCGGGAAGGGGTGTGAGAAGGTAGAAGATAGTGGGAGGACTACGTCCATTTCTTGCACTCGGCTCATTCCAACCTAGCTACACTCCTGATCACCCCTATCCACATGCTTGATAACATTCTCATAAAATCCTAATAGATTAGTGAGGCATGATTTATAAAAAGGTTGGAGCAATTTAACAAATGCAAATTTAGAATTTCATATTTCACATCAGTTGCTGCAAGTACAACATAAATCTCTCCCAGCAACCCCTGGTTTCTTTTGATGCTTGTCGATTCATACCTCAAACCCAGTAAAGTGTTAATTGCATGCAGAGCAGCCTTTTCAACAGCTAGACCACCTAGTAGTGTAGCTTTGTAAACAACTTGTGCTGTCACTCAATTATTACTTTAATGTGCCTGCATATTCATTACCTATTCATCAAAATACTTACAAATAGCATAATACCAGTTTTCAAGAGATTTGATTATTTTTGTCCTTCACACTGACAGCTTTGAACTAAAATCTCCCACAAGTATTTCAGTTCACTCTATAAAATGCAGAGGATTTGCTAATTTAGCTGAATCACAACTTTAAAAAGAGTACACTTCCCTGGCAATTAGTGGAACAGAGAGGACGATCTATATAATATTCTCTTTTATAGTGCTGTTTGTATATATCATCTTGGCTCTCAACGTCTAGCTGTTCTCCCTCTGTGAATCTAGATTAAATTACTACTGTACAACAATGTTCATCATTGTACCCTAAATACAGCATTGTTACATCAAGGGGCCAATGTATTTGTTTACTGAGTAAATTCGACACACTAAACCCCTTTTAAATGTTGGAATGAAGCACACCAGTATGTGGCAAAGGAAAACATCAAATCAATGGTAGATACATAAAAGAACAATACAGCCTTGCTATGCATAACCTGGCTTTTTAGTTCAAGTTGCAGAGACTCATGCTTTTAGCAATTGAATTCCCAACCCAGGCATGTTGGCTAAGAGTCAGAGAGGATTCAAACTGCTCTAGGCTTCAGATGCCCAGAACAAACTTCTCTTGTCCAGATGAAGCACATAACCCACTGGAGCTGTTGGTTTTTTTTGTTCACTTCTGTACCTGATCCATAGAGCATATGTGAGTTTGTTAAAGACAAAGCTGTACAGCCTGGCTTGAACTCAAGCTGTAGCAATGTGTGCTTTCAGCTCTGGAAGTCCTTGGTTCAGTCGGTAGCCAAGATGGCAGCTGCTCCACTGCAAATAAGATTGTCATTCATATTATAAATAAGGCCCTGTAGCAGAATGCTGGCTGAGACAAATCCTGGTGGAATTAGTGGCTGATTTTAGCTAGCACCCAGTGACCAGCACAGGTGTGGCTAGGCAAACGGTAGCCTTCTGAGGGTCATATAAAGCCCAGGAATCCTCTGGGATGAAGGACTGTAAAAGAAGGAACTGAACCTGTAAAAGCATGACTTCCCTTTGCTAAAGCCATGCTGTTTTTACCCATCAAAACATGCTTGTCAGTATGTCAAGTAATTCTATTTTTAACAATGGTGGTCACCACCAGTTCAATGTTTTAAAAAATTAACCTTTCCCCGTTGGCAATCCTCAGGAGGGCTGGTGATGTGACTGTCAACAACTGCTGCAAAGGAAAAGTGGACACTCCCTAAAAGTGGAAGGATAGATACACCCTCAAAGAGACCCTTGGGGGAAGGACTGACAATGAGGAAAGGCCTTCAGCCCAGGCACACTATGATAATACATAAAGGAGAAAACATGGTTAATAAAGGCAAGAGCACATTTGCTGGGAGAGAATAGTGTCTGGATTGGATTGACTGGGGGGCTAGGCAGTGGGGTCTTTCCTTCCATGGTTATCTAAACTATCCGCCGACCTCACATAGGCCTTTTTTACATGGACACCGCAGCCGGCCCAGTGGGTGGAGATGGGTGGGTGAGCACATACAACAAACACCCAGAGGCACTGAGCTGGGAGACGTTTACACGAACAGCACCACGGGGGGTTGTGGGAAGGAAGGGGAGGGGTCAACACACACCCAGAGGGCAAACACCCACCCTGGGTAACACCGAGCAAACATCCAAGATGGTTACATGGACAGCCGAGACACCGACCAGAGGGGAATCCCCACCCAGCACAGTGACGAGACAACATGGCCAACTGAGAGCAAATGAAGCTGTGGCACGCAGCACCGCCCCTGAACTGTCAGACCCAGTGCAGGAGTGGTTGTATGGAGCACGGATGACAGAAGACACAGGCCAAGACAGAGTCCCTGGCCAGCCCCAAGACAGAGTCAAGACAGCCAGGCACCATGGACCCCCCCCCAAAACCAGAACCCGCACACACAACCATGAACACAACCACACAGGGAACAGCAGCATGCCCAAAGAGGCAGGGGGACCCCAACGTGGGGGTGGGACATCAGGGGGGAGGGCTCCATATACACGCAGTACACTCACTGATTTCATCGTAGATACGTGCCACAGCACGGAGCTCTGAGGCCGCACACTGGAGCTGTCCAGCCATCTGCCCCAGGTGAAGCGCAGCCAGGAACACAACCAGAGTAGCTAAAAGGGAGAATGAAGATGGAGAAGCAGAAAGGGTGAAAGTAACCATTGGGGGTTATCTGGGGACAATAATCACACAGCGCTCACACCCCAAACTTGAACGCCGGGTCACCCATACCATCACCCCACCGGTGGGGATCAAGCAGGAACATGGGAGGGCAACTATTGGGCCAGAAACAGACCGGATTCACGGTCAGCAGCCAGTCTCCCATCGCCCATCCATCGCCAACAGTGCAGATGGGGGGAACCAACAATGGGTGCCAGGAGCAGCTGTAGTGTGGGCAGAACCTGCTAGGAGTCAAACCAATGGGAAGCAACCCCCGGACATGAAGGGTAACATGTGTCAAGTCCTTCAGGGCAACAAAAGCCAGCAGGGAGGGGTTGGGGCCAGCACCCAGCACCGGCCCATGCACAGGTGCACTACAGAGAGCACTGCCATGGGACAGTCCCATCAAAGCCGTGGCACAGGCAACACATGCATGACAGGACAGCCATGTGCCCATGGTGGGTGACAACCACACCACAGGGAATATCTGGGGGCTGCACAGAGGCAGGTGGCACGCACAGGGGCGCATGCCACCAGGAGGGAACCGACAGATCAAGGACTGTGCAGTCATCAGGAAGCGATGGGCCGCCACCACCACACAGCCTGAACCCAGCAGAACCCATGCCCCTGTACACTGGGGCTACATCCGTGAACCCTAGCACACTGACTCACGGTACCACAACAGCAGTACCGAGAGCATGCCACAAAAACTGTTATCATTATGGGGCCAGTAACTTCTGGAGCACCTGGACAGGCACACCCCCGGAACCAGACAACAAAACCACACACATGGAGACAGATGCAGCCATGTGAGGGGTGCCCAGAATGGTACACAGTCACGCAAACACAGCAGTTACAGTCCAAGTCAAGGTCTTTATTTGAGAAGGGGAAAGGGGGGACAGGCCCACAGAGACCAGACATGGAGTGATCGAAGGTCTGTGGCCTTCGACATTCCACTGTCACCCAACCTTCAGATAGGGGCACTGATGTACCCACTCAAAAAAGGACAGAGTTGGTCAATTACACAACCAGGATGGACGCGGGATGCTACAGAAGCAGTGATGGGGCCCGGAAGATGGGGAAATGGACCAAAAGGATCAAATAGTACATGGGGAGGAGTAGCACTGTCCATGGGGAGACCAGAAACAGTTCAGTCCCAGAGAACACGTATCCACGGAACAGGAGGATGGGACAGCCAGACCAGGGAGCAGCCGGAGGGTGCTCTGTAAACATCAGTCCCTGGACAAGACCCTCCCAGTGAAGAGGCCCCTGTGGAGTCCCTGTCATCCCGTGAATGCATATGGGCATCCACCCTGAAGCGGGGCAAGAGCTGGTTGTCCGTGGCTGCTGCAGCCCTGACATCTGATCGGTTCAGCAGCGCTTACAGGGTGCCAAGCTCCAATGCAGTAGGGACCCAGTCAGTAGGGGGCCACCAACATCAGGGGGTAGCAAGCCTAACTCCCCAAGAAGGACTAGGCAATCAGATCGCGGCTGCAATATGTCGCGGCACGCAGTGGGATGTTGATGTAGTCAGTAGCAACAGGGGGACCCCCAGCCTGGAGGGACAGTCCATAGTCATTGCAAGCAGCCACCAGGGGAACAGCTGTGATTGTCTGTGCATTCCACGGCACCACAACGGTGGCTGGGTGCCCCCAAAGAGGTTGTTGGAGGAGGGTGAAGCCGAGTTCCCAGGCACGCCTCTGGCAATCCGGACCCCCGAATGGATGGCCCATCAGCCACATGTACCGTGACAGGAGACTGAATCCATCGGCCACAGAGAAGGGGTCGCTCAACAGCAGCTGGACATCACGGCTCTGCCAAAGCGTTTCCAGAANGAGGTTGTTGGAGGAGGGTGAAGCCGAGTTCCCAGGCACGCCTCTGGCAATCCGGACCCCCGAATGGATGGCCCATCAGCCACATGTACCATGACAGGAGACTGAATCCATCGGCCACTGACAGGGGCTTGCTCAGCAGCAGCTGGACATCATGGCTCTGCCACTGCATTCCCAGAAGCATGTTGGCACATGCCAAACACTCCTCTGTTGCACAACCATCTTCCTCGGGGCCTGTTCCACACCCTGCCATGACCTGCTCAAGGACTGGGTGGTGGAGTGCAATGGTGTTCCACAGAGAGCAGCTGGGAATGAGCAATACGTGAGAAACAGCACATTGCTAGCCAGAGGGTGACCTTGCAACGCTGATAGTGGGCAGGCTGCTAGGCCCTGTGAAGCCCTAATTCACACACATGGTGGACACATTCCAACGCAGGCATGACAGGACAACAAGGCCACGGCTGGTTGTAGAACAGAGCTAATGAGGCTGTGGATACCGCATATCTGTAGTGTGCACAGCTGCATGATGCCACAGCCTTCACTCGCTGTCAAAGATACAGGGATGGCGCTGATGCATCCCACACACCAATCACATGGGGGCATGTCACAGACACTGGGGGGTAGGCCAGACACACACACCCATCAAAGTTGCAGCCCCGCTGTGGCCTGAGCCCCCTGCCATGCAGGCAGACAGTGTAGATGGGGGGGATGTCCATTAGACCCGGTGAGCTGAGATATCGACCAAGTGTGCAGAACACACCCAAGGTACTGCACCAATCAATGGGCACCAAGCATTTTTCGCCTAACTACTTGTGGGGCCCAGTTCCATTGCACTGGTGTGGTGTGTAGAGAAAGTTGGTGGAGGTGTGGTGTGTGTGAACTGATTTGTAAAGGGAGCAAAGCTAGTAGAGAGGTGGTGCTGTCCATTAGAGGGTGTCCATGCTGAGCAATGGGGACGACAGAGTGCGTGGCAGCTTGCCTGTGGCAGCGGTCCCCAGTACGTGGGGTGAGCTGTTGAGCTACAGGGGTTAGGTGAAGCACAGTGTGTGAACTGATTTGTAAAGGGAGAAAAGCTAGTAGAGAGGTGGTGCTGTCCATTAGAGGGTGTCCATGCTGAGCAATGGGGACGACAGAGTACGTGGCGGCTTGCCTGTGGCAGCGGTCCCCAGTACGTGGGGTGAGCTGTTGAGCTACAGGGGATAGGTGAAGCAGAGTGTGGGTGTATTGGGCACACAGCGCTGGGGGGTTGGAGGTACAGGCTGCAATCGGGTGGCTGGATAGTAAACAGGGCATTGTGTGAATGGGTGTTTAAGTAGGCCACGAGCACAGGGTGGTAGGAATTGGGGAAAGCCACCAGTTCACTCAGAGACTTGTTGTGTAGCTGTGTGATGGTCCATCACAGGTTCTGGTGGTGGGAGGTCAGAGTGTGCATGTTGGTGATACCATGCTGACTGATGATGACGGCCCCAGAACCCTGACAATGGGTCCTGGGACTGGAGTGGCAGCTTCTAGATGAAATGGAACAACAGACCTCCCTGCCTGGAATGTAGGCCCCAGAACCCTGATGGTGGGTCCTGGGACTGGAGTGGCTGGCTGTTTCTTGATGCAGTAGAATGACATCTCCCCGTGAGCAGAATGACGACTCCAGAACCCTAATGGTGGGTCTTGGGACTAGAGTGGCAGCTTCTAGATGAAGTGGAATGATAGCCTCAGAACCCTGATAGTGGGTCTTAGGACTAGAGTGGCTGGCACCCCTGCTTGGCCNCACCACAACGGTGGCTGGGTGCCCCCAAAGAGGTTGTTGGAGGAGGGTGAAGCCGAGTTCCCAGGCACGCCTCTGGCAATCCGGACCCCCGAATGGATGGCCCATCAGCCACATGTACCGTGACAGGAGACTGAATCCATCGGCCACTGACAGGGGCTTGCTCAGCAGCAGCTGGACATCATGGCTCTGCCACTGCATTCCCAGAAGCATGTTGGCACATGCCAAACACTCCTCTGTTGCACAACCATCTTCCTCGGGGCCTGTTCCACACCCTGCCATGACCTGCTCAAGGACTGGGTGGTGGAGTGCAATGGTGTTCCACAGAGAGCAGCTGGGAATGAGCAATACGTGAGAAACAGCACATTGCTAGCCAGAGGGTGACCTTGCAACGCTGATAGTGGGCAGGCTGCTAGGCCCTGTGAAGCCCTAATTCACACACATGGTGGACACATTCCAACGCAGGCATGACAGGACAACAAGGCCACGGCTGGTTGTAGAACAGAGCTAATGAGGCTGTGGATACCGCATATCTGTAGTGTGCACAGCTGCATGATGCCACAGCCTTCACTCGCTGTCAAAGATACAGGGATGGCGCTGATGCATCCCACACACCAATCACATGGGGGCATGTCACAGACACTGGGGGGTAGGCCAGACACACACACCCATCAAAGTTGCAGCCCCGCTGTGGCCTGAGCCCCCTGCCATGCAGGCAGACAGTGTAGATGGGGGGGATGTCCATTAGACCCGGTGAGCTGAGATATCGACCAAGTGTGCAGAACACACCCAAGGTACTGCACCAATCAATGGGCACCAAGCATTTTTCGCCTAACTACTTGTGGGGCCCAGTTCCATTGCACTGGTGTGGTGTGTAGAGAAAGTTGGTGGAGGTGTGGTGTGTGTGAACTGATTTGTAAAGGGAGCAAAGCTAGTAGAGAGGTGGTGCTGTCCATTAGAGGGTGTCCATGCTGAGCAATGGGGACGACAGAGTGCGTGGCAGCTTGCCTGTGGCAGCGGTCCCCAGTACGTGGGGTGAGCTGTTGAGCTACAGGGGTTAGGTGAAGCACAGTGTGTGAACTGATTTGTAAAGGGAGAAAAGCTAGTAGAGAGGTGGTGCTGTCCATTAGAGGGTGTCCATGCTGAGCAATGGGGACGACAGAGTACGTGGCGGCTTGCCTGTGGCAGCGGTCCCCAGTACGTGGGGTGAGCTGTTGAGCTACAGGGGATAGGTGAAGCAGAGTGTGGGTGTATTGGGCACACAGCGCTGGGGGGTTGGAGGTACAGGCTGCAATCGGGTGGCTGGATAGTAAACAGGGCATTGTGTGAATGGGTGTTTAAGTAGGCCACGAGCACAGGGTGGTAGGAATTGGGGAAAGCCACCAGTTCACTCAGAGACTTGTTGTGTAGCTGTGTGATGGTCCATCACAGGTTCTGGTGGTGGGAGGTCAGAGTGTGCATGTTGGTGATACCATGCTGACTGATGATGACGGCCCCAGAACCCTGACAATGGGTCCTGGGGCTGGAGTGGCAGCTTCTAGATGAAATGGAACAACAGACCTCCCTGCCTGGAATGTAGGCCCCAGAACCCTGATGGTGGGTCCTGGGACTGGAGTGGCTGGCTGTTTCTTGATGCAGTAGAATGACATCTCCCCATGAGCAGAATGACGACTCCAGAACCCTAATGGTGGGTCTTGGGACTAGAGTGGCAGCTTCTAGATGAAGTGGAATGATAGCCTCAGAACCCTGATAGTGGGTCTTAGGACTAGAGTGGCTGGCACCCCTGCTTGGCCAGGCATTGCAGGCTGGCTGGAATCAGTGGAGCAGTGACATAGGCCCAGCCAGGGCTCAGTGGCTGGCACCCCTGCTTGGCCAGGTATTGCAGACTGGCTGGCCTCGATGTGGGACACTTGTGAACAATGAAGTGAAACGACAACCCTCCCTTCCTGCAATGTAGGCCACAGAAACCTGATAGTGGGTCCTGGGCCTGGAGTGGCTGGCACCTCTGCTCAGCCAGGCATTTCAGGCTGGCTGGCATCAGTGGAGCAGCAGAAGAGGCCCGAGGTGGGACACTTGCAAACAAGTGGAACGGCAGCCCTCCCTGCCTGGAAGGAAGGCCCGAAAACCCTGATGGTGGGTCCTGGGACTGGAGTGACTAGCACCCCTGCTCGTCCAGGTATTGCAGGTTGGCTGGCATTGGAAAAGCAGCAGCAGAGGCCTGGCCAGACCTTGGTGTCAGGCACCCCTGCTTGGTAGGGCATTTCAGGCTTTCATCCTAGTCTCCAGATCTGAAAAAGCTATTCTGCCAATTGGTCAAGCCTTGCCCGGTGGTGAATTACATGGCCACCCAGTAGCAGACATTGGGTTGCCGGGGCACAGTACCCGTGGCACAGCAGAGGCAGCAGAAGCGGACATTGGATTACTGGGGAACAGAACCTATTGCACAGACAGCAGAGGCAGCATTGACATCAGCAGCAGCAGCAGACATGGGATTGCCCAGTCACAGAACGTGTGACACAGACAGCAGAGGCAGCATTGGCAGCAACAACGGACATAGGATTGCTGGGGCACATAACCTGTGGCACAGACAGCAGAGGCAGCATTGGCAGCAGAAGAGGATATTGGATTGCCGGGGCACAGGACCCATGGCACAGACAGCAGAGGCGGCATTGGCAGCAGCATCGGACATTGGATTGCCCAGTCTCAGAACCCATGGCACAGACAGCAGAGGCAGCATTGCCAGTAGCAGAAGACATTGGATTGCCAGGGCACAGAACCCATGGCACAGACAGCAGGGCAGCATTGGCAGTAGCAGCAGACATTAGATTGCCCGGTAGCAGAACCCGTGGCCCAGACAGCAGAGGTGGCATTGACAGCAGCAGCTGACATTGGATTTCTGGGGCACAGAACCCATTGCACAGACAGCAGAGGCAGCATAACTGGCAGCAGCAGCAGACACTGGATTGCCCAGACACAGAACCTATGGCACAGCAGAGGCAGCAGAAGCGGACATTGGATTGCCGGGGCACAGAACCCATGGCACAGACATCAGACTCAGGATTGGCCGAAGCAGCAGCAGACATTGGATTGACGGGGCACAGAACTCGTGGAACAGCAGAGATGGCAGCAGCAGGATTTGCCTGTGTGAAGCATCCATAAAGCCAGGATAGTAGGATTTGCCAGGGTCACGCTGCCCTTGACCCTGGGGTCCAGCATGGTTGCCAAAACGTATTCTTCCCACTGCAGGAGCTCATCGAACCATGCCTTCAGCCCTGCCTTCAGCTGTCGCACCAGGTCAACCACCTCATCCATCAGCTTCCTGACCTGAGGGTCACAATCCCGGCCCTGGAGAATCTCCTCCAGTCTCCTCAGAAGACTCTGGACCAGAGGGGTGAACTGGCTGATGGTGGCCGTGGAGGAGCGGATGGTCTCCGTCATGGCCAGGAACGGTCTCAGCACGAAGACCATGTGAGCCATGATCTCCCATTCTGCGCCATCGTACCCTGGAGGTGGCCCATTGTCCATCACCAGTTGAACCTGATACAAGGCCGCTTTATGCTCGAGAAGCCACTTGAGCATCTGGAACGTGGAATTCCACCTGGTGGACAAATCTTGCACCAGCTGGTGCACTGCGGAGCCTTGCTTGGCCTGCTTTGCCTGAACGAGGTCGCTGCCCTTCACGCTCTGGTTAAGGAAACCAGGCAGCTTCCTCTCCTGATCCATCAGGGAGCTACGGGTGCCTGCCCCCATCCCCTTCTCCTCCAATCCCAGAGCGTCCTGACCACCAGGTGAAGGGTGTGTGCGGCGCAAGGGATGCTGGTGAAGCCCCCTCTTGGACTGCCGTCAATATGTTGTCTGCATTGTCCATCACCACACACCCCTTGGTGAAGGCGTGTCTGGCACNGGCATTGTGTGAATGGGTGTTTAAGTAGGCCACGAGCACAGGGTGGTAGGAATTGGGGAAAGCCACCAGTTCACTCAGAGACTTGTTGTGTAGCTGTGTGATGGTCCATCACAGGTTCTGGTGGTGGGAGGTCAGAGTGTGCATGTTGGTGATACCATGCTGACTGATGATGACGGCCCCAGAACCCTGACAATGGGTCCTGGGGCTGGAGTGGCAGCTTCTAGATGAAATGGAACAACAGACCTCCCTGCCTGGAATGTAGGCCCCAGAACCCTGATGGTGGGTCCTGGGACTGGAGTGGCTGGCTGTTTCTTGATGCAGTAGAATGACATCTCCCCATGAGCAGAATGACGACTCCAGAACCCTAATGGTGGGTCTTGGGACTAGAGTGGCAGCTTCTAGATGAAGTGGAATGATAGCCTCAGAACCCTGATAGTGGGTCTTAGGACTAGAGTGGCTGGCACCCCTGCTTGGCCAGGCATTGCAGGCTGGCTGGAATCAGTGGAGCAGTGACATAGGCCCAGCCAGGGCTCAGTGGCTGGCACCCCTGCTTGGCCAGGTATTGCAGACTGGCTGGCCTCGATGTGGGACACTTGTGAACAATGAAGTGAAACGACAACCCTCCCTTCCTGCAATGTAGGCCACAGAAACCTGATAGTGGGTCCTGGGCCTGGAGTGGCTGGCACCTCTGCTCAGCCAGGCATTTCAGGCTGGCTGGCATCAGTGGAGCAGCAGAAGAGGCCCGAGGTGGGACACTTGCAAACAAGTGGAACGGCAGCCCTCCCTGCCTGGAAGGAAGGCCCGAAAACCCTGATGGTGGGTCCTGGGACTGGAGTGACTAGCACCCCTGCTCGTCCAGGTATTGCAGGTTGGCTGGCATTGGAAAAGCAGCAGCAGAGGCCTGGCCAGACCTTGGTGTCAGGCACCCCTGCTTGGTAGGGCATTTCAGGCTTTCATCCTAGTCTCCAGATCTGAAAAAGCTATTCTGCCAATTGGTCAAGCCTTGCCCGGTGGTGAATTACATGGCCACCCAGTAGCAGACATTGGGTTGCCGGGGCACAGTACCCGTGGCACAGCAGAGGCAGCAGAAGCGGACATTGGATTACTGGGGAACAGAACCTATTGCACAGACAGCAGAGGCAGCATTGACATCAGCAGCAGCAGCAGACATGGGATTGCCCAGTCACAGAACGTGTGACACAGACAGCAGAGGCAGCATTGGCAGCAACAACGGACATAGGATTGCTGGGGCACATAACCTGTGGCACAGACAGCAGAGGCAGCATTGGCAGCAGAAGAGGATATTGGATTGCCGGGGCACAGGACCCATGGCACAGACAGCAGAGGCGGCATTGGCAGCAGCATCGGACATTGGATTGCCCAGTCTCAGAACCCATGGCACAGACAGCAGAGGCAGCATTGCCAGTAGCAGAAGACATTGGATTGCCAGGGCACAGAACCCATGGCACAGACAGCAGGGCAGCATTGGCAGTAGCAGCAGACATTAGATTGCCCGGTAGCAGAACCCGTGGCCCAGACAGCAGAGGTGGCATTGACAGCAGCAGCTGACATTGGATTTCTGGGGCACAGAACCCATTGCACAGACAGCAGAGGCAGCATAACTGGCAGCAGCAGCAGACACTGGATTGCCCAGACACAGAACCTATGGCACAGCAGAGGCAGCAGAAGCGGACATTGGATTGCCGGGGCACAGAACCCATGGCACAGACATCAGACTCAGGATTGGCCGAAGCAGCAGCAGACATTGGATTGACGGGGCACAGAACTCGTGGAACAGCAGAGATGGCAGCAGCAGGATTTGCCTGTGTGAAGCATCCATAAAGCCAGGATAGTAGGATTTGCCAGGGTCACGCTGCCCTTGACCCTGGGGTCCAGCATGGTTGCCAAAACGTATTCTTCCCACTGCAGGAGCTCATCGAACCATGCCTTCAGCCCTGCCTTCAGCTGTCGCACCAGGTCAACCACCTCATCCATCAGCTTCCTGACCTGAGGGTCACAATCCCGGCCCTGGAGAATCTCCTCCAGTCTCCTCAGAAGACTCTGGACCAGAGGGGTGAACTGGCTGATGGTGGCCGTGGAGGAGCGGATGGTCTCCGTCATGGCCAGGAACGGTCTCAGCACGAAGACCATGTGAGCCATGATCTCCCATTCTGCGCCATCGTACCCTGGAGGTGGCCCATTGTCCATCACCAGTTGAACCTGATACAAGGCCGCTTTATGCTCGAGAAGCCACTTGAGCATCTGGAACGTGGAATTCCACCTGGTGGACAAATCTTGCACCAGCTGGTGCACTGCGGAGCCTTGCTTGGCCTGCTTTGCCTGAACGAGGTCGCTGCCCTTCACGCTCTGGTTAAGGAAACCAGGCAGCTTCCTCTCCTGATCCATCAGGGAGCTACGGGTGCCTGCCCCCATCCCCTTCTCCTCCAATCCCAGAGCGTCCTGACCACCAGGTGAAGGGTGTGTGCGGCGCAAGGGATGCTGGTGAAGCCCCCTCTTGGACTGCCGTCAATATGTTGTCTGCATTGTCCATCACCACACACCCCTTGGTGAAGGCGTGTCTGGCACTACCCACTCCCTCACTATGGCTGTCAGGGCTGCCTTGATGTTCCGAGAAGTGGGGGGGCTAGGGGTGGGACTACTGGATCTACCGGTATCTGATACTGCAGGTATTGGGTGTACCGGCAGTATCGGATTAAACCCGGTAATCCGGGTAAATTGCTGGATTCCCCCCTTACCGGAAAAAAAAAACAAGCACTTTCCCTCCCTGAGTCCAGGCTGCGCGGGTGGAAGGGGGGAAACCCCTCACCCACCCTGCCCAGCCTGGATTTAAACACCAAAAATAATTTCCCCTAAGTCCCCTAGTGCGGGCTCTGGGCCACCGCCGGCGACCCAGAGCCCACACCAGCACTGCAGCAGCCAGCAGGTAAGTGTACAGGTAGTCCGGTACTTTACTGATCCCTGGGGTGGGGGTGGGGGTTTAACACCCCCCCACCCCAGGGATCACCCTACCTCCCCATCCAGGGATTAATGCCATTGCTTCCTCCCTTGAGATCCGGGCGGCGGCAGCGGCGGCGATCCAGCAGCTTCAGCGCTGGCTGTGGCTGCCGGCTTCAGCATGCTACTAGGCCTTCCAGGGAACCACCCATGCAGCCTGGACTCGGGGAGGGGGGAAGTTTTTGGTTTTTTATTTTTTTCCATTGATTTCAATGGGGACAGTTCCCCATTGAAATCAATGGAAAAGATCCGGTACCGGTAAACCGGTATTAATCCGGTAAACTGGTTTTTGTAAATCCGGGAACTGGTAAAACCGGTACCCGGTGTTTGGCCTGATGTCCCACCCCTAGACTGGGGACCATCCATGATGCCTGCCTGAAGCAGGGCCCACCTATACCCTGCTTTGGGACCCCTCCTGCCACTCCCAAATGCTGCCTCTGGGTCCTGCCACCAGTACGCCATTACTGCCAGGTAGGTATGCTGTGTGTTCCTACTTGACCACAGGTCTGTGGTGAAGTGGACAGTGGCACCCCCAACCTTTGCCAGCTGCTCCCTCACCCGCTCCTTTAAAGCCCAGTACAAGGCTGACACCACCTGCCGACTCAGGGTGGTGTGCGAGGGCAGCTTAAACTGGTCGGGCCAAGAAGCCAATCAGGTGCCTAAACCCCATGTCCCCGACCACCAAGAAGGGCTGCCCATCCAGCGCTATCATTTCCCCCAACATGTGCGTGGCTTTCAGCTGAAAGCCACGCTGCCCTCCACATCCTGCAGCTGCTGATGGACTTGGCAGCTGCCCCCACCCCAGCTCCTTCATGATGCACTGACCATGCTTCTTCCGCTGCTGATGCCACTGCTCCTCCCCCCTAGCAGCAATACCGCTCCTGCTGCTAGAGGCAGTTGTTAGACCAGGACGCTTGTCCGCTGATGGAGGAGGACAACTGGCCACTGAAGTCAGGAGCTCGCTGCCGTCCACTGCCCCTGCCTTCCCACTTAGCACCACAGCACTGTGGCATCCCTTCAGGTTCCTTGCCATTGCAGTTGTGGCAATGTTGGTGAGCACCTGCCCATGCTTCACCACCTTCGGCACAAAGTGCCCTGCACCTCTCTGGGATCATCCACCTGCACCAACTTAAAATGCACCCATACAGAGGTTTTTTGCCCCCTCCTGCCTTCTGGCCTTCACCAGGTGACACACTGCTGACAGTGCTGCTGGGAGGGGAAGGACATGGTGGCGACACAGCTTTCAGAGGGACAGCCATCGCCTCGACACCAGACATCTCCTCCATGGGACTAGTGTCTGCTTTGTAGTCCCCAATCACAGTGATGTCCCCCTGTGAAGGGGAGTACTTGGACCATGATGCTGCTGGACTGTCCACCATGCTGTGCCCCCTATAGCTTCTGCTGCTGCTGCTCCTCTCCCTGCTGCCATTGCCCAGAGATCGGGCCCTGCCTCTAGCAGCCAGGGTGGGGTTTACCAGCCCTGGACTGCTGGGGATCACCTCAATAATGTGGGACACTGGTGGCCCTTGAGGAACATCTGACCTTGAAGCATCTGCACCTGCTCCTCCAGCTGCAACAAAGACAGCCGCAGCCTCCTGGAGTGCCGGCCTTCCAGTGCCCTGAGTGGCAGTGGAGGATGCTGGCAGGAAGCGACGCTGAACCACACCTCTAGTGCCACTGCTGGGAGCCTCTGAAGCCTGACTGCCAAAATCAGGCCTGTGCAGTTTGGGGCATGGTGATGGACTCAGGCTGCTGCTGCTTCCTGTTGCCACTCCACTGGCAGAGTCCCTGCCACCTCTGCCACATGCTCCATTTCTTGTTTTATGGGCAGTAGACTGGCCTCTCCTGCTTCCCTTCTCCATTTCTCCCACCCAAAGAATGCACGGGAAGATATATATATATAGCAGCAGCTATAGGGGGCACCGCATGGTGGGCAGTCCAGCAGCATCATGGTCCAAGTATATATATATATATAAAAATAACACCTAAATCTATCTAATCTAATCTAAATAAATGAAACTATGGAGGTAAATGTGTGGAAATGTGTGAAATAGGAGGAGGATGGCAATGGATTGAGACAAACACAAACTGCTGGGAGAGGGAGACTTCTGAAAATGCCTGCTGACAGAATCAGTGGCTAGCTCAGAAGGAGTTTGAAGGGGGGAGGGTAATGACTTTTATTTCTTGCTGCTCCTGCCTTACCACAAGCCCCATTGGCTCCATACAACCTAACCCGTGGCCAATCGCAGACTGTGAAGTTAGTGGTCAGAGGAAAAGAGGGATGGTGATTGAGCAGAGTGGCTCAATCACCATCTCCACCCCTGGAGCCAGGAAGTCTGCTCCTCAGCTGCCCCCCTCCCTTGGTCTGCCAGCCCTGTTTTCCCCACCCAACCACCGCCGAACTCATCCGTATGTGGTGGAACTGTTCGTCCACTTCCGCGTTGAGTTCGGGCATCCACTTCGGCCATCCGAATGGGCCAAGTTTGGGCCGAACACCGAACGTCCGAATCGCATTCGCAAATCCCTACGTACCACCTCCTGGCAGGCATGAGCGATATAAGTCACAAGCTGAATCCCGACAAGATGGAGGTGATGTTGGTGGGTAAGGCAGCAGGGAAAACAGCCCCCATTATTGATGGGGTCTGCCCTCCACTGGTTCCCCAGGTACGGAGTCTGGGGGTGCTCCTTGACTTGCAACTCCGCTTGGATTCTCAGGTAGGGGCCATGGCAAGGATTGCCTTCTGCCAGTTACATCTGGTGCGTCAGCTTCGGCCATATGTTTTGGACTCTGACCTGGCCACCATCATTCATCCCTTCATCACCTCCAGGCTTGACTAATGTAACGCGCTCTACGTGGGGCTACCTTTGGTGATGATACGGAGAGTACAGCTGGTGCAGAATGCGGCGGCCCATCTCCTGGTTGGATTGGGCCTCCGGGAACATATTACACCAGTTCTTCGGTCTCTGAACTGGCTGCCTGTAGTCTTCCAGGCCCAATTCAAGGTGTTGGTGCTTAACTATAAAGCCCTAAACGGCCTCGGCCCAACCTATTTGTGGGATCGCCTCACCCCCCAGGTTCTGGTTCGGTCCCTGTGGTCATCAGGGGGGTGCTCTCCTGAAGGTCCCCTGAGTCTGCTGGGGGGCCACGATAGAGAAGGCTTTCTCGGTGGCCACCCCAGGGCTGTGGAACTCCCTGCCAATGGAGGCCTGTTTGGCCCCAGATCTCCCCTCGTTTTGACGCTGTTGTAAGACGTGGCTGTTTCACCTGGTTTTCGGAGGGGTGGATGGGTAGGTTGGGGGAAATGGGTTAGGGTGGTTGCGGATTTTTTATGCCTCTCTGTTGTTGACTATTTTAAAAGTTCTTTTAATGTTAATGTTTTATGTTGTGCGCTACCCAGAGTTGCCTGTGGCAGGATGGGTAGGCTACAAATGTTTAAATAAATAAATAAATAAATAGTATGGCGCACGGCACGACCCCTTATGTCTGCTACAAATCCCCTCCCAGCGCATGCTGCCCCCTGAACATAACAATCGACAGAGAGGTGATATATACAGAGTTTTTATTTGGGGTTATATACAAGGGGTGTATTTTACTTCTTTCGGGGCCGTCCCCATGCCTGCTTTGGCACACCACCGGGGCTCGCCTCCCTGTGGCTCTTTGCTGCCACTGTCCGCCGTGAGCGATGGCTTGACGGCCCAGGCTCTCCGTCATCCACTGGCCACTCCTCTCCAGGCTCAGGTCTTGGCCCCTGCAATATTCAAGCATAATGGAACCGTTACACTGTTACCCAGGATGTCTCACCTGAACCAGTGCCTTTTGTGTAAACTAAACTAAACTAAACTAAACTGCCGAACTGAGTCAGACCAATGGTCCATCTTAGCCCAGTATTGTCACAACCTGACATGGCAGCAGGGGTTTCAAATTCAGGACCAAATCCGGCTCTTCTAAGTGTCTCCAGAAGATGCAATCCTGGCATACTACCTGAGACCCCTCCAAGCCCCCAGCAGAGGCCTCCCCCAGGTGTGCTACAAGAGATACAGAAGTGGAGATGCCGGGGATTGAACCTGGGACCTTATACATGCAAAACATATGCTCTTACCACTTGAGCTATGGCCCTCCCCCTCGCTTGGAGTTCCATGAATCCTCATGTTGCAAGCCCACCACCCATCCCTGTGCAGGTGGAGGTGCAGCTGGTGCCCCCCCCCCGCCCCTGGTTTGAGCACACCTTGTGATCCGGCTTACCTGTGCCAGTGGGGTGACCATCATGGGCTGTTGGTTACCTGGGGGTGCCAGGATGTTCAGAGGAGGCCATGGTCCTTGGAGGAGGAGTCTCAGAGGCAGCAGAAGAGGAGCCTGGAGGGGTGCAGGCTGGAAGAGCAGCCCCCCAGTCTGTTGTTGGGGGGCTTTGTGGGGGGGCCCTCTGCACCAGGCCAGGGAAGGGGTGCTGCTGGGGAAACCAGGGTTGATCAAAGGGCTGGGGAGGAGACACCTGCTCCAGTGGGAGGGTGTGCTGGTGAATGTCGACTGCCATCCCTCCTTCCGTGCCTGGAGGGCCCATGTCACACTGGGGTTCATGCCGCAGGGCCCCCAGTGTCTCCCCCATGAGGTTCAGAGTCCATGCAGCTGTTCCCTCCAGCGTGACACGGGCCCTCACCCTCTCGGGGTCTTTTTGTCCCTGCACCCGATTGCAGACATGTCTCATGATCCCTCCTCCGTGGCCGTGTGACCCCACATCTGCATGGCTGTCTGAGGCTGTTGACCTGTGTTGTTCCATGCCCCTACTGTAGTGGCTCCCAGTCCTTTCCCGTCTTAGCATGGGGGGGGTATTACTTGAGGAGCTCCCTCTGTGCTCTGTTTGCTATTACATCACCCTGACATCTCCCGCATCCCTTCCCTTGTCCGTGTTGGCCTACCATCATTGTCCTGAACTCTGGACCTACGGTTCTTCCTCCAACACCTCCTCCACCACAACCTCCTCCTTGTGCACCTCCAGGGCCCCTTGTGCTTTAATGGGAAAGGGGATCTATCAGTTGATTCCTGCCACCCAGCTTGGGCCCACGTCATTGTGGCTGGGGTCCTCCCCCCTTCCCTTGGGGCCGTGGTTATGCTCCTACCTGGACCGTATTCCTCCACATCCTGGGGGGCATCCCAGGTGTCCGTCCACTCAGCATGCCCCCCGTCCCTGTGGCCTGTTTCCCTGTGGGTTTTGTGGGCGCACGCAGAAGCTGATGTTACTGGTCCCTGTTTCCCAAGACGCCTCCTTCCTCCTGTGTGATGGGGCTGTCCCCTCCTCCATTCTGTGCGGCCTCACCAGGGGCTGTGTTCTCCCCCTGCTCCGGGGGGGTCAAGCAGGGGTGTGTGTAGTTTTCACCCTCTTTCTGTCCCTAGCGATGGTGGTGCCATGTATGTGGGAGGTAACTATGTCCCTGTTCATGCAGAGGAACCAGTCCAGCTCATCATGGAACTCGATTGTGCACATGGCATGGCTAGACTTGAGATTGTTGTCCTGATATACTTATATCTGGACATCAATAGGGATGTGTGAACAAAACGCAGTTTGGATGTTCAGAAGTTCGGATGTTCGGTTGTTCGGTTCGAAACCTGAGTTCGGGTTTGGCTGTTCGGTTCGACAAAGTTCAGTTCAGCCAAAGTTGGCTGAACATCTGAAAATAGTGCTATCGATACCGAATTCGATACCGAATTCGCAGATTTTTTTGGTATCGGTATCATTTGGCCCTGGAACCACCCTTTGTTTCCACCCCTGGTGCCAGGAAGTCTGCTCCTCAGCTGCCTCCCCTTCCAGTCACATTTTTCCTACCCGAAGTCACGTTTTCCCCACCCCTGAACTCATCCAGACTCACCCAAACATGACCGAACTGTTCGGCCATTTTCGAGTTCGGTTCAGATGTTCGGTTCGGACGTCCGAACAGACCAAGTTCGGGCCGAACTCCGAATATCCAAACCATATTTGCACATCCCTAGACCTCAAGTCCTTTGCCTGCTGCATGCACTGGGTGACATCCCTATTGTACCCTTCCTGCTGCATCTCCTTGGCGATGACTTCTGGTCTGGTCTTGTAGCTGAGCATCAGGTTATGCTGGACCTTTTTGGCCTCCCACATGCGAATGAAGTCTCGGGTCTCCTGCCTCGACCAGGGCTCCCCCTTTGGGGTAACATGTGGGGGGCGGGCCTTCCAGCCATGCGACTTGGGGCTGAGGTGACAGTGGAGAATGTCATCTCCTGTTGGGGGTATTGCGTGGGGATTAGCATCTGTCCCACAGCCCCCCTTTTGCACACATTGGGTGATCCTTCCCCTCTCCCCCGTGGGGGCACCGCTGGGTTACCTGACTGTCACGGAGGCCCTCCTTGGCTGTCTCCCCAGTGGTGCATTGCTCCTGTGTATGGGTGCTCTCCTGGTGTGTGGGGGGTAATGGTTAGCTGTCAGCTGCCTGCCCTGTGTTCCCTCAGGATGGTTTCTGGCATTGCCGTGTGGGCCCCTGGTTGTTAGTAGGGGTGGGACACTGGGGAGAATACCGGATACTTGGATGTACCAGTATCGGATCTCCCTGGTACCAGATTTACCGGTATCAGCATACCGAATTTTTAACATTGGCCGTGGTACCAGATATTTTACATTGCGGCTATCGACTTCAATGGCTGCAATGTAAAAAATCTGGTACCGCGGCTAATGTTAAAAATCTGGTATGCCGGTACAGGTAAATATTGGATTTATCGGATTAAGCTAATACACCCAAATACCGGCAATATCGGATCTCGGGAGAACTGGTATTCCTACCCCTAGTTGTTAGGGTACCCTCACTCTTACCTCGTTGTCTGTTGTGCTCTCATCCCTGTGCCCCATGGCTATGGTGGGCTGGGGGGATGTGGGCGGAGCTGGCGCAGCGGTATGTCCTCAGCCCTGTGACAGGAGAGGTGTGCTGTGAATAGCTGTTTCTCCACCCCCACTCCCGTGCCATTGGGACGGGCCCACCTCCCCTGGCCGTCCTGTGTCCCTTTGCTTACCCTGGCCCATCCCATACATGTTGTGGTGCTGGCTCCCTTTGTTTTGTTGGAGGTTTTCCTTCCTGACATTTTGGGGGCTGGCACACCTATGTCATGTTTCAGTTCTCCTTTAAGGACTCGGAGTCGGCGTATCCCCCGGTGGGTGGGTGTGCTTGGGGGCACCTGTGTGGCTTCTCTAGCCATCTCTCAGTGGTTTTGGCAGACCCATCCCCATCGGTGTAGGTGTTTTGGTTTCTACACGGACAGGTGGGTGTTGAACAGTGAACACCCATCTCCACCCACGGAGCATGCCGGCTCCTTCCCAGGTTCTCCGTGAGTGTTGTTGGGTGGGTTGGGAATGCGCATCTACTCACTTGTGAACGTTTACATGGATGCTCTCCCACCCATCCAATGGGTGTTTATGGGTGTTCGTGGGTGGGTGACGTTCATGTAAAAAAGGCCATAGATTCAGATTAATTAAAACACCCCAGGCATTTCTAAGGCCACTTTCAGAACTCCCCCACCCTCACCCACCTCCCCCACCCCCACTACACATATTCTGACTGTGGGGGGAATGCACAGCCAGAATACGCGCGGGGATAGGCCAGTCTAAAAGCCCACCCCCACATGCAGCTTTGCTGGCGGACATATGCATGGATGCAGAGCAGGAAAATTGAGCTCTGCATCCATGCATGTGTCTGCCAACAAAGCTGCATGGAGGGGGTGCCTTTCAGACCGGCCGATCCCTGTGCATATTCTGGCTGCACATCCGCCCCCCCCTCACAGGCAGAATATGCTCCGGGGGGATGTCTGAAAGTGGCCTAGGTTCTGCATATTTTGAAAATCTTTTAGAGATGGATATTTCACAGTTCTTTATCTGCCATATTATTCTATTTCTATTTTGTTCAAGATCTCTGCCACTAATGATAATAGTAAATGATACTGTTGCAAGACAGTGAAAGATTTTGTTTTATTCCAGGGGCCAGGAACACAACTAGAATGGCTCATCTTATAAACACCTGGGCCCTGCACACCCGGACTACCAGGAAGCTGGAGCCATCTGATTTGAATTTTCCAAAATTTGAATTTTCCTTACAACATTACAGTCTTTCACCAAGCATGATTAAGTCAAAAGAAAACATACTCTTTGGTCTTAAAACATTACTTGAGTATAGAGTAACTGTTCTAGACTATAAAGAACCTTGGGAGTCAGTGTAGCCTAGTAGGCAATGAGTTAAGACTTGGCCCTAGGAGGGAAGTATTCAAATCCTGACTTAACTATGGGCGTCTTTAGACATAACAAAGATCAGGTATCAAAACCCCAAAGCACGTGTTTGACCGTTGTGTGTAAACACCATAACAACCCAAACATCAATTTGGCCACCTGTTGAACACACGATGCGAACACAATTGCATCACAAGGACAATTTGTATGTTTTGGCTGAACATGTGCCCAACGTTGTGTCTAATGCTATTGGGTGGCATATTAGCAGGTACAGCAAGGAGAACAAGGTGGCAGCACTTGCAGGGAGCGAGCAAAACAATGATATGCCCCAAGCTGGGCTGTGTGTCTAAGCAGCGTCTCATGGTGAACACAGGGCCAAACCGGTGTTCATATCAAGGTCAAAACACACATTCAGACACCCATTGATGTTATGTCTAAAGACACCCTATGAATTCACTGGGTAGCCTAAGGAAGTTAATCTTTCTTGACCTCAGTTCACCATCTGTAAATGGGAATACTAGTGACTTACTGGCAGGGTTTTTGAAAGGCTGAACTAGGTAAGAATTGTAAAGCACTTTAAACATTGAAATGCTCTATGAATAATATAAAGGCTAGATTAATCAGTGATTTATATAGCAGTTCCAGTGATTATTACTTCCATTTTACAAATGGGGAACTGAACCTGAGACTCAGTAACTTCCTTAAGGCCCCTGGAATAAAACAAAATCATGCACTAGTCATTTTTACATGAACCGCGGTCCAGGACTGTGTCCGTGTGTGCCGTGATCTATGTGTGCTGTGTGGGGGGGAGGCTTTAGACTGGCATACACCCATCTGCACTCACACCCATCCACCCCCATGCACGGAGGCACCTTCGTTTTTGTCAGCATCTCCGTGCATGGGAGCACACATGCATGAGCACCCAGATTTCTGGGTAATAATAGGGCAGAATATTCATCCAGGATTTAAACCCTCTTATCTTCGGTACGAGGCTAATACCTTATCCTAGGCTACACTGATACAGTTTGGCATATAAAACTACACACATTATAAAGGGAATACTCTAGAGGTGAAGACAATTTTTTTGCCTGATTCCAATTCCGTTGGAACTGGGCATTTCATCTGGTCCCATCAGAAAGTGGAATGAGAAATTTGTTCAATTTTCCATACTGACTTCCAATCAGACCAAACTAAATAATGCAGTCATTTGCGCATTGTGCATGCCCAATCCAGATTCCATTTGGAATTTGGATTGGAAAATGGGGTAACTGTCCTGTGTTCACAGAAATGTTGTTTGAGACACCCCTAAAATACTCCTAGGATGTTTCACCAACCTATTACTCTGGATAATAGTTTTAATAGACTTAATCTGGATAAAAAGTATTTGCTCATATCTGCAAATCTACATAATCTGAAAATCAACACTTTATTTATTTATCAAAGATTCCAACATAGGGTGTTAACAGAAGATACATTTCCCCCCATTGCCTCCCCTTTCCCTGGATTTACCTTCTTCTTTGAATGGTGGCTGCCAGATGTTTGCACCACACGGTGTCATCCCCAGGAAGGGAACGTCGTGTGGGTTAACCAGGCCCAAACTGGGGCAATGGGCAACGTAGGTCCAAGTCTCATTTGTTAGGGTCCCCTGCAGCCCAGATCTGCAAGAACCATAGAGGTGTAACTAGCACGTCCCTCTCAACTGACAGCTGGCTGGCACAAAGGAGAGCATAAGCCCCCAGAGTCCCTCAGGGGTATGATTTGTGCTCCCCTCTCCCAGCCAGCTATCATCTCAGATGGGCATGGTAGCACTGTCTCTGATGGAAAGGGGGAGACCTGGATATTACCCTCCTTTTCCATCAGAGGGTATTTTCAGATGTGATGCTGGGTCGATTCACCACAGCAAATCCCCGGTGGGGGTGAATGAAACAACCACCCCCGTGGTAAAAAAAGGCCCGAACAGACATTACGGGACTGGGACCACAGCAGAGAATCGGGCCACCAGATCACGGGCCGGGGCAGTGCAACAGACGTGACTCCGATTCCCGGCCATGGTCAAAACACCCAGAATCCACTGGGAAGGGTCGGGACACAGACATGGCTGCCCAAGGGCAAACAAAGTCACAAGGCACAGAAGGGAATGCCCACACAAGGGAAACGGGAAGGGACATGGGAGGAGGGAGAAGAGAAGCCCGGGGGCACAACAGCACACAGACAACGGGGGCACAGCGGAACACACAGCACAAGCACATGCCCGGGCACACACACACACACGGGACTGGAAGGGAAGGGAAGGGAAGACACACGGGACCGGACCACACACAAGGCACACCGGGCAAAGGGGGGGGCGGAACAGGGAGGGGAGAGGGGGGGAAACGGCACAGGGGCAGGGCAGGACACAGGCAACCGGGACCACAACCCCCACAGCATAACAGGCCACACGGGAACCCCCAACAACACAGGGGTGAAAATGCACGGAGCGGTAGAGCCGTGCATCCAGTAGCCCAATGCAGAGGTCACAGAGGGGGCCAGTACCCAAGCAGTAAGAAGCAGGCAGGACACATAAGCATGTTCAAGGTGGTTTATTGGGAAACACAGGTAGTATAGGACAGGCCCAGAGCTATACCAAGCCCCAAGACTCGGTGTGTGCAGGAAGGAGGTAGGAAGCACCCCCATGCTCGGGCAGAGACACAAAGAGAGCCAAAACATCCTGGCAGAGGGGAGCGACAAAGCAGGTCCCAGCACAAGCAGGACAGTCAGGATGGGGGAAGGGTGCCCTGAACAGTCCAGCCACGGCTGCTGTGTCCAGCTGACAAATGAGATGAGGTGCCTTGGGGGGAAGCAACCAAATGGCTGGACATCCAACACACAGGCACTCCCGAGGCACAGCAGGAGCCCACACAGAACCGGGCACAGCCCTGGAACGGTCCTGCATGCACACTCTGACCCCACAACCCGGTGAGGGGGGCCAGGCAGGAGCGCCATTGCAGGGCTGCCGGTCCATAGGCACATACACACCCCATGCAGGAATCTGGGAGGGGCAGTGCAGGGACCCCAGAACCCAGAGGTCACACAGGCACCCAAAGGGGGGGCAGGGGCCGCTGGAGGGGGCGCAGGTGGCCAATGATACTCAGCGAGTCCCAGGGGAGTCGTGAAGGCAATGCAGAGAGCCAGACCCAGGATCCAGAGAAGGCAATCATGCAGGAGAACTCCAGGTGCACAGGGAGATGGGAGGGGAACCCCTGGAGGGGACCCAGACCCACAGCCAGGGCCAAATGCACCCCGGGAAGCAAACAGCACAGGTGATCGCCAGAGACAGCAGGGAGAGAGCCATCAGTGGAACCCACACCCCGGGCGAGGGCCGGAGCTCACATAGGGACAGGCAACCAGGGGCCAGGAGGCTCCCATGGACTCAAAGCCAGCTGCTGGGGACCACCACAGGGACAGGGGCTGGGTGCCCCACATGGTGAACCATGTGGGGCCATTGGATCATGCCTCCGAGGTACCCCAACAAGGACATGTGATGGGCGATCAGGTAGTAGGCCTCAAAGGGATCCTGCATGGACATCCCCAACTGCACATCAGAACAGGACCACACGCCTGACAGCACCGACAGCTCCGCTGAGGAAGGCTCCGACACACAGCAGTCAGCAGCAGGGGCCAAGGATGCTGATCCAGCTCCAACAGCCAGTGATACACCACCCCACAAGAGTGCTGGTACCCACGAGCCCCGTGGATACAGACAAAGTAGGACATGGCCAAGGCAGGGCCCCCATCCGCAAGGCACAGCGTGTAGGTGGACAGGCTGCACACAGACAGTGCAGACATGGTCTCAGCCATGGACCAGGCCACATGGGAGCACCTCATCTCTGGGATGCACCCATCAGGAATGGGAACCAGTCCCAGAGTTGCTGCATGCAGGCGGCAATCCCGGGCATTCGCCTCATAGCCGAAGTAGTGAAGTCCAGAGCTCAGGCTTGCATAAGCACCTTGATTGGCTGTCTGGGCAGCCCAGGAGAAACTGCACAGCTGGGGTATGCCACAGCTCACACAGGGATGCGGTCTCATGGAAGGTCCAACTATGGGGGGTCCCATGGGAGCTGGGAAGCGGGAGCCCAGTGGAAGCACAACTAGACATGGTCCAGCTACACAGGGAGAATAATACCATGGACAGGGGGGCAGGTGGTCATGGCAGGGCCAGGGGATGAGTTACCACGGAGTCCCAAGGACAGGCGAGGTGGCCATGGGCCACAACAATGTATAGCTGCAGAGCGAGGTGTGGGATGTGGACCCGGCACAGCTGCAGGACACAAGCGCCCAGCCAGGCCATCTAATCAGGCCTCCAAGGACACGGTGTAGCTAACAGGGAGCAGGGCGAAAGGGGTTGATGACAGAAGGCATGCAGCTGCAACTGGAACGCACAGTCGCACATGCCCGGGCTGGCGCTTGGCCTCATGCTCGGCCAGCAGGTGCACCCTATAGCACTCCCAGGCACACCCTCCCCACACAGGGAGGCCAGGGCACCTGGGGGTGGGCCAGTCACTGACCCTTCCCATTCCCGGCCTGGCATTACATGCCCCCACCCCCTGGGGCCAACACAGCATGGAGCGGGACAGGGCGCGTGCCTACTGCATGTTCCTGGCGGTCAGGGGTGAGTGGTATTGTGCCCACACTGATCAGCTGCGCATCCTGACCACAGAGGTGCGTACGGGCACCCAGAAGCGAGCGCACATGACTGGGAGAGTTGTGCAGACCCGCAGGGCCCACCATGGCCGCAGGCGGGCAGTGGCCCATCTCAGGGCACATAGTGTGTCCAGGGCAGACCAGCAGGCCATGAGCCAGGGCCGGAGACAGCCCGCGGCCTGGCCTCCTGGGCGCCCCCCTCCTTGGTCCCTTGCCAGGGTGTCCTGTTCCCTGTGGGTGCATGATAGGGGGGTTGGTGGAGAGGTGCCTGGGGGCTGGGCAGGCGGGTCTCGGGCCCCTGTCCTGATGTTTGCGGGGGCCCCGGCTCCAGCCTGTGTCTCCCCCATGCCCCCTGGGCCCGGCCCTTCCCCCTCCCCCCCGGCTGCTCGCTTACCCTCTATATCGGTCTCCGGTCCCTCGGAGGCCTGCCCCTCCATGCCGGAGTGTTCCCCCTGTGACCACTGGCTGAGGGTAAGGAGGGTGCCGGCCTCAGACTCCGCCTGCCCAGCCTGGGGGGGACTGACTGTCAGGGCTTCTGTCCGGGGGGGGGCTCCTGGTGCTGGAGGTCCCGGGGCATTCCTCCTGGGTTTCCGGGGCCCTGGATCTGGTGCCTTCTTTGGGGGCGGCAAGGGGAGGGGGTACCTCGACCAGTTCCCTGCCCTAGACCACAGCGCACCCCACTAGGTGTGGTGCAACGATGGACCCCTTCATATGAAAGATGCAGTCCAGTGCATCATAGAAGGGGGCAGTCCGGGCTCCGTGGCCGGACCGCACATTATTGTCCCAGATGGCCTTGTACCCCCTCTTGAGTTCTTTGGCCTTTGAGCGGCACTGTCTGACGGTACGGTGGTGCCCTGCCACCTCCATGTCCCTCACTATGTCCCGGTAGACATGTTCATTGCGCTGGTTGAGGATGAGCTCCAGCTGGTACTCCAGGGTCCCCCAGATCCGTATAAAGTCCAGGGTCTCCCACAGCCCCCACTGGCCCCCTCGGTGATAGGCCCGTCTCCCCCTTCTCCCCGTGGTTCCTCCTTGTTCTCCTTGTTGTCCTCATCCTCCTCCACTGCCACCACCTCCTCCACCTCCTCCTCCACACAGGCTGGGCCTGTGTCCTCCGGCGGCTCATCCACCCTGGCCCGTTTCCGCGTCTGTGGGTGGCACGGAGGGGGTTTTTACTGCTGAGGTTCTGTTCTGCCCCCTCCCGGGGCACTCCCCCTGTTCCCCCCTCCCTTCTGGGTGCCCTGACGGGCCCCGTACCCCCCTGGATGCCCCTGTGCTCCCTGTTTTCCTCCCCATGGGTTCCCTTACCCATTTCCGAGGCGTCTCCTCCCCCGGTCCGGCTGATGTCCCTGGGGCGGCCTGTCCTGACTGCACCTGAGACTGCTGCTGCTGCTGCTGCTGCTGCTGCTGCTGCTGCTGGGCCCCGTCCCCCCCTGGATGCCCCTGTGCTCCCTGTT